>PJEM01000201.1:0-402500 GCA_004023845.1 Helogale parvula
ACCTGACGAATGGATCAAGAAGATGTGGTATATTTTCACGATGGAGTACTACATGGCAATGAGAGGGAATGACATATGGCCTTTTGTAGGAAAGTGGATGGACCTTGAAGGTGTCATGCTGAGTGAAGTGAGCCAGGCAGAGAAGGACAGAAACCATATGTTTGCACTCATAGGTCTAGCAGGAAAACAGGAGAGGCCTTATGCAGAACCAGGGGGAGCGGAGGAGGAAGAGAGAGTTGGGGAGAGAGAGGGATACAGGACTTGAGAGACTATTGAATGCTGAAAATGAACTGAGAGTTGAGGGGGAAGGGGGAGGGGGGAAAAGGGGTGGTGGTGATGGTGGAGGGCACTTAAGGGGAAGAGCACTGGGTGTTGTATGGAAACAAATTTGACAATAAAATATTATGGAAAAAAATAAATAAAACTTTAATATATATATTATATATATTTAATATATAATAAATAATATATAAATATATATTTAATATAACGGGAAGTGGTTTGACACAAGCATTTGGGCCTGAAAGAGTGGTTTGTAGGCCTTGTGTCCAGACTGAATCCACCACGAAGCCACTGCATCTGAGGCATCCACTGGATTCTCCTGCAGCTCCTGTCTGGCACATCGCTGAAGTGTCCCCACCCCCCCAACAGCCAGGACGGTGGGAAATGAACACTGGAGTGAGGTCACAGAAAACCTCACATTTTCCATGTGTTTGCTCAGAAAAAAAAACATATGTTGAAATGTGGTTTTTGCTCCATTCTACTTGCGGAGTATCACACGAGTGTATTTAGTTGGTAGAAATTAATGTATATCCAGAATCCAGGTTAAAGGCAATCTGTGAAATATCATTTTCAAGTTTTTAACTCTTGTGGCGACAAGGAGGTTGGCCTGACAGTGGAAGCCATCAATGCCTCGTACCCAGAATTCTAGCTTCTTCCTTCTCAGAAAACAAGCAAAACAGCTTAGCACAGGCCTACATATAGTAACTAGCTTCTCGAAAAGCAATTGCTTTCATTGAATGTGAGTTAGTAACTATCATCAGGGGCAAAAATCAAAATAAAACAAAACGCTATAGACTATGCTTCCGCAAGGGAGAACAAAAATTAAAGAAGTAATGTGTTAAGACATTAAATGAGAAGAGGTGATAAGTTTTATTAAGAAAGAAATGATCGTCTCTTATAATTAATATTTGTAATTACCAGGAAGATTAGACTTACAGGTCACCCTTGAACTAATTTATTTATTCAATAATTTATTCATTCACTTATTGACTCATTCCTATTAGTCATTCATAATATCATATAATTTCTTCATCAGACATGATCATGATTTGAAAAGCACTTATCTCTTGCCATCTTCTTCTTTATGATGGCCAGGCCGGGCTCATTATATATGCTCTTTGGCAAACATTTAATAATGCAACAAGGTAATTATTATTTCTTCCTTCTACAAAATGGAAAAACTGAGGCTTACGTAGTCCGTTTATTTATCCTACCTAGATTTATGGATTCCTTGCCATGCACAAGGCAGTGGTCCTGGGAACTCAGATGCAGTTAAGTGAGCATAGAAGCAATGCCAGGAAGGCTGAGGGCGAGGAGCTTGGACGGGGACCTCCAGCCAGCAAACATCGTGGTGGAGGAGGAGGAGTATTTTCACCAGTGAAAAATATCCAATTTCCATCCTCTATCTAAAAGCATCACTGAATCCTTGATTAAAGATACTGTGATTTCATTAGTCAGATCACTCTAAATAGGACCTACAGCACTTCCCAATTAATAGATCAGCAGTAATCAGCAGCTAATTTTCCCCTTGACTGCGGTTGGTTTTTCCAAGTTTGGGAGTAAGCAATGGGCAGGAGAAGGTTAACAGCAGCACAGTCACAGGGCCACGGGAGTCTGAGCCCCAGGGGACTGGAGACCGCCCACCCCACCCACCAGGCATGAATGAATGAGGCAGGCGGTGGGCGTGGGCGGCCCCAGGACCACTGAGACTCAAGAAAGGAGTAAGGAGAGAGTCATAGAGTCAGAGCTAGACCGTATCCTAGAGGTGACAGACTCCAGCCTCCTCATTGGAGAAAACTGAGGCCAAGAAATTCAGACACACGCCCCTAACCCTCACTATCTGGGCTCTTGGACCTTTGAGGATATTCGGAAAATTGAGGTCACGCATATTCTGATCCCAGTTTCATTACTCACTAATTGTGTAATCCCGGGCAGGTTATAAAGTTTCCTTTGTATCAGCTTCCTTATCTCTAAAGTGAAAAATATATATATATAAATACTTTATAGAGCTGTTGTAATGGGGATATAATTAAACAATATAAAGCCCTTAAACAGTGCTTGGCAAATTGTAAGTGTTTAACACTAATTAAATGTTAATTGTCTTACATTATTATTATTACTACTATAATTTATACTGCTATCACTATAGTTACTGCTCTGTGTTATCATTACTATTTTCAAGTGTAATGTACATTCATTCATTCAATACTTATTTACCGAGTACCTCCTCTGTGGCAGTCTAAGAGATAAAGTCATCCCTTCTGCTACCTTCCAGCCTACTGACAAGATAGAAACAGATAAAATCCTGTTTGTTTGTTTTTTTCCCCACAGCACACAATGTTACTTGCAAAGTTATTTAGGAGAAGAGTACAGAGATTTGGCATCTAACTCAAGCTGGGGTAGGGGAGGACCAGAAACCTTATTCATAAAAATTGCATGGTCAATTTTCCCAAGATTATTACAGAAATATTTAAGAATTACAGAAATAGTAAGTAGCACAGGAATGTGGGCACAGGAAGGCTAGGATCAGGATCCATTTTCATGACCACAATACTCACAAGCCACCCGATCTATGATGAATTGATTCTATTTGAATTAAAAAATAAGTACATAAGACTTGCACAAGGAGGGTGATCAGAAATCAACTCACCTCAATGTGTCTCTTCCTTAAAGTCAGAATTTAATTTCTCCAAATAAAAAAAAATTTTTTTTAAAGACCTTTTGCTGCATCATCTGAACCGGATTACAATTTATGAAATGCCGGCTTATTTAAAATGGTGTAATTAACAAATTGCTTACCAAATGTTAAAGGAAGGTATAGATACATAAGAATTCTTAATCAACCTTTGGGACTGTAGAATCATAAGCTATGCAAATCAATTGAATCAAAGTAAGTGAGACAATTAGAGAGACAGGCTTTATGCCACCTCGTCATTTAGATTTCTATATAACATCCATTTATAAAGACACTACTATATGCCAGTCACTGGGCTACACTCTCAAAATTACCCGGTGAACTGATGAGATCCTCATTGTACTGATTGAAGAAATCTACTCAAAAGAGTTAGTCATTTGTTTAAAGGCACAAAGACAGGAAAATAAAGGACCCAGAATTAAAATTATGGATATGTGATTCCATATCTGATGGCTGCAATTCTACGTCACTTAGAAGTTTTCAGCATAGAATAACCAGACCAGATATTGATAGAAAGAGGAGCTAGAGTGACCCTAATTTGTGTTGGCTGAACAGAAGTTAGAAGCTTCTCTAGCAGAGGTTCACACAGCTTTCTGTCTTGGAAGATTCTGGATATTCATTATTATTTCTTATATTATTTCTTATATCTGCAATGGAAAGTACTAGGCAATAAAGAAAAGTATTTTGATTCCTGAACAGGCATTCACTGAATTTAGATTCAGCTAATAAAGATATACTATCCATGAAATGCTGCTCTAACAATACTAGGAAATTTTCCATGCATGGCTTCATTCTGGTCATACAACAACTTTGCAATGGTATTAATGATGTTGATTTTACAACAAGATTGCCAAGTGTTCAAGGGTGTCTTTATGTCTCTTTGTCTCTAGGTCTCTGTGTGTTTTTCTCTGTTTCTCACTCTTTCTGTATCTCTCTATTTCTCCTTTATTTCTTTTAATTTTGTAACGAACTAATCCTGGAAGTCTGCCCCAAGGACCTGCCTTCACACGAAGTCAACCCAGAAGAAATCATAGCAAGAGATAGAAAGAGAAGGGAAGTCTTGATGATTTTGCCTGGACTGCTGTACTCAGTTGTCTATTCCTGGACATTTCTGAATGTCTCGAGTTGCTGCTTATTTTCCTTCTGGAACACTACAACAGGAGTTCCTAATCTAATACTCTACCACGGTTTGTATCCCCATTCTACCTGGGGACACATCAATGATTTGGACACACGTCAGTGGTTTGGACAGCAGGGGTGCCTGCATGTGCTGGAGGTGGATGTATTTGTCTGTATCATAAGGCAAAATCTTAAAGGATTTGTAGGAATCTGGTCCTATTTCCTCCAATTCCTCCTTTCCTCCCTCTCCACACACAAACACAGTAGCTCTAAATACCTGCCCTGTCCAGGGTGTATCTAGGAATATCTATCTTTTGCTCCTACTAAATGCCTAGTCATGTCTATAGTCTCTGGCCAAAAGAACTCTGGGACCTTTAATATGGTGTGCTTTCCGCAGGCTCTTGGAACGAAACAGAACAGATTGCTTCCACAGGAAGAGAAGTGAGAACATGGAAAATAATCATAGTTGTAGACTCTGCTCCTAGAATTTGACCATAAATCTGTATTTAGCCTAAGTTGGGGGCTAAATTTTCTTGTGTAGAGACTTTTCTCATATATTTTTAAATAAACCTGGTGGACGATTGTGACCCCCTCAAAATTTTTCATTCATTATTTACATTTATGTGTGCATTTGTGATTTATGTGTGATTTTATGTTGAGATATAAATTTCAAGGGAACAGGAACTATTTCTGTTTTGTTTGCTACTCACCAACAGACAGAGGGCTCTGCAGTTGCTTCTATAGTCATTGGAAAATATTTATCAAAAATAATATTACTTTTAAGTAATAATAAATAAAGTGTTTTTATGACTAAAAATCTATTATTTTACTTATATCTTTGATAATAAACATAACTTCTTTTCCATCACTTAACATTTGTAGAACTATCCTGATATTCTAGACTTTTTTTTTAACGTTTATTTATTATTGAGACAGAGAGAAACAGAGCATGAACAGGGAAGAGGCAGAGAAAGAGAGGGGGACACAGAATCCAAAGCAACTCCAGGCTCCAAAATGTCAGCACAGAGCCCAATGCGGGGCTCGAACTCACAAATCGTGAGATCATGATCTGAGCTGAAGTCAAATGCTCAACCAACTGAGCTACCCAGGTGCCCCCTGAAATTCTAGCTTTTTGCTGCCTCTGTCTCTATGTGACTCAGTGCAGGATTTTCCATCAGTCTTATTTGATTAGTCGGCTCCGGGAATAGATGAGAGAAAAAACTCATGCCTGATCATGCCAATTGCCTCTGCTGTTTCCTTCAAAAGAATACTTGGCAAAAAGATCATCAGAAAATGACTTCAAGAGTGTGACACATTGAAAGGAGACCCTCGGAAGGCTGTGGCACTTGTAATGAGAGACAATGATTGTTAACAGACTTACAAATCTTTGGGGGGAAGTTCTGACATCGATTTGTTTCGCTCAGGTGATGCTGCCTGTCAGCGCCTGTGACCGCTGCATGAGAACAAAAGGTCCTCTGCTCAGGGACAGCTGTGGCCCTGAGGGCTGGGCACTGTGGGGGGGTCATCTGCAGCCGACGCCCTTCCTGCTGATGTGAGTCCCGCAGCTGCTCTGGGCGCCTCAGCAGTAACTAGTCTTTTCCTTTATGTCAGTTCCAGCCCGACCTCAGGTTAAGTGACATGTCAGGATGTGCTGTATGAGTACTGAGTGGAGTCAGTCAAATGCTGGGAAAGCTTTCTCAAAGGAACCAAAGTTACCTGGCTCCAAAAGGTGGATGAGCACAAAGCCAATCACACAGATGACCGCTCTAGGGCTGGATAAATAGTCATGCTTTGACAGTTTCCCAGCAGTATCTTTGGTCATTTACAAAGTACCTTCACATATATCATCCTATTTATTCCTCAAATTAACCCAGTCAGAAAGACAAATAGGTACAGTTATTACCAATTTGTAAATAAGTCTACTGAGATCGAGAAAGACTGGATGGGTTGCCCAAGACTAGCCCGCCATTGCTTAACAGTGGCTTAAACAGCCTTCTTGTCTTTACGTTCACAATGATGTAGATTTGCGAAAAATACATCAAAAGATTTGACTGAAACAGGCTTACTGAGGTCAAGCTTCAAATGCTGTGGCATGTTAGATCTGGCTTCCCTGTCCCCTACCACCATTTTCAAACTTAAGTGCCCAGAACTCCTCTAATTTCACACTTGGTTAGACTCACACTCATCAAAGGCAATAGACAAAACACTCCGCTAAATGTTCATGCACATTCCTGTTTTCACTCAGTCCCCACAGTGGTGAACTGGTTCCTATTATCCACATTTACTGAATGAGGCCACTGGGATTCAGCAGTACCTGAGGAGATCCCCCAGCAGGAAAGTTTAGACCCCGGCCTCGAACCTTTGTGTTTTGATATTGCTCAGGATGATCTTTTCTATGCCAGTATTTCTGAAACCTGGTTATGCAAATATATTCTCAAAATTTTAAAGTTCTAGTTTTTGACTTTTAAAGCAAAATTGATATTAAGAAAGTAATTAATAGGAGAATAGTCTGGACCACTTGAATGACGAACTGTACAAATGTGTGGTGGGACGCGTTTCAGTTTGCATTTCCAAGCTTGTGAGAAATCAAGGCCACTCAACGTGACCGATTAGTCCTCAGTGTAGCATTTTGTAAACTGGGAATTCGTGAGTTGTTGGCTAGCACTCTGACTACTCCCACACAAATGTGCTGTGGAGGCCCAGATACAGAGTTTCCAGAAAGGTACAATGCAAACAAGGATAGTCACACTTCTTCCTATTCTCCAATGTCATCCTCATAGTCCTGAGTGTAAGAGGACCATAAAATAGAAAGATAATTCAGGTAAGACTCTTACTTTCATAGCAGAATGTCCAACCCATCTCTTGTCATGTTCCATAGAAAGAGTTTGACACTCTTTAAAATCGGTGACATAGAAACATATGTAAACGTGTTTATTATACTTGCTGACACACAGTAAGCCAGACAAAAAGAATAAAACTGTAAGACTCCATTTATATACGTTCAAGAAAGAGCAAACTAACGTAAAGTAACCGAAAGCAGGGCTCTGGCTATGAAGACCTGCAAGGAGGGGTTGGAGGGAGAGAATATGGAGACACCAGGACATTTTAAGGGGTAATAGGGTGGTTGATAGCTTTGTTTGTGATAATGGTTCACATGTATATACATATGTCAAAACTTATCCAAGGGTAATTTTTTAATGCAATGTATTTGGTTTACTGTATGTAAATTGTACCTCAATAACATGGTTTAAAAAATAAATGACTGGAAATTATTTCTGAACTTTGATAATTATATATAAGCAATTTAAACTTCTAGCCAACTATGCTTGGCTTAAATGGATTAGAAAAGAGAGAAAATTACATGTTCCTGGGCCAACTCCCTGACCCCAAGGAGATGATCATTGAGTAATGTGTGCCAAGCTGATGGGATTTTCCATATCTCTCTCATCCGAGCACCAACCAGGCCTGACCCTGCTTATTTGTGTCCGGAGATCAGAGGAGACTGGATGCGTACAGGTGATATGGCTGGAGACAGGCTCTTTCCTATCTCTGATGCAAGGGATTTCTCAGAAGAGACTGGACAGGCTTTGATTCAGAATTTTTCAACTTGATTATAAGTTCTTTCCTTTCCCAATGTTTTTTTTTTTCTAGTTTTAATGGTAAATATCTCTTATCTATGTAGTTCAATATTCCTTATATGTCAATTATACCTCAATAAGCATCCCTACCTGTAATTTATGTACTTACTTATCATTGTATATATATTTGTACATATTCTCTGTATCATATAGTACTTGTTTTATACACAAGTCCTTACTTATAATATAAATATTAAATTCTTTGATTGACAAGAAAGTCTTTATGGAAAAGTAGTCAAACTCCCTTATAATAATTTTTTAAGAGGCAGTAGTAATCCATATCATGTTTTCAAGCTTTCAAAATTCAAAAAAGATGAAGTAATATCTAATTAAATATTTAATGAATACTAAAACTATGAAGATAGCATCAATGTACAAAGCAGAGATAATATACCAAATTATGACATGAACTTGATGGACTTTTATGTAGCCATTGAAATTATAATTATGAAGACAATAAAGTGAAATTAAATGCTTATAATATAATAGTGAGTGACAGAAGCAGAATGCAAAGTCACATGCATGCAATCATTAGGTTTTGCATGACGGATTATTTACAGAGTTCTTAACTCGAGGTCAAGCCCTGTCATAGGTCATGGGGTTAACAGAAACACACAGAGCACTGCCCATAGCTTCAAGGAGCTCAGTCTAGTTGGAGAGACTGACATGAAGTAAATAAGCACAGTCACCTGAAAGACCTCTAATAACAATTATATAGAGTGTAAAAACAGGCCAGAGGAAGGAGCAATAAAATCCATGGAGTGAACTAGAGAAATTTTTCAGAAGAACAGATGTCTGTGTGTGTCCACTGGATGGAGGGCAGCAGTTTCTGAGATGGACATCCCCTTGGTATTTCTGAGAGGCACCAAGAGGTCAAATCAACCATTTCCTTAGCGGTGGCAACCTCCAGGCACATCTCAGATGGCCCAGTTCTCTCTCACCGGCTCCAGCTCCCACTCATCCACATCCTGAGCCCGCAAACCTACTGGGAGTAATCTTCGCCTGCCCCTGCTCCATACATGGGACAGTCATGATTTGTATCGATATCCTCTGCTGGCCTCCTGATGACCCCAAACTACCGGGTCCTTAGGACCACCTCTGACACTGTCATAATGTGTTACTCGGGCTTCCAAAACCCGTTGCTTGCTCGCAGTGTCTTTCCTGTGCAATCCTGTCAACTTTGACCTGTAACTATCAGGACCATCCATCCAGACTTACCTGGGACATTATATTCAGAGAGATAAAAGTCTGTTCTAGAGAGTGTGCAGTGAAGGGATCAGCAAATTACCACCCACAAGCCAAATCGGACCTGCTGAAAATATTGGTACCATCTGCACACTAGGAATGGCCTTTACCAAGGGCACTTGTGATGAACACCAGGTATTGTGTAGAAGTGTCAAATCGCTACATTGTACACATGGGACTAATATTACACTGTACCTTACCTAACTGAAATTTAAATAAAAACTTAAACAATGAAGAATCACCTTCACCATCACTAATGGTTGCAAAGGCCAAAGGAAGAATAATATTTCATAACATGCAATTATTACATAGATCACATTTTAGCATCTATAGATAAAGTTCTCTCGGAACACCTCCAAGATCACTCTTTTTAAACTATTTTATTGTGATATTTTGGGAACGCAACATTGTTTAACTTGTACAACCCATTGGTTAAGCTGTACAACCTGTTGGTTCGATACATTTTTATATCCCAGTATGATTGCCACTGTAGCTTAGCATCACCTCTATCATTTCACTTAATTATCATTTCTTTTTTATGGTGAAAATAAGTAAGATGTAGTCTCTTAGCAACTTTGAGCTTTATAATACAGTATTGTTAACTATAATCACTATGCTGTGCATTAGATCTCCAGAACTTATTTATCTGCTAGTTGCTAGTTTTTCCCGTAATCAACATTTTATATATAATCTCTGGCTGCTTTTTGTGTTGCAAAGGCAGAATCGGGTAGTTGTGACAGAGACCATATTACCTACAAAGCTTAAAATATCTGGCCTTTACAAGGAAACTTTGTTGATCCCGGGAATAGAGAAGAGTCTCTGTATAGACTAAGAGTCTAAATATAACTATATTATATTTAAATAAACTTTTTCAGGAGCCATGAGGTAAAAGTTTAACAAAGAAAATCAAGTGCCACATTTATGTTTCTCAGTGAAGTAGAGAAAAATATGAAACTTTCACAAAATATTTGATGGTATTTTCCTTCCATCACGAGAGTCAATCATAATAGCACTTGACCACATTAAAAACAAATAAAAAAACCCCATCAATCTCCCTCAGCATCAGCTTAAAACATTACAAGTAATTTCAAGTCTTCCTGAACACAACAATTTAACATATATGATTGTTTTATTCATCACAGTGTGGAACAGGGCTTTTACTGTAAATGAAATGTCTATTGTTCTAAATTAAGTTGTTTATTTCTCTACTCCAAGTTTCTTTGTGCAGCATGAAAAGTAAAAGATAATCATTAATGCTGCGGCTACATTAGCAGAAGATCTCTGCAGACAGTTAAGTGATGGTTTTAAACTACTGTCATCAGAAGTCTCAAATACGGTATCTGTTAATTCCAATACTGGTTTGTTTCTTTGTTTCTTTGTTTTTCCCATCCAATTCATGGATTCAAAGTAAATCTTTTTGAATTTCATTCTGTGAAGGGTGAATGTTAATATGACATTAATATGAGTACTCTGCAAATTCATTCCAAAATTTTAGAAAGGAAGATACAAACTACGTGTTTTCATAGTGATAAAAATAAACCATGTTGATGGAGCACATTGTATGGCAAAAGCAATGTTCTTACTAAATTAAGAAATCAGCAAAGCAGATATATACTTGGAATTGATTTTGTGGCACAACTAAAAAGTTCCTTGCATAATGGATAACCATGATTGCATTGAACAGCCTTCAATAAATCTACCACTGAATTTTAAATCATAGTTGTCAAAATTTATAAAGATATTTATAAATACCCAGTTCAAATGAAGACACCCTAAAATGTTTGCCAATGGGTGGTCTTAATTACAAAAGACTTGATGACAACCTATGCCTCTCTCTTTGTTATCAAGTACCAATCCAATTTTTGAAAATGCTTGACACTTTGGGCTACTCTGAGTAGTATGTGTAGAATCGGTATTATTTCTCCTTTAGGAAGTCAGTGAGAGGATATGATCGCCTGTTGACTCATGAGCTGAACTCTGGCAAGCAGAGACTCCTTACTCCCTCTCTTGCCCTTAGAATATATCACCTACTCCCGCCCCTGATCCAACAGGGAGAGCCATTTTCAAGGACACAGACTTGAGGGATTGATGGATGGATGGTGTACGTGACTGAATCCCATCAAAGCCTCTCTATAAACTTTTAAAGATTCCCATGGGTGGGTGCTTAGATCTCCTCTTGGGGCTACCCAAGACAAGCCTCTTAAGAAAGTCTCCTTGCTTATTCAACCTGCCCATCTGGAGTGCCCAGTCTCTTCCTTCACTCTCTCCTTGTCCCCTGTGTCCTCTCTGCCTCTGGAGGCCATTTTCAGATTCCACCTGGGAAGCTCTCGAGTTTGCAACCAACAGTGTAGAGTAAAATTTGCCAGTAAAGCCATCTGGAACTTTCATTGTTGGAAGGGTCTACTGGTGGAAAGGTTTCAGTTACAAATTCAGTGTCTTTACTAGATAGGACACTCGTCATCTGATTCAGTTTTTCAGTGAGATTTGGCAGTACCTGTGTTTCAAGGAATTCTTTTCCATTTCATAAGTTGCCAAATTATGTGCATAATATTTCCATAATATTTCTCTACTAGGCTCTTAATGTCTGTGAGTTCTTTACTATTAGGCTCACTTTCATTCCTAAGATTGGACATGTGGGTCTTATCTCTCTCTCTCTGTTGATCAGTCTGGCTAACAGTTTATCAATTTGATCTTTTCCAAAAGCCAACTGATTTCATTGATGTTCTCTATTGTTTTTCTCTTTCTAATTTCATAGAGTTTTGTTCTCATTTTATTTCTTCTTTTCTGCTTGCTTTGGATTGAATTTGCTCATCCTTTTGTTTCTTAAGGTGGAAGCTGAGATTATCAATTTGAGAATTTATTTCTTTCCTCATGTAACCATTTAATATGTTGCTACTCCTTTAAGCAAAACATTAACCACAGGTTTTGATGTGTATTTTTATATCTTTAAATTCAACCATATTCTAATGTCCTTAATTGCTCTATCTTCGTCCCATAAAGATAAAGTGTCATCTCTTATCTGAGATAAAAGTGTGATCTTCAGGGCACCTGGGTGGCTCAGTCAGTTCCCACATCAGCGCAGGTCCTGATCTCACGGGTCAGGGTCATCCCATGTCACGCTCTGTGCCGACAGCTCAGGGCCTGAGGCCTGCTTCCAATTCTGTGACTCCCTCTCTCTGCCGCTCCCCTGTTTGTGCTCTCTCTCTCTCTCTCTCTCTCTCAAAATCAAATTAACATTAAAAAAATGTTTTAGAGGTGTAATCTTCAATTTTTAAATATTTGGCGTTCTCCCAGAAATCTTTCATCCATGTTCAGTATACAGTTATTTTTACAGAACGTTGTATGATAATGACACAGAGTGTCACAAAGCTGTGGAATCCTCTGCAGCTCTTCCAAGGCAAGGTCACATACAAGCCCATTTAGATCATCCCTAGAATTGTATTCTTACAGATTCTCCATAAAGAAAAACATACAACAGATAAGGATGAAATCTGCAAATATGAGAAAGCAAAGATAAAATGGATGCCACCTATGGACAAAATATCTGGGTTTTGGTTCTGATAGACAGTTAGAAAGTAGGTTTGTTTTGTTTTGTTTCCGTGTTAGAAATCCATGGATCTATGGACAAAACTCAAGAAACTTTGAGGAGTGATTATTATGTTTATTGTGATCACGATGACGGTTTCACAATGTGTATGTATGTCAGATTTTTTCAACCTGCTCTGCTTATATCTTTGCAGTTTACTGTCTGGCAATTACACTTGATAAAGCTGCTAAAGGAGTAAAGTCTGTACTTCGACTTGTCGAGAATTCACTAGCCGGCCCACATCTCCCTAACTTTTACCTTGTGCTGCTCTTGCCCGAAGAAAGTCGGGTTGACACTGAGATCATATCACATCTGATCCCTTTTCCTTCCTCCTGCTGGAAAGAGGGTTTTCTGAGATGGGATAAAGCACTCATTGTCTGGATTTAGAGAAAATTCACCTGACACAAGAGGTCTAACCTATGGATCCATTGATATGAGGCTCCTAAAATCTGTCTGGAAAATCTTCATCTGAGACTATGTGCCAGCATCAGGCCAATGGTGGGACAGGCGTGTTCATGTTATCTAAGAATGATGACTGTATTAAGCAAATAATTGAAGAAGGCATGTAGGAGATAACAAATTTTCAGTATTATCTTCAGTATTGTCTGGGCGGCCACTCCCCCCAGGCACTAGGTCAGGCCCTGAGGAAACACAGACAAATAACACATTGCTTCAGAGGACTGTCAGGTCTATTCTGGGGGGAGACAGGTTGAGTTAAGACAGTGGGTGAGGGTCATGAAAGGCATAGAGGTGGCGCCATGGCACCTGGGGACAGGCAATGAGCTATTTAGATAGGGGAGTGCAGGAGACAGTCCCTGAAAGATGGCATTTCAACAAGACTTTGACCCATGTGAGAAAAACAGAATGCTCTCTCACCAGGAAGATTAAAATTTTTATTATATTTTATGTTTTAATTCTTTTTTAAAGTTTTATTTATTTATTTTGAGGGGGGGGATACGCAGAGGAGGGGCATAGGGAGTGCCAGAGAGGACCCCAGGCAGGCTCTGTTCTGTCAGCAGGGAGCTAGATGTGGGGCTCAAACTCCCAAACCACGAGACCAGGACCTGCGCTGAAATCCAGAGTCCAGACAGTTAAGTAACCAAGCCACCCAAGTGCCCCTAAGAATTTTATTACATTTTATATTACAATGTAATTTAGTTTTGCTGAATGCAAGGAGAACATTTAAGTCAAAGCATCCAGCTTGTGTATTTACCATATTTTTGCTTTTTATTTATTTGCTCTTTCTCAATCTGGGATTATGGAAAAAGACTGAGCTTTTCAGGTAAGACCTGGGAATGTGTGAGTTTCACTTATTTCTTATATTGAGTTGAGAGTGAATGGCAGATTAATTAAACAGAATCTTAAGTATTCAATAAAAACTCTGTGTGAACCTAAAAAGCCCATTCATATATAATGTAATATATAATATGTAATGTAATATATCTTATAATATAATATTTTGTACATATATACATACATGAAATTATATACATACATAGACTGTTTTTCCATTTGGGATTAAGAGACTCCATGATTCCAGTTATCTAAATTACAGGAAAAAATGATTTCTTATTTATATGAATTCAATTTTTACTCCTTGGCCATGCTGTTAAAAAAATGGTGAATTATTTTGTACGAATCTATGAGTTTCACTCCATCTGAACTCCCTTCATCTCATGGCCAGCGGGCTCTCTTGAATGGTCTGACATAAAACATGCACATTCAGACAGAGAGGTTTAACATTAAACTTCCAGCTGCACAAGACCGCACCGGGGACACTTACATCTGAAAATGAGACTATAAGGAAGCAGCTGAGGTAGGGGGACGGGAAACAACAACCCAAGAAAGGTATCACCCATTTTATCAGTCAGGAAAAACATAAACTAGTTACCATTGTAACAGGGTCTGAGAAAAGAAAATTACAAGTTTTAAGTTCATTGTAAAAATGGTAACAACAATTAAAGTTCTAGGGGCACCTGGGTGGCTCAGTTGATTGAGTGCCCAACTCCTGATTTCAGCTCAGGTCATGATTTCAGGGTTGTGAGATCGAGCCCCACATCGAGCTCCATGCTGGGAATGGACCCCACTTGAGATTCTCTCTCCCTCTTCCTCTGCCCCTGCCTGCTGCCTCTCAAAAATAAATAGGGGCAATTGGGTGGCTCAGTCAGTTAAGTGTCCACTCAGGCCATGATCTTACCATCTGTGGGTTCGAGCCCTGCATCGGGCTCTCTGCTGACAGCTCAGAGCCTAGAGCTGCTTCAGATTCTATGTCTCCTCTCTCTCTGCCCCTCCACATTCACACTGTCTTTCTTTCTGTCTCTCTGTCCCTCTCTCTCTCTCTCTCTCTCTCTCTCTCTCTCTCAGGTAAATAAACATTAAAACAATTAAAATAAATACACATTAAAAAAAGGAAGAATTAAAGTTCTGGACTAGAAACAGTCTAACAGATATGGGATGCATGGTTATATAGGATTTAAGAACTTTGTGTAACGTGTCCTAGTTAAGTTTTGGCAAAGACCCTTACAAAGAGAAAAACTGAAAGATGATAGAAATACTTTTAAGATTTATGGAAACTATCTATAGCATTAAGAATCTTCTCTCTGTTGCTTATGTGCTCTCTCTGTCTCTTGCTCTCTACTGATTTCACTTTTAATAACGATATTAGCAGTTTAGGAAGTATTCAATTAAAGACATGATATCTTACCTTATTCCAAAACTTTAGTTTGCTTGAATTATTACCTAACAATTTTAATTATATATTACATTGAAGTGGATTATGAATGAGCGATTTACCAGAATTGTTAATATTTTTAATATGTTTGCATATTTTCTCACTAAAGCATAAGAGATTCAAAGACAAGGGCTTTCTATCCATATTGAAGGAAGACAGTTAATGCCAATCATGAGAATCACAATGTAATATGTTTATGACATGAAAAAATGAATTACCCACATGTTAAATTTTATTGAAGTGTTTTCTAAAACATTAACATACCCAAAAAATGAATAATCCAGTAAAAAAATGGGCAGAAGACCTGAACAGACACTTCTCCAAAGAGGACATCCAGATGGCCAACAGACACATGAAACGATGCTCTGCGTCACTCAGCATCCCGGAAATACAAATCAAATCCACACTGAGATACCACCTCACACCTCTCAGAGTGGCTAAAATGAACAAATCAAGAGACTATAGATGCTGGCGAGGATGTGGAGAGATGAGCACCCTCCTACACTGTTGGTGGGAAATGTAAACTTGTAGAACCGCTCTGGAAAACAGTGTGAAGGTTCCTCAAAAAACTATCCATAGAATTCCCATATGACCCAGCAATAGCACTGCTAGGGATATACCCAAGGGATGCAGAAGTGCTGATGCATAGGAGCACATGTACCCCAATGTTCATAGCGGCACTGTCAACAATAGCCAAAACATGGAAAGAGCCTAAATGTCCATCAACCAATGAATGGATCAAGAAGATGTGGTGTATATATACAATGGAGTACTACATGGCAATGAGAAAGAATGAAATCTGGCCATTTGTAGGAAAGTGGATGAACTTTGAGGGTGTTATGTTAAGCAAAATAAGTCAGGCAGAGAAGGACAGATACCATATGTTTGCACTCATAGGTCTAACAGGAGAAACCTAACAGAAGACCATAGGGAGGGGAAAGGGGAAAGAGTTGGGGAGAGAGAGGGACACGAATCATGAGAGACTATTGAATACTGAAAACGAACGGAGAGCAGAAGGGGAAGAGGGAGGGGGAAGGGAGTGATTGTCATGGAAGGGGTGTTATATGGAAACCAATTTGACAATAAACTATTATAAAAAAATAAATAAAACATTAACACAAAAATGTCAGAGAAGTGTGATGTCATCCATATTACTTTTAGTTAACATATATGTATACTATACAGCTTTGAATCAAATTCTATAGAGAAACATTGAAAAGAATAGTTATAGTTATGTATCCATTCATTCATTTCAGTGATACAATGTGACGGGTATTGAGTTCAGAACATTAGATTTTGGGTTACCAGAGAAAAAAATGGGAAACCCAGTTACAGTTCATTCCATATAAGCGACAAATATGTTTTAATAGGCATAAGTCTTGTGCAATATCTGATGCATACCTCTAGGGGCATGAATAATGACCTAACAATGAGACATGTGTCTAAGTCTTCATCCCCAGAACTTGTGAAGTCGCCTTATTTGGGAAAAGGTCCTTTGCGAATGTAATTAAGTTAAATATCTTGAAATGAGGCTATCTTAGATTTACAGTGGGTTCTAAATCCAATGCCAGGCATGCTCATAAGAAAAGGAGAGAAGGAGTCAATGTGAAGGTGAAGGCAGAGGTCAGGCAATCACCTAGAAGCCAAGAAATGCAAGGATTGTTAATAGCCTCCCGGCACGAGGAGAGAGGCATGGGACAGACTCTCCATCATAGACCCCCCCATAACCAACTCTGTTGACACCATGGTTCCGAAGTTCTGGTCTCCTCGACTACGAGAAAAGATTTCTGTTGTTTTAACCTACCCAGTTTGTGGTAATTTGTTAAGGCGGCCCTAGGAAACTAATACAACAAAAAATATTTGTTGGGGCACCTGGTGGCTCGGTCCGTAAAGTATCCAGCTCTTAATCGCGGCTCAGGTCCTGATCTCACCATTCATGATTTCGTGCCCTGCGTCAGGCTCTGTGCTGAGAGTGACAGTATGGAGCCTTCTTGGGATTCTCTGTCTCGCCCTTGCTCTCTGCCCCTCACCCCTCTTTCTCAAAAATAGATAAATAAAGATAAAAAAAAAATTTAAGTTGCTCCTGGGTGGCTCATTTGGTTGAGCATCTGACTTTGGTTCAGATGATGATCTCACAGTTTGTGAGTTCAAGCCCCATGCCAGGCTCTGTGCTGACAGCTCGGAGCCTGAAGCCTGCTTTGGTTTCTGTGTCCCCCTCTCTCTCTTCCCCTCCCCTACTCGTGCTTTGTCTCTCTCTCTCTCTCCCTCAAAAATATAATAAACAGTAAAAACATTTTTAAAAAATTTATCTGTTGTTCATCTAAAATTCAAATTACCTGGACACCAAGGAGTTTTATTTGCTAAACATGCCAACCCTGCTTTGGATGAATTATCTCATCTACTTCTCTCCATAACTATGAGAAATAAGTATTATTTGTCCCTGCCTTATATTAAGAGATGGAACTCTATGAGATTTTAAAACTTCCCTAATAACTAAACAGTCAATAAACAACTGAATTAGAAATCAAACCTGAGACTTTCTAATTCACAATCTTTAGCTCTTAGCCACTATACTAGGCTGTGTCCTAAAAAATCTAGGGGTTAAATTTATCATATAATATGAAGTGAAAAAATACAGACAGAAACCTATATTACTCCTGTTTGGGAGGAGGATGAAGTGAGGAGGGAGAGAGACAGAATGAGAGAGAAAATGAGAGAGGAGGGAAAGAGAGGGAGAAAGTGCATCGGAAGGTTTGAGAGTCTATAGAGCAGAAACAACACAAAGCTGGTGACTGCTGGATTCAGGAAAAAGTCAACGCCCATAGTGAAACTCAAGATGATTGCTGCTAGTGGCTTTCAGGGAGTAGAAAGAGCGCACGCTAAAGAAAATGGATGAAAATGACTATGACATGTCCAGAGAATTTCAAGATAACCAATGTGAGTAGAACAGAGCAGACAACGCTGTAGGAAGATGTTTGAATTGTCATCAGTGCTGTTACTACCACTGCATGGTAACAAGGTTTTGGTGCCTGGATTCCAGCAATGTCAACATTATCTCCAGCCCTGGATTTATATGGCACGCCAGGCTGGGTCTAACTTGGCTGGTGTTCTCCCCTTTCCTGTGCACCAAGAGGGCTCTGCTACGGTTTCTCCAATGTTGTTCCAACCCTCCTATGTGATAGTCCACAAGATGGCAAATCATCCCGAAAGAACCCATAGGCAGTGAAAAATGACTACTCCAAATTATAATGAACCTGCTGATAATGTTGAGAGTGGAAACACTCGTTCAGATGCAATGAAATTTTCCTCTTGATTGAATGTCATGCTTTAAGACAATTTTTCAATCGTTTCAAAGTCTAAGAAAAAGTTGATGTTTGGCAGTTTTGGAGGTACGTACCTCCAAATGCAATCATTTGTTTTTAGATCTTCCACTAAAAAACAACTCCAGTAAACCGAAACTGATTTTACGCAAATTCTCATGGAGACTGATTCAGGTATCATGCTAAAACCACCCCCTACAGAGAATAGCAAAACCAAGTGAATTATTTACAGAAAGTAATGAATAGGTAAAAACAGGGAAAGTGAAATCTGGGACTGGACACAAACAGTGTGTTTTGGCAAATATTCTCCTGTGCAGCATACATCTCCTTGGATAAGCATTCACGTTCATGCAGAGGACAGGATAGCTATCGTTGAATATAATTAGAATAAAATCTAGGTTGATTTGATACAGAGAACAGATTTTTTTAAATTTTATGTTTCAACATCAGATGATACATTTGTGAAAAAGATACACTCCATCCACCCCTTTTAGGGAGATACGAAAGCCAACGTAATATCCGCACACTTGTAGAACACAAAACAGGAGGAATGAGTGCAATTATCAGACAATAGTGCCCTCCGCGGAAGAGTCT
Organism: Helogale parvula; assembly: GCA_004023845.1. Taxonomy (NCBI): domain Eukaryota; kingdom Metazoa; phylum Chordata; class Mammalia; order Carnivora; family Herpestidae; genus Helogale; species Helogale parvula. The sequence continues at coordinate 19,211 of PJEM01000201.1, forward strand.
TGCTTTCTGTTCACCAAGTCACCTTATATTTCTAACAAAAGAGTGCAGCTTCTAATCCTCTTGCATATGAGTGAAACCCATTGTAGTCATTAAATATAATGGAAGAGGTCCACCATATCCAGACCTGCCTCAGTTGTTGAGCAAGATTCTCCATATGCGCCCCCCACACTCCTGTCCACACAGCAGGAAGCAGGAGGCTAGATGGCAAAGCCAGATGAATTATTAGAGCCATAAGAAGGCAAGAGCTTGTTCCATGATCTTGAAATACATAGTTAAGGAATTTACTGTAAAAGAACTTTCTTTTTGTGTGTTTCCTGAGGATTGGTCAATAGGGTGATATGGAGGGAGGAGCAAGAGAATAAAAACTCTATACTCTTCTGAGCTCATGAACATGACGGACGAGTCATCTTAGGGTGACTCAGTTTAATTACATCATAATCATGAGGGAGCATGAACTGCAGGAACCCTAATCTGCTCTTCCAGTCATGTTTTCTTCATTTGGACTCTATTTTCATTGGTTTCTGTTTGGGTTCCATTAGAGGGAGGATTTAAAACACTCAGAAGTGAGAATGTTTCTTCTCTGTTACTTCCTAATGTGGCACATTGTCTAGCAAAGCAATGTCCTCTACAGTGACGGTTCAGAGGCTTCTGGGAAGCTCTTCCTCCCGGCCCCAGTTCTCACTGGGCCCCAGTAATATTTCCTCCCTTGATCCTTCAGCCCCAGGGGTAGCAATGAGCTCCTGATCTGTCCAGTCTCTCAGTACATCAAGATCTGCGAGAATTTTTTAAAGGTTATATTTTAATTCCAGTTAGTTAACACACAGTGTAATATTAGTTTCCAGTGTACAATATAGTGATTCGACACTTTAATACAACACCTGTGGCGCATCATAACAAGTGCCTCCTTAATACCCATCACCTACCTGACCCCCAGCCTCCTAATAACCTTCCGTTTGTTGTCTGTATTTAAGAGTCTGTTCTTGATTTGCCTCTCTTTTTTTTTATGGAATATTACTCAGTCATGAAAATGATGAAATCCTAAATTTGCAACAATGTGGATGGAAGTAGACTATAGTGCTGGGCAAAACAAGCCAGTTGGAGAAAAACAGCATACCATATGTTTTCCTCATATGTGGAATTTATGAGAGACTTTTGATTGTTTCACCTCCTCCTTTACTTAACTGCATGTCTAGGCAAGGATCAAAGAAGACGGCAAAGTACGTGGTGTTATCCGAAGTCATGAGCTACCTTCTAAAGACCTCTGAACATGAAGGTGTATGACTAGATGTGGGTAAACAGTGGTGAAATGTAGAAGATGGTACAACTAAATTTCATAGATCTGGAGTGAACAGCATTCAAATGAGGGTGAAGGCATAATCTCTTTTTTAATTTTTTTTGTATGGTTGAACTGGTGTTCTAGGAAAGCATTTTTTCTTTTTTAATGTTAGGCTGGTTTTTAAAAAAAATGTGTACTTATTTATTTTGAGAAAGAAAGCACCTGCAGGGGAGGAGCAGAGAGAGAGAGAGGCAGAGAGAGAAGCTCAATCAGGTCCATGCTGTCAGCACAGAGCCGGATGTGGGGCTCAATCCCACGAACCGTTAGATCATGACCTGACCCAGATGCTTTACTGACTGAGCCACGGAGGCGTCTCTAGGAAAGCATTTTAGTTACGCCTCCATATGATTCATGTTAGAAGATTTGTGAAATTATGAAGCAAATAATTAATAACCCATTTGGCAGATTAAAAACTGATGCTCTTGAAAACAGATACTTTTCCAAGTCTTCTTCCTAATATGGGCAAGGTCAGAGCCAAAAGAAATCTTAGAAAATTGCATCCATTTTTTTTCAGTTCAAAATGAATAAAAAATTTTGCATAAGAATGCAATTTAATAAAAAACATGTAGTTTGAGAAATCTTTTAAACTTTCGACAAATTTTGCCTAATTGTTTTTGTTGCTGTTGGAGAATAAATTGACAAGTCTTTTAATGTGTGAAAATCAATGTCAAATTAATTTGGATTTGAAATGCATATAGAGATGTCAAAATTTCAGAAGTGTGTGTATCTCTGTGTGTGTAGATATATTTCTTTTTTTTCTGTTTTTTTATTTACTTATTTTTGAGAGACAGAGAGAGACAGCACCAGCAGGGGAGCATCAGAGAGAGAGGGAGACACAGAATCTGAAACAGGCTCCAGGCTCTGAGCTGTCAGCACAAAACCCAATGCGGGGCTCGAACTGAAACCGTGAGATCATGACCTGAGCCGAAGCCAGACGCTTAACTGACTGAGCCACCCAGGTGCCCCTAGATATATTTCTTAATTACACGTATTTTTAAGTATTCACAGAAGTAAGGAGGAGTATATAATTCATTGCTATGTAACTATCAGCTGGACCTAGAAATTATCAACATTTTGGTATATTTGCTTCTTAATCTCTTTCCTTTCTATGTCTACATTTTACATCTTGTATTATAAAGAAAAAAAAAACAGATATCACATGATTTTACCCACTCATATGCTATCACAAATCTCTAAGATTTTGGAACATTTTCTTACATAACACCTAAGAAATTTAAAATGATTATGTGCTCTTATCTAATACCCAGGCTGTATTCAAATTTTCTCAATAGTACAAAAAGTGTTTTTGTTTGTTTTTACAGTTAGGATTCAAACAGGTTATACTTATTTGCATTCAAAAAATAAATATTTACATTAATTTTTAATATAAATTCTTCTAATTTTTAATATACATAGTTGTTTTTAATCACTGAGTTGTTTTTGGAAAACATAGATCCTGTCTAATGGACTATTCCATATTCTATATTGGTATGTTTGCTATTTCAAAGTAATATTTAACTTAGCCCTCTGTCTTCTGTTCTTATGAAAAAGGAAATTAGTCGGCACCTAGGTGGCTCAGTTGGTTAAGTGTCCAACTCTCGATTTGGGCTCCAGTCATGATCTCATAGTCATGGGATCAAGCCTCACTTCGGGCTCTGTGCTGAGTGTGGAGCCAGCTTGGTATTCTTTCTCTCCTCTCTCTGCCTCTAACCTGCTTTCTCTCTCTGTCTGTCTCGAAAGAAAGAAAGAAAGAAGGAAAGAAAGAAAGAGAGAAAGAAAGAAAGAAAGAAAGAAAGAAAGAAAGAAAGAAAGAAAGAAAGAAGGAAGGAAGGAAGAAAGGAAGGAAGGAAGGAAGGAAGGAAGGAAAGAAAGGAAGAAAGAAAGAAAGAGAAAGAAAGAGAGGAAGGGAGGAAGGAAGGGAGAAAAGAGTGAGAGAGAGAGAGGGGGGAAGAGAGGGAAATAAGTTAGTAGTATATTGTTAATTTGATTCAAGTTACAATTTTGGCAAGAACACTTCATGTGTTGTGCTATATACAAACCTCAGCAATCATAAAATCTTTTGATATCCCACTTTTAGTTAAGTTATAATTTATTAGTGGTCTCAGAATCTCAGAGGGAGACTTAAAGATGACTCAGTTGAGAAGCGAGATATTTTTAGCTTTAACAAATATTTCTTCTAATGATTTTATCCATTGATATCCGCTGCCTGGCAGGCCAAAGAGCAATAAGGTGGTTTTTCTCATCTGTAATTCCTTCTGTTTTTATTACCAGTCTATTTTATCTTTAGTGATATGCATACATAGCAAGATTTGATTTGTAAGTATCTTGTTAGGAATCTGCATATATATTCATGGAAGATGGTCTATAGTTTTGTGTGTGTGTGTGTGTGTGTGTGTGTGTGTGTGTGTGTGTGTGTGTAGTTTCTTTATAAGGATTTGGCGTAAGGCTTACACCTGCCTCAATAAACAAGATGCAAAGCATGCTCACTCTATTATTTTCTAAAAGAATTTGTATAAGATTTTTTTTAATTTTAGTGTTTGAAAGTAATCACTAGTGAAACCATGGACTTAAGAGTTTTTTATTTTTTGGTGAGATGGTTTTATATTAAAAATTGATTTTCAAAATTTGGTAATTGTAAATTTCTTCATTATTTAAGTTCTACATCACTTCTTTCTGCTTCTATCTTCATGAATTACTTGTTCCACTTACTTTGTATTTACTTTTGTCATCTTTATTTGGACTCTTAAAAAGGAATTTTAGGTTTGGATTTTTTTTACAGTTTGCTTTCCGGAATATTGCCATAAAAATCTGTGTGTGTGTGTGTGTGTGTGTGTGTGTGTGTGTGTGTGTGTGTGTTGTTGTTGTTTTGACTGAGCACTGATTTATTTACATTTTATTTAATTTTATTATCACTAAATTTAAAATAGCTTAAAATTTCTATTGTGATTTCTGCTTTGACCCATGACTTACTTAAGCATCTTAAATTTCCAGATATTGGGTGGGGGACTTCTATATTCTTTAAAAACTTACTTTCAGTTATTTCAGTATTGTTTTAGAATATTATTTCATCAGTTTTCTTTTTGGCTATAGCTTTTTTGCATTTTAAGTTGTTGCCCAAAGGAATACAACATCAAGGATAACATTTAAGCACTAAACATAAAATACAGGAGCCATGCAATAAAAAGGTGGATTTACCACCCTCCCTCTCCCTTATACCAAATCTGTCATATCAGTCACATTGACATACAATATAAATGCACTTTCATCTTTCTCTCAATCCTTGTAAAATTTAACTTTCATCTTTAACAATATCAGTATATGTTATTCCGAGCTTTGAATTTCACTTCCCTAGGCTTTGATAAACTTTTTGAATCTTTCAATTTATATCCTTTACTAAATTGGGGAAATTTGGGAGTACTCATTCTTATAAAAATGTTCTTACCCATCCTTAACTCTTTTCTTTGTGAGACTCCAATTACATGTCTGTTAAACTTTTGCTACTGTTCCACACTGTGCTTTTAAAAGTAGTACACTTGTTCTCAGGTCTTCTGACTTGGTAATTTCTCTTGCACTATCTTCAAGCTTGGTGACATTTTCCTCTTTCATTTTCCATCTGTTGATAACCTCATGCGAACAGTGTATGTTTTTCTTCTTTTTATAAAAAAATTAGACACAGTGCTTTTCACTTTTGGAAATTCCATTTAAGTTTATTTTATAATTTCTATTTTCCTGCTAATATTTATTATTTGTTAATTCACTATGATCATATTTTGAGAATAGTTATAATCGCTGTTTTAAAATCATCTTCCACTCATTCCTTCCTCTGCGTCACTTCAGGGTTCACGTTAGTGTCTTGTCTTTCACGCACATATGGGTCATGATTCTTTTTTAAAATATGCCTAATCATTTGGATAACTTAGAATTGTATCCTGGCCGTTGTGAATGATTTATTTTAGATTTCCTTATGATCCTTTCAGCAGTATTATTTTTGTTTTATTTTGTTTCCTTCCCTAGCAGGGATTTAACATGGCTGAACTCAAATTCCACTGTCTTCACTACTAAAATAGACTGTAGCTGAAATACTTATGTTACCCTGAGCTGGCGTGCTTGGCATCTGCCAAACACATGAGTAGCTGGGAGCATCGGCCAAAGATTTGGGCAGAGACTGGGCGCAGAATCCTAGCCTCATCCTTTTCACTCTCTCATTTCCACAATATTTCCATCACTTTCCAGCTGTTTGTAGTTGCCTAGAACTCTGCCCAATGGCTTTTTAGAAAAGTAAGACTTTAAACGTCCCTCCAAGTGCGAGGTATCCCTCATGCCCCCAATAGAGACTACCCTCAGTACAAACGTTATAAATATATCTGCTCCTCTTTCAAGACTGGGGAGTCCTCTAGACTCTGCTTGCTTTGGTCCCTCCTCAGTGCATTTCCTTAGTTGTTACTTTATTTATTTATTTATGTATTTATTTATTTATTTTATTTCAAGAGTGTATAGTTATTTGCATGATAATTAACCCACTAGAAGATACTCCATGTTACCAGATGTGAAACCTCTCTCTCTCTAGTAGTTTTAATTTGCATTTTCTTAATATTAGCAAAACAAAAACAAAACACTTCTTTATAATCGACAGCAAATGTATTTATTCTTCTGTGGACTATTTGTTCTTAAATTACCCATTTTCCAGTCTGGTGTTTGGTCTTCTTGTTCACTGGAGGAGCTATTTACATATTAGTGAGGCAGTCCTGAATTTATTACATCTTATTTTTAATTTTTGATTGTTTTGGGATTTTGAGGGAAAGACTTTTAACAATGTAAATTAAATAAATGAACACATAAGTAAATACCTGACCCAATGAATAGTGTGGATTTTCAAGGTAACAGAAACATCTTAGAAAGCTTCATGGGAGACTCAGTGGACCTTTATTAGTTTCAATCCTGACAGTAAAATGCAACACAATTTATTGTTGAACTTGTATTCTGGGGTGTTTTCTTTTGTCTAAATATAACAGAATTACTATTATATTTATAAAATAGTAATTTATATATTTATATTTATAGTATCCAAGACTTGACATGGCTGTACATTGAAATTGAGGCTTTGACTTTCTACTTGGCCATGAATATAGTGCTCATCCTTTTTCCTGTATGAGTTTGTATCTCATTTTTTGATTTCTTAAAGTGGGGTTCTTGGAGGAAAACATCTAGTTTATGTCCATGATAAGTCCACAATATGAAGCAAAATATACACTTAGCAATAATTTACTAATGGAGACATTGTCCTTTCTTCTAGATTTGTTTTCATAATCATGCTTTCATTATTTCTAATGAGGTGCCCATTACATATGCAAATTAAGGGGAGCAGACATTAAAGAATTTCTATATTAACATTGCAATGGCAATGTTATGATTTTATGAGATGGATGGGATTCATGCAAACTATTAGCAACAGGCTCCTACCTGGGGCTGTTCTTTCTTTTTATGAATTTGTATATCTGCTTTTTCAAAAGAAATTTATAAATAGAGTTTTGAATCTTATAGAGAAGTTTGGAAACTGCCCACTTTTGTCTTTTATAAGGCCACAAACATGCTGCTATAATTAGGCTACCAAATATCCTAAAATATAGTGTGTTCTGATTACTAGCCCTAAGCTGAGCATTGAATATATTTCCTCTGCTAATTCTTAATATGTTAACCTATAGTGCAATGGACATCTTTGACTATAACTTTGCCCCTTCTTTCCTTCAGTCTATGAAAGAACATTGATTAAGTTGCCTGCCACCTCTCTTAGCCAGCACTGACCCCAGCTGGCTAAATCACACCCTAACGTGGCTCTTTCTCAACTCACTCTAAACCTGCTGGAAGAATCCATCCATTGAGTTTATTTGCTTCATTTTGTAGGTAAAGAAAGAGGACTTCTCTTGTGAACCAAAGCTTGAGATCAAACAGCCAGTGTGGGACTTGATTCCAGCTGTTTTTGCTTGTAATTCATGACACTTTCATGGCAGAGACTGGGAACCTCGTTTTGTTAGATCTGATTACCAAGAGGTATTCTCTAGTATCTAAGCTTATTCACATCCTCATGGAGCTTAGAATGTGAATTAAAAAATAAGACTTGCAGGAAAATAACTAATAAATGTTAGATATTGATGTTTCTTTTTAAAAATTTTTTAATGTTTATTTATTTATTTTTTTAATTTTAGTCTTTTTTTCATTTTCCATAATATTTTATTATCAAATTGTTTTCCATACAACACCCAGTGCTCTTCCCCTTAAGTGCCCTCCACCATCACCATCACCTCTTTTCCCCCCTCCCTCTTCCCCTTCAACTCTCAGTTCATTTTCAGCATTCAATAGTCTCTCAAGTTTTACATCCCTCTCTCTCCCCAACTCTCTCTCCCTCCTCTGCTCCCCCGTGTTCTCCATTAGGTCTTTCCTGTTTTCCTGTTAGACCTATGAGTGCAAACATATGGTATCTGTCCTTCTCTGCCTGGCTTACTTCACTCAGCATGACACCCTCAAGGTCCATCCACTTTCCTACAAAGGGCCATATGTCATTCCCTCTCATTGCCATGTAGTACTCCATTGTGAATGTATACCACATCTTCTTGATCCATTCGTCAGGTGATGGACATTTAGGCTCTTTCCATGTTTTGACTATTGTTGACATTGCTGCTATGAACATTGGGGTACATGTGCTCCTATGCATCAGCATTTCTGTCTCTCTTGGGTAAATCCCCAGCAATGCTATTGCTGGGTCATAAGCGAGGACATCCAGATGGCCTACAGACACATAAAGTGATGCTCAACATCACTCATCGTCAGGGAAACACAAATCAAAACCACACTGAGATACCACCTCACACCAGTCAGAGTGGCTAAAATGAACAAATCAAGAGACTATAGATGCTGGCGAGGGTGTGGAGAGACGGGCACCCTCCTACACTGTTGGTGGGAATGTAAACTGGTGCAGCCACTCTGGAAAACAGTGTGGAGGTTCCTCAAAAAATTATCGATAGAACTCCCTTATGACCCAGCAATAGCATTGCTGGGGATTTACCCAAGAAAGACAGAAATGTTTATTTATTTTTAAGAGAGAGCACGAGCAGGGGAGGAGCCGAGAAAGAGGGAGACACAGAATCCAAGTCAGGGTCCAGGCTCCAAGCTGTTAGCACAGAGCCCAGCACGGGGCTCGAACTCACAAACCGTGAGATCATGATCCCAGCCGAAGTTGGAGGAGACTTAACTGACCGAGCCACCCAGACACCCCTACTGAGGTTTCTTAAAGCAGCAGTTTCTATCTCTGTGTTAAGTGAATCATTAAATTTAATTTTCGTTCAAATATATCACAAAACTTGACAAATGTGTAAACTTGATTTTCTTTTGTCTACAAGTGGGCAATTTCAGTGTTGTGCTGAAAAGAATCAGATGACTCTTGGAGGTTGGTTTGTTTTAAAGTCTTGTGGAAAAGGTGGTAACTTGCTGTTAGAAGTGAGAGGTTTAGGGTAACTTCTAACCAGAACACGGAATTACTTGCGTTTATAAAAAGGGAGTAAGTACTAGCCATGCAGAAAAAGGATCTGCTCAAAGATCAAAGCAACACTATGAAGTTAAGTATCAAATAATACGTGGGTGTAACTGTGTATGAGAGAATTATAGATACTGAAGAATATTTTTTTACTGGGTAGTAATTACATTTTTAACAACTTTATTGAGATACATTTGGCATATAAAATTGTATATATTTAAAGAGTACAATCGTGATGTTTTGATACATGTATACATTGTGAAAAGAGCACCACAATCAAAATAAATAACACATCAACACCTCTACAGAGTTACCATTTGTGTGCGGAGGTGAGTAGACTCAATTCAATTAAACAAGTTTCAAGTATAAAGTACAATAATGTCAATTATTCCTGCCATGCCATAAATTAGATCTCTACAACTCATTTATCTTTCATAACTGAAACTTTGTACCCTTTGAGCAATATCTCATTTCCTTCTCTCCCCCTCCCTGACATCCCTGGTAATTAGCATTTTACTCTTAGCTTCTCGGAGTTAGACTATTTTAGATTGATCATACAAGGGAGATCATGCAGTATTTGTCTTTCTGTGTCTAGCCTATTTCTCCTACCAAAATGTCTTCCGGGTTCATTCATGTTCATGCGGATGACAAGATTTCCCTCTTTTTTTTTTTTTTAAAGCAAATGTATTATTTTTATTTATTTATTTGATTTTTTAAAAAAATTTTTTGTTGTGTTTATGTTTTTGAGAGACAGAGAGAAACAGTGCAAGCAAGGTAGGGTCAGAGAGAGAGGGTGACACAGAATCGAAAGACAGGCTCCAGGCTCTGAACTGTCATCACAGAGCCTGACGCGGGGCTTGAACCCATGAACCCTGAGATCATGACCTGATCCGAAGCTGGACGTTTAACCGATGTTTAACCCAGGTGCCCCTATTTATTTATTTTTTAATGGTTAAGTAACGTTTCCTTTTTTCCTCTTCTTTCTTTCTTCTTTCTTTCTTTCTTCTTTCCTTCCTTCCTTTCTTTCTTTCTCTTTCATTCTTCCTTCCTTCCTTCTTTCTTTTTCTTTCTCTTTCTTTCTTTCTTTCTTTCTTTCTTTCTTTCTTTCTTTCTTTCTTTCTTTCTTCTTTCCTTCCTTCTTTCCTTCCTTCCTTCCTTCCTTCCTTCCTTCCTTCCTTCCTTCCTTCTTTCCTTCCTTCCATCCTTCCTTCCTTCCTTCCTTCTTTTCCATCAGGATAACAGGACTCTTAATCCCCATCCCCCATCCCCCCACCCCGTAACCATCAGTTTACTCTTTACAGTTATGAGTCTGATTTTTTGTTTGTCAATCTCTCTTTCTCCCTCTCTCTCTCTCTCTTTCATTTTCTTGTTTATTGTTTCTTAAATTCTACATATGAATGAGTTCATACGCTATTTGTCTTCCTCTTACTGACTTATTTTCTTTAACATTATACTCTCTAGCTCTATCCATGTGGCTGCAAATGGCAAGATTTTCTCTTTTTGAAGATGAATTGTAACTATGAATACATAACTATAAGTATACAACTATGTAACTATAATTACTATAGATATAGATATCTATAGATCTATATACACACACACATGTATCTTGGCTACTGTGAATAATGCTACAATCAATACAGGAGTTTGAGATGCATATTTATTTTCCTTTCGATATCTTTACCCGGGAGTGGATTGCTGGATCACGTGGCAGTTCCATTTTTAAGTTTCTGAGGAACCCCCATCCTGTTTCCCATAATGGCTCTACCGATTTATATTCCCACCAACAGCGTATGCAGAGTTCCCTTTCTCTACATCCTCACTGATACTTGTTATCATTTTTATTTTTGAGAACAGACATTCCAACCAGTGTGACATGATAGATCATCATGGTTTTGATCCCTGATGATTAATGATGCTGACTGCCTTTTCACATACTTATTGGTCATTTGTACATTTTCTTTTGAAAAATCTCTATTCAGGCCTCTTGCCCATTTTTTAATTAGTTGTTTTGTTGCTATTGAGCTGTATGAGTTCCTAATATATTTTGGATCTTACTCCATATCATGTACACGGCATGAAAATATTTTCTTCCATTACATGGCATGCTTACTCACTCTATTGGCATTTCCTTTGTGAAGCAGAAGTTTGTTACAACCCCACGTGTTTAGTTGTGCTTTGCCACATGTACTTCTACTGTCATGACAAAACATGATTGCCAAGATCAATGTCAAGAATCTTTTCCCTTATGTTTTTATAGTAGTTTTACCATTTCAGGTCTTACACTTAGATCTTTAATTCATTTGGGTTGATTTTTATAGTATGCTGTCATATAAGCATTCGGTATGATTATTTTGTAAGTGATTATTCTGTTCCCTCAGTGCTATTTATTGAAAAGAAACTATTCCTTCCACATTGTTTGCTCTTGGAATCCTTTCTGGAGATCAGTTCTGTAATGTGTGGATTTATTTCTAGAATCTCTATTATGTTAAATGAGTTCATGAGTCTGTTTCTATGCCAGTATCATGCTGTTTTTAATTACTATAGCTTTGTAGTATATTCTGAAATAAAAAAGACTATTACCTCTAGATTTATTCTTTTTTAAAGTAAGTTTCTAAAAAACGTTTATTTACTTTTGAGAGAGACAGAGAGACAGAGACAGGGACAGACACAGAGTTTGAGCAAGGGAGGGGCAGAGAGAGGGGGAGACACAAAATCTGAAGCAGGCTCAAGGCTGTGAACTGTCAGTACAGAGCCCAACTTGGGGTTCAAACCCAAAAACTGCAAGATCATGACCTGAGCTAAAGCTGGACACTTAACTGACTGAGCCACCCAGGCGCCCTAAGACTCATTCTTCTTATTCATGATTGCTTTGGCTTTGGGGGTCTTTTGTTGTTCTATACACTCTTAGGATTGCTTTTTCTATCTATGTGAAGAATGCCATTGGTATTTTGATAGAGACTGCATTGAATCTGCAGATCCCTTTGGGGATTATGGACATTTTTGGAAACAATAATTCTTCCAGTCCGTGATTACAGGATGTCTTCCGAGTAACTGTGACTTCTCTAGTTTCCTTCATCAATATTTTACAGCGTCCAGTGCATAAGTCCTATAATGCTTTGATTAAGAATTTTTTCTAAGTATCTCATTTTCTTTTATGTTGTTGTAAATGGGATTGCCTTCTTAAATTCTTTCTTTAGGTAATTCATTTTTAGTGTATAGAAATGTCACTGAAAGCACAGAGCAAAAATAAATAAAAGAGAAGATAGAAAAACAGTGGGAAAATCACAAAATTAATAGTCTTTTGAAAATATAAGCAACATTGGCAAACCTTTAGCGAGGCTAACAAGGAAAAAAAGAGACAATATTCAAATAAATAACATCAGAAATGGAAGTGAAGACCTTATAACAATAACTCAGAAATAAAAAGGATCATAAAAGAAACACTCTGTGCCAACAAACTGGATAACAAAAAAAAAAAAAAAAACGTATAGATTCTTAGAAGCATACAACAGCTTACCAAGGTGAATCAGAGAGAACTAGAAATCCTGAGTAGACTAGGGATGCAAATACAGTTCAACATACACAAAGAAATCAATGTAATACATTAACAAAGTGAAAGATTAGGGATGCCAAGATGGCTCACTTGGTTAAGCGTCTTACTCTTGGTTTCAGCTCAGGTTATGATCTCACAGTGTGTGGGTTCGAGTCCCACGTTGGGCTCTGCACCCTCAGCAAGGAGCTTGCTTGGGATTCCCTCTCAGCCTCACTTTCTGCCTCTCCTCCACTGACACTCTTTCTCTATTCCTAAACATAAATAAATAAACTTTAAAAAATATATTTGAAATCTTAAAAAATACTTAAAAAAAAAAAGAAATATTAAAAGCCACACCATCATCCCAGTAAGAGCAGAAGAAGCATTTGAGAAAGATCAGCATCTGTTCCTGATAAAAACTCTCAATAATGTAAATATACCAGGAACTTATTTCAACATAATTAAGGCCATCCATTAAAAGCACACAGTTTGTATTATATTTAATAGAGAAAAACAGAAAACTCTCAGATTGGGTAAAAAACAAGCATGTTCATTCTCATCACTTCTATTCAACACATCCTTGAAGTTCTCTGTTTACAGATAACATAATCATAGATGTAGAAAACCCTAAAGACTCAACACCAATGAGAAAAATTGTTAGAATAAAGAAATTCAGTAATTACATTTTAAATATTGATAATCTTACTCCTATAATCACTTTAAAAGTGTTACCAAAAATTGTAAAGTCTTAATGTGTCCCACAAACAAACTCTGGGAACCATTATTATTTGAGATCATGCTTATAGACTTACTTCTGGGAAAATCTAGCATAATTCCACATGTGCTTTGATTATGAGACATGAGTGAGCATGAAACCATCATGTTACCAATGGAATCTCAAGAGAGGAACAGGTCAGTATGAACAAAGCATAGATGGGGAACCTCAAGTTTGCATGTGTCAAATACAGATTATACAACAGACAGATGGTGTGAAATCTTCAATGTGATGACTTACCTGGGAGTTTGGGCTTTGGAAGCTAATACTGGTGGTAATGGAAATCTTCAGGTATTTAGAACAGATAAATTAGTTGCATCTGTATGTCTAGTTTTTCCAGTATCATTTATGGAACACACTATCTTTGCTCCATTGCATTGTTTTTGCTCTTTTTATCAATGATCAGTTGACTATATTTATGTGGGTCTACTTCTGGGCTCTCTATTCATAGATTGATCCATGAGTCTGTTCTTTCACTAATACCTCACTGTTTTGATTGCTGTAACTTTCTGGTCAGTCTTGGTGTCACATAGGATTAGTCTTCCATCTTTCTTCTCCTTCAATATTGTGTCAGCTATTCTGCGTCTTTTGTCTCCTTACATAAACTTTAGAATCAATCTGTTGATATCCACAAAATAACCTGCTGGGAGATTTTGATTAGCATCGCACTAAATCTATAGGTCAATTTGGGATGAAATGACATCTTGAATATTAAGTTTTCTTGTCTATGAGCATGGGATATCTCTCCATTTATTTAGTTCTTATTTGGTTTTGCTCATCAGGATTTTGTAGTTTTCTTCATATAGACTATACATATTTTATTAGATTTACACATAAACATTTCACTTATATTAGCACTGGGGTGCTAATGTAAATGGGGTTGAGTTTTTAATTTTTAAACTTAAAATTCCACTTGTTCATTTCTAGTACATAATAAAGTAATTGACTTTTGTATATTAACTTTGTATCATTCAATCATGAATACAATCCCATTATTTAATCACTTATTGTTTCTGGAATTTTGTATGAAGTGTTTTGAATTTTCTACATGGATGATTATAACATCTATGACCAATGCCAGTTTTATTTCTTCTCTCTCAATTTGTATACATTTGACTCCCTTTTCTTTTCATATTGCATTAACTCAGATCTTCCAGCACAATGTTGAAAAGGAGTGGTAAGAGGGGCATCTCTATCTTGTTCTTGACTTTAGTGAGGAAGCTTCAAATTCCTCACTCTTAAATATGATACTAGCTGTAGGGTTTTTGGTAGGTATTCTATTTTATTAAGCTTTATTAAAATTTTAAAAAATATTTTTATTTATTTTTGTAATTTATTTATTATTTGTTTTTTAATGTTTTTTATTTATTTATTAAAAATTTTTTTCTGTATCTCCCTCAAAGAGAGAGAGGGAGATACAGAATCCGAAGCAGGCTCCAGGCTCTGAGCTAGCTGTCAGCACAGAACCCGATGTGGGCCTCGAACCCACGAACTGTGAGACCATGACCTGAGCCGAAGTTGGACACTCAACCGACTGAGCCCCCCAGGCACCCCTAGGTATTCCTTATCAAGCTGAAGTTCCCCTCTAATCTGGTTAGATTTTGAGGCTAAGAAAATAGTAAATTTAGTATTCTGGGGGGATTTATGATATAGTTGGTTAAAAAAGACATAATGATTCTGGTTTTGGATATTTTGATTTAAAAAATATCTGCAATTTAAAACAAAGTTATCTAGCATGGTGTTGGATGTATTAATTAGGAATTCAACAGACAAGTCGGAGCTAAGTAATATCAATCTGAGAGGCTTGGTAACAATGAAAAACAAAAAACAAAAAATCTATGTTTCTCAGTCTTTCCTAGAGAGAAGCTTGATAAAAAGGAATTGCCTCATTGCAAGGTTAAAATTCACAGAATCTTTAAAGTCTACCTGCTCTAGACCTGTCTAAAGAGTTTTCCTTTTTTAATTAATTTTTTTATGTTTTTGTTTATTATTGAGACAGGTAGAAACAGAGCATGAGTGGGGTAGGACAGAGAGAGAGGGAGACACAGAATCCGAAGCAGGCTCCAGGCTCTGAGCTGTCAGCACAGAGCCCAACACGGGGCTCGAACCCACGAACCATGAGATCATGACCTGAGCTGAAGTTGTCTGCTTAACCAACTGAGCCACCGAGGCGCCCCTAAACAGATTTCAATAGGTTGTTTCTTCATATCTATGCAGGACTCTAAATATAAACAAAATATTTCCTCCAAATAATCTTTCATGTGAAATGAAATAAAACAACAACCATAATTTATGATTCACAGAAATGCTGACTTTCTTAAAATGATAATTACAACTTTTTATTTTTTAAATTATTTTTGCCAGGGATAAGGTGTGAGAATGATACATCATGAAGAATAATAATTTACTTTGGACAGGTACATTTTCTTCCAACCACTGTCATGGAAATGATGTACTTGTTTCAAAACGACTGTCCCAATTGTAAAAAGAAAAGAAAAGACAGCAGGAGACATAAGACCATAAAGTAAACAAGAAAATAAGAGACACATTAGAAACATTTAAAAGCAGCAAATCAGCTGCTAATTAGAAACCTTGGGTATGGGGTGCCTCGGTGGCTCAGTTGATTAAGCGTCTGACTTCGGCTCAGGTCACAATCTCACGGTTAATGGGTTTAAGCCTCACATAGGGCTCTGTGCTGACAGCTCAGAGCCTGGAGCCTGTCTTTGGATTCTGTGTCTCCCTCTCTCTCTGACCCTCCCCTGCTCACTCTGTCTCTCAAAAAATAAATTAAAAAAACCATTAAAAAGAACTGTGGCTACTAAATCATAAAGTCACAGACACAAGACATTTGACAAAGCAATCAGATATTTTTTGTGAATTATAATAACATGCGTCACCTGTTTCTCTGGGCAAAGACAATTTATCTTCTTGTTCATGATAAACAACATAAAGCCAAAAAAAAAAAAAGGTTCTCTTAAGAATGATGATTGGGATTTAGGATTGAAGAATAAAGGGGGAAGCACAATATATTAAATAATAGGTCTCCATCTGCTTGTGCAAATGAGGAAAGAGGACAATGGGTATGTGCCCAGGTGTGATTGACCAGGATGACAGAGAGAGGATTATACAAAACTAGGAAATCTAAAAAGACAGTAGAGGCTTTGGAGGATATGGTATCAGATTTATTTTTTTAAAGGCTTTAATTCAATCTATAGAACAAAGTTGCTTTTTCTAAAAATCTTAGCTAAGACCTGAATTACAGTAAAATTAATCCTTTTTCAGTAAAGAGTAGTTTGACAGAACTTCTGCTCCAGCCCATCCAGTAATCTGACATCAAAGGCCTGACCTAACTTGCTGTGATTTGGGCTATGACTATGGAAACATTACAGATGTACATCTTCCTGTACACATTGATTCATTTATTCTTATTTTCTTTTGTTCTCACTTGTTTTGGGTAAATAAAAACCAAGAGCATCCTTCCCCACATCAGGGCCATCTGACTCTCTGTACTATCATTTTTTAATGTTTATTTATTTTTTTAGAGGGGGAGGGTGGGGCAGAGAGCGAGGGAAACACAGAAACTGAAGCAACCTCTAGGTATGAGCTGTCATCACAGAGCCTGATCCAGGGCTTGAACTCACAAATGGTGAGATCATGACCTTAGCTGAAGTTGAGGAGTTAACCAACTGAGCCACTCAGGCGCCCCTGTACCATCATTTTTAAAGTGACTTCAAAGGCCAAAGAACATAAAAACCACACGTCTGAATGAAAAGAATAATAGAATGTCCTAAAATAGAGAAGAACCAAAAATTACTAGCCAGCAGCAGTTGCTGCTTATTGAAGTTACCAAAGGAACAAATGTGGAAATCACCAGGTGACATGAGAAGGCAAACGTGGGAGAAGGAAGATACCGTGGAATATCAGTGGCTAGGGAAGTATTCCACTGGAAAATGACAGAAGGGGCACAATGGACAGGCAAGTGAGAGGAGAGGCAGATTAATAAGCTAATGATAAGGAAACATGGAAAAGCAGTTTTCCTACAGCTGATCCATCTTTTCCAACTCCCTAACACATTCGGTTTTCAAGACCAAATGTTGGAGATTATGATCAAGTTACTATGGGTGCTTTCTTTCATGTAGTAACTAATTCATTTATCCATAGAAGTTTTTGAAAACCTATTAGTGAAAACCTACCTGAATATATATACACATATCGTTCACCAGTATGCGCGCGCACACACACACACACACACACACACACACACACACACACACACGCGCGAGTGAGCATACACGAGTGCGCATACACTCTTTTTCTCTTTGTCTTCTAGTCCTCAGAGAGCTTACTCTATTGAAGGAAAAGCTTGAGAAAGGGTGATTTGGGGTGATGAATACTTAGCACATGGTAAATGATGATGGTAAATGCACCAGCAACCAGGGAGCAGGGCAAGAATTCCAGTTCCAAGCACTGTAAGCAAAGAGCAGAGCAGACCCTAAGGGATAATGCCTATTTTGAATCTATGGAAGAGAGAAAAGAAAGAAAGGGGGAAAAACAGTAAAAGGCAGACTGAACTATATTTGGGAGGGTAATGGACAGTGTGAGAAAATTAAGAAGATAGAGGATTAGGGAAAAAGTGATAGGAATGTGTCAGTTTTTATTGTTATTTTGTTTTCTTTAGTCTAGCTGGATTTTACTTAGCTTGGTGTCTTTCATTCATTCAACTGAAATGAGATAAAATAATAGTAGAAATTACCCAAAAAAAAGTACATGATATGTTCTAGTGCTGTTATAAATATCTTGCATCTATTAACTTATTTCAATCATTACTCTTCTGTGAGATAATTATACTTTTACTATTTCCATTTCATGAATGTGTCATCACAGGACCTGAGTCCTTATGTGTACTGTCTGTATTGAATGGTGGCAGTCTTTCATTGGTATATGTTATTTTTTTAAATAGTTTATTGCCAAGTTGGTTTTTATACAACACCCAGTGCTCTTCCCCAGGCGTGCCCTCCTCCATGACCATCAACCCCCTTCCCCTTTCCCCCTCTGTCTTCAGCCCTCAGTTTGTTTTCAGTATTCAAGAGTCTCTTATGATTTGCCTCACTCCCTCTCCCTAACTCTTTCCCCCCCTTGACCTCCTCATGGTCCTCTGTTAAGTTTCTCCTGTTAGACCTATGAGTGACAACATATGATATCTGTCCTTCTCTGCCTGACTTATTTAACTTAGCATGACACTCTCGACATGGCAATGAGAAAGAATGAAATCTTGCTATTTGTAGCAAAGTGGATGGACCTCGAGGGTGTCATGCTAAGCGACACGTTATTGAATACAGAAGTATTAAGGGAGACACTAAAATCCCCTGGATTCTAGATTACAAGTAATATTCCTTTGGTAATCAGAGTCAATTATGGAAGCTAATACATTAATCTATTTTTTCTCGGTAACATAAGAATGCAAGTGGCCAGGGGAAATTATCAGCTTTCATATCAGTTACCTGCAACTCCTCAAACTCAAGGCTATAAAAAGGGAAATTAAAATTGCAGAAGGCAGTTAATACACATACTAGTGAAAGAGACATGCAGACTCTTGCTTTTTGGTCCATGTATTTCAACCAAAAGGACAACGGCAACACTCATCGGTCTACTCTGCAACCTGTAAGACAGTCCCCAACTTCACTGATGGCTTTATCTCAGGTGCTGATGGAACATTCCAGTTTCTCAGCAAGCCAGCTGCTTCTGCATGATGGGATATGAGATACTACCGGAAGATCCAATGGGCATAAGTACATTGTCAAAGATTGTTAGCTGTAAAGTCATTTTGTTAGTGAGGAGCAATGTTGGGGGAAGAACATATATGTCAATAAGACATTCCTTTAGTAGTGACGAAGGCAAAACGTCTGAGGGCAGGAAAGGCAAATCCATATCCTCAATACACATCTACTCCTATTCTAGGGTAGAAGGGGCACCAGCATAACCAACCTGTGCCCAGGTGGCTGGTTAGGCTACTCACGACTCACTCACTCACCCACTCACTTAGGGTGCATTAGCAAGTCTTCTGGTTTAGCCTTTGCTCTTGGCAACTTGGGCATCCTTACTAGCCAAGTTGTGCTGTCCACATATAACATCGCCCATTTCTGTGGTCACTTCATATACAGGCCCATGTAGCAGGTGCCAGAGCACCTGGGAAAAAAGAGTGACTGGCATTCACAGAATGCGTCAACACTTCCACCAACGTATTCATCTTTGCAGTTGAGCTGAGCTTTACCACTGGCAAGAAAATACTGTCCCCCACATCTATTCTAGACGTGCATAAATGTAGCTTTGCATCCTGCCACCCTACCGCTAATGTTCCAATCTTGTTCTAAACAAGCTCCATCTTTCCTAACATGCAGAGTAGACAACCTGACATCTGCTGAAAGTTCTGGCCACTCACTGAAAGGCTTTGGTCACCACAGTTTCCTGGGCCACCCCCGAGAGTGATTTGCTGTAGATTATATTTTCCAAACGTGGGCATATACACTCTTAGAGACTTAATGCCCACTATTCTAGGATTCCATATTTGTTAATTAATCTACATCAAAAATGTATTTGTTGATGATTGTTGAATAGTCCCAATACTTTGTGAACACTTACAGATACACAAAGTCACATGGCATTTGAATTACCCAGCGTGCACGTTCTCAGATAAAGTCAGACAAGGCATGCAGTGCCTTCTTCTTTTGGCTCTCATACTGTAAACAAATTTCTTTTTTTGTGGTTTGTAGTGCCATGTTTTTCATGTTTTTTTTTTTTTGTGCTTTTCTTGGTAACTTTGCTCTTTTAAATGTGCCTAAGTGTAGTGCTGAATTGCTGTCTAGAGTTTTCCTGTTATGTACCATACTGGGAAAAACACTTTTTAGATAAGCTTCATTCAGACATGAGTTATAGTGCTGCTGGTCATGAATTCAATTTTAGTGAATCAACAGTATTTATTAAATAAGGCATTTTTAAATATAAGTATGCATAAAGCAAGGTTACATATTAATTATTCTTTAATGTATTAATCGTTTGATGAGAATACATGACCAGAGGCTTGGAAGAAACTAACTCTATTTTTCCTAAAAGCAATGGTTCAGTATTTGCTAATTCAGTGTCTGAGACAACTTTATAAGACATAACTATTGCAAATAATGGGAACTGACTGTGTGTGTGGTATATGTATTTCTTCATGTTCTTCAATTTTCTTACAATGGAACTGACACTATTTTCATCAAGACGTGAGAGATAGATCTGTTTCCTTTTTTTTAAAACTGGGTGGGGGCTTGTGAGTTGTCTAACCAAGAACCAGTGGTGAAGATGATGTGCTGTAATATCTGGGTGCACATCATCTAAAGAAGACAATTTCTATCTGCCTTTAATGGACATGGCCTTTGTAGACCTGAGGTGGCTGACGAGAAGCCTATGCAGGCAGGGGAAAGCTGGAGAAGGGACCACGTAAAAAGATAAATGCTCAGGGGATGCCATCTGTTGTGGTCCCCAGATTTTGAAGCAATACCAGTCCCAACCACTAGGTGTGTAGCCGGCCAAGTCTTGCGCAGACCCCAGCCAAGTCAGACTCTGACTGGAGCAGTGGGGAGACTCTGACAGGGGACTGCCCAGCTGAACTCTGCCAACTGCCAGAGTCTGGAAAGATAATAACAACAGAAGAGGTTGTTTTAAACCACTATGTTTTGAGGTAATTTATTCATAGACATCATCATCATCAGAGCAGACTGGATGCAGAGCTGGTCATTGTAGCTGGTATCACATTAGTACAAAGGCTCACCTTTGGGGCGCCTGGTGGCTCAGTCAGTGAACGTCCAACTTCAGCTCAGGTCATGATCTCACAGTTCATGGGTTTGGAGCCCACGTTGGGCTCTATGCTGACAGCTCAGAGCCTGGAGCCTGCTTTGGATTCTGTGTCTTCCCCTCTCTCTGTCCCTTCCCTGCTCTTACTCTGTCTCTCAAATATAAACATTAAAAAAATTTAAAGGCCCACCTTTAAGACTCTTTAAAGGCTGAAGGAGAGCAGTGCGGCAGCAAGATTAAGCACTGGAGGAACACAAGCCCTTTACTAGTGTCATTTACTCATGATTTCCAGATCTGTTCAAGTCACCAAATCCTTCTTGTTTATGGATGAATGCTATTGTATATACCCAACTTCACAGTTTTTAAAATCAAATAGTGCTGAGTTCATGATGGGCAGCTCAGCAAGCATGGTGTCTTGGTGCTTTACAGTCAAGCAGTCTACCTCCACCAGAGCCTGGTAGCACAAAGGAAAATAAAGGTTCAGAAACATAGTTTTCAACTCCAAAGCCATAATTTAGGCTGTGATCACTACTTTAGCCTTACTAGGTAGAGCATCCCTATCTGACATGTCACCTAAAGTAACATTGTAACATTGAAACTATTGGGTCCTAAGACCCATGTGTCAGGGCATCTTGCATCAAATAATGAATGTGGATAATAACCCTCAAATCTGTCAGACTTTTAGGTAATTCTTTGGGAAACAAAAAAAAATGAAAAGTGTTTCTTCAAAAAATTAAAATGACTACATGATCCAGGAATTCCACTTCTGAATATATACAAAAAAACGGAAAGCAGGCTCTGGAAGAGATATTTGTGCACTTATATTCATAGCACTATTCATAAGAGCCAAAGGTCAAGTCAATCCAAGTGCCCATCAATGGATTAGGGGATAAAAAACAACATGTGATATGTGCATGCAATGGAATATTATTGGGTCTTAGTAAGGAAGGACATTCTGACACATATGACAACATGGATGGCCTGAACCCATTATGCTAAGTGATCTAAACCAGTCACCAAAGGACAATACTGTCAATACTGTATGATTCCACTTCTATAAAGACCTAAAGAAGTCAAATTAATAGAGACTGAATGTAGAGGGGTGCATGCCAGGGTCTGGGAGGAGAGAGGAATGGGAAGTTGATTAATGGGGGTAGTTTCAGTTTTGCAAGTTGAAAAGAGTTCTGGAGACTGATTGTACAACAATATGAACGTACTTAATGCCACTGAATTCTACAGCTAATGATGGCCAAGGTGGTAATTGTATGTTATGTGTGTTTTCCAACAATTAGAAAAATAATCAATGGTCATCAAGAGTTTGAGGTAGGGAGAGAATGATGAATAGGTGAAGAACAGGAGATTTTTAAAGCAGTGAAATTCTTCTGTATGACACTGTAAAGGTAGGTACATGACATCATGTATTTGCTAAAACCCATAGCACATTACAATACAAAGAGTACATCCTAATGTGAACTCTGGACCTTAGTTAAAAATAATGTATGAATATTAGTTAATTAATTGTAGCAACGGTACCATGTTAGTACAAGACGTTAATAATAGAGGTAACTATGTATGTGCTGGGGGGATATGTATGGGAACTTTCTGTATTTTATGCTCAATTTTTCTAAATCTTAAACCTGCTCTAAATAAATACAATCTGTTAACTTAAAAAATTTGTCATCTTTTGTGGGGAGCAGCTGAGATCTTAGCTGCTCCGCTGCTTCACCATTTTGCTAGCCAGGTTTGTCACTCCCTGAAGGGAGTTGCAAAATAGGCAGGGAAGCACCACTCCCTGTCAGAGAAGCCAGAAGATCAAAGATCAACCGCTTGCAGGCAGGGTAGTATTCGGCCCCTCAGGCGCTGTGCTAAAACAATTTAGTCCGGTTCCTCTTTCACTCCAGTCTTAATCTCTTAACCCTGTTTCCTAGCAACCGACCTACCTCGACCTACGTCAGCTACGTTGTTTGCTCCGCCCTGAAAGCCTTTATAAGAGACAGTTCTTTTAATAAACTCTCTCTCTCTTGCCTGATCGGAAACCGTGAGTAGTGTCTTTATTCCCTGCGTCTCCCTCTTCCTTGGCCCCTTGTCTCTCTCCCTTCCTCAGGAAAAGAACGAGCGCCGATTTTCCGCACTGCTGGTCCGGGCGGATGGAGGTGCGCTCCCAGCCTATGAGGAGCGCGCCTCTGTTGCGTCCGCCCCGACCGGAGGCGCGCTCCAAGCCGGTATGGGTGCACTGGGACCTGGCGAGCTCGCACACCGTGGCGCCCCGGGTGCCGCCACAGCCCGGGGTGGAAGCGGATGGATGGGCGGACACACGGCACCTGGCATCGGGTTTAGACATTCGGCGCCTCAACGTGGGGCTCAGTGGTTTCGAGTTTAGATAATCTTTATTAATTATTCTATAAATGGACCAGAGCAGCACATGTACATGGCATAAATTGTCTCCAAGATCCAGATTCCCAACAAGGGTTATGACTTGTTTTTTCCTCATGTTGGATTGGATACGGTACAACAATGTACCATTTCATTTACTTTAGACACTACCTATCACCAAACTCTCCCCAGACCACGAAGCCCCTAGAAACCTCATTAATGTTTAAATATCACTGAAACTTATCTGGAAAAACGTCTCATATTAAAGCATCTAGGTTTTCCTATATCCCTTATCTAATGCAAAATGTCATCTCTGTTACGTAACAGTATGATGTGTGGGGGAACCAGGTAGGATTAAGTTATTGAATATTATGTTCAGAAAAAACACATTAAAGTTAACATAATCTTGAAGTAACACAGTGAAAGAATATTGCTGCCCTTGCCAGGTGAAATTGGACTACTCCCAACTGAGTTTATTAATTGGGAAAGAGAAATAAGTTATTTGATCAGTCAATTAGTAGCTTCATATCTGTTGCCAGAATCCGTTGGATTTGTTTGAATAAAGAGGCCAACCTCGGAAAACATCCTGCAATTAGTGTTAATACCTGATAAAGTTCACTATAATCTACAGTCATTTTTCAAAATCAATCTTGGCATTTAACGCAACATATTAGGGAATCAAGATGGAGATTCTGCCGGGTGCTGAGTACATCTAGTCCCAATGTACACTGAAGGACTAGGGGGATAATCACAGAATGGGTTCTTGGGCTCTCTGCATCCATCACATGACCAACTTCCACCAAGTTTCCATTTATTGCCTGATCTCTGTAAACTCTCATTATGACCAACAAGTTCTCTGGATTTTGATGGTTAACTCAGAACCCCAGATGGTCCAGGGTATCCCTTTCTGCAGGGTCCAGTAGCCTTGTTATATGGCTCTAGGTGCCTTGGGGAAGAGTCACAGCACACAGTTAAGACAGGAGCATGTACAGCAGCTCTCATCTTCAAATGCACCTAGCCTCCCCTTCGTTCAAGGGCCTCTGGTTCTGACTTGGTTAACTGTGGGAAAGAGACTTCAGGTCATACATTCTCAGGCTGGGTTTCTTTTCATCACACATGTGGTTTATGTGCATCAGGTAAGCCCTCAGTGAGCTGCACATCCATGCTGTTACTTTGGATAGATGATCATTTAGTTTCAATCACAGATTCCTATGGGTCAAAACACTCTGTCCTTGAAATCTTTCACAGCAATGTGCTAAGTTTATCTCTCATAGTTAAGTGTCACCAGCATCTGTACCGTGTAACTATGAGGTCCCATTACTCTCACTAAAATTAAGCAGCCTAATTCCTTTGTAGAACTTCACCCCACCATTTTCAGTCCGTGTAGGAGCATCACCACAGAACTTTCATGATGCTAGTGCTTTCCCCCGCAATAAATTTTAAGGGCTTGATGAAGATAATTTCCCCTGGGCCCTCCCAGAGTTATTTTTAGGATGTGATGGAGTTTACCCAGACTAGATGCCATCCAGTTGTTCACTCTGATAGTCACCCCAGATGGTTCCTTCCTCAACAGCATGGTAGAAAAATTCTGGTATGTCAACTTTTATATTACAGACCACTGCTTATCTAGACTCCTATTAATTCTCCAAATAATTTATTACCTGTCGTTCAAGGTAACACACTGGATTTTAAATCTTGATTGAAGATGGCTATATTAGCAAAGTTTTTTTTTCTCATATGATCTTGCATTGTATCCTTTTTGATCTTCTACAATTAGAATCTATCCCTATATATGCTTCCCAATTTCTTCATGATAAAAGCTCACAAGATTTTATAATTCATTATTTTATTTCTCCTCCACCTATTATAGAATTTTCAGTTGTTTCCTTGAACATACTGAAATTTTACTTTCATTATGGATCTAAAAAAAAAATAAAATGTGTTAAGGAAGAATTTTAAAGAAAGTAGACATTCCTTTATGAAGCACCTGTTCCAGGTGAGTTTCTGTATCTTTTTTAGTAAAAAGGATGTCTGGTTTACATACAGAATTCTCCACAAAATTCTGCACTTGCTGAAATCCTTCCAATAATAAAACTATGCTAAAATTGCATCAGATAATGAGTAACTTTATGGATAGCATGGAAACTCTCTGTTATTCCAGAACTTCTTTGGGTAGGGAGTTGGAAGATTTAAGTTTATTGTCATTTTTGTAAGCTTTCTAGAAAAGTCAAGAGTAGCCAACCTGTCCCACAAACTTCATAATCATTGTTGTTTCTATACCCATCAAATTTAGTGGCCATTTGCCCCTCCAAAGCTTTGACCTCAAACAAACTCCACACTTTCCCATCTCTGGAGATAACCTGGGTAATGACAAAACCACTTATATCATAGGTTTTCAGAACCCACTTCACCTGTAAGATCATTTATGCATTCAACGAATATCTCAAGAGACTGACAGAGACATGAGCAGAGTTAAAGGACCAATAAGGGATTTTGAAACCCCCAGACTAGCAACAGCACTAAGCCGGTGCTACCACAGGGTTAAAACATCAAAAGAGTGATTAGCAATACCAGAGCTCAGGGATGGCTGGATCTGTAGAGAACAGAGCACACAGAAGTAATTATATAGTCTTATAGGACCAAGCAAGTGCCAGGTTAATGGATTCAAAGCTGACAGCACAGAGAAGAAATATCCCTATAATTTTACCCATAATTACCCCTACTTATCTCCACCTGGTGTTCTCACTAACTGAATACAGTGAAAACATTCAGCAACCCAGTATGGTTGTATAGACCATTGGTATCAACCATTCAAGCACACAACAAAGAAGTGCAGAGAATGGATATGTTGGTGAAATGAAGAAAACTTAATCAAGACAATAATGCATCAGTCAAGGCCAGATATTGTCATGGTTTAGACCAGGGGTGATTCTGGTGAAGCTGGTGAGAACTCATGAGATTTTGGACATATTTCTGAGAGAGTTGCAACAAGACCTGGAGGTGGATTAAGTGTGCACATAAGGAAAAGGAAATAAGAAATGGATATAAAGAAATCCGTGGAAAATACAGGATTGGGAGAACATTTAACTTGGGCTCAATAACTCTGAGATGCCATTGGCCATCAAAGTGGAGAGGCCAAGTAAGCACCTGGATATACAAATCTAGAAATTAGAACCGTCTCTAGCCTGAAGATACATTTCAGAATTAGTATTATTATTTAAAAATTACAATTGCCGAATAACTTGTAATGTGCTTATCTATTCATAGGAATTCAATAAATGTGAAGTTTTATTTCAGTAGTCTTCAAAGAAAGGCTAAGATAGTTTATGCCCATATAGCCTCTTCTATCAGTAGCCTGAGACATAAAGCAAAGTGAAGAAGATTTTAAAGGAAATAAAACCCACAAGTGTAAAATATACAGTCAATAGAACAAATATTGCAGTAGATATAATTCTGAAAATAAGGCAAACCACAGGGGGCTCTGTTTCTTCTGGCTAAAGTTGGGTTTATATACCACCCAGAGAATTCTCTGTAGGCTTTGACAATACCTCACTGAGCATATAATTGCCAGAAAGGTGGGAAGGAATTAAGCACTGTGAGTAATATCCTTTGTAATGTCTCACAGAGAAAGGTTAAGGAAATTTCATTTGCTATGAGAAGATAGAAATAAATTAGTTAAGTCACCATGGAAAATCAGGCAGGCAGGACCAGATAGTGATAAGATCCAGAGGAAGAAATATGAGATTTTTAAAAATAGACATTTTAATTCATAGAGTAGTAAATGTGAGACCAGTTTTACAGAGGAGAACCAATGCAAAAAGCATCAAGATTTTCCAGCTTATGTTAGAAAGGACCAAATGTCTTTATAAGACAAGTCCATTGTTCCGAGTTGTTTTTATTATTTATTTACATATTTTAATGATCAAGAGACAAATAAATCAAAGCAAGCCTTGAATGTAGAAATCTCTTTAACATTCTCAGGAGCCTGAGAGTAAGAAGGAAAGAAAGTTTGAAGTTTGAAATGAAATATGACTCTTAACTGGTCGTAATGGTTGCTGAAGCATTTATTCAAAACCCATTCACCTTTTAGTTCTCCTTTTATGGAAATATGGTTCTTATTAACTATTAATGTATTATTATATTATTTAGATACAAATTTTACATGCTAGTAATAGGTAGAAAGATCACGTTTTGTGCTGGGAAGAGAATATGAATGGCAGAGCAGAGTCATTTTTATGTAAGACGAACTAGAGGGTGGAGATGGGGAAAAATGAAATTTCAGTCGCAAACACTTGGGAATTAAAGTTGCAAGAAGCCCTCACCTGTGTCGGATATAAACCCAAAACTGAAGACGAAGAATGAGTGAGGTCAAAGTTGATTGCTCATCTCCAGACATGGAGATACGGACTGGGGACGGTGATGGGGAGGGTGTTGGTGGGTCATAACCCCCGGATGCTTACGAGGTTCTGTACTGGACTCCATGAAGTCTAATTTCCCAGTTCTATGTATCCAAGTCATACCTTATATCAGCTAGGGCAAATGACAGTGTATGTCAGATCTCACACCTACATTGGTTTAAACAATAGAAGCTAGTTACCGGATGCATTGGTTTATTTGCTATAAAGTCCAGATTTGGAGTCAGTGTTGGGTAAAGATGGATTTATCAGGTCAAAAACTGCATATAAGAATATGATTCTTTCCTTCTCTTCCTGCTGCCTTCCATGGAGTCATCCTTATCCTAAGGTTGACTCACTGCTGTGCTCATCACTTAGCTGGCAATAGTGGACAAGACCTGCTGCTGGGATTGGGATGCAGGTGAGCCCACTCCAGCTGAGCGGCAGCTCCTCACTGGGGGAGATTTCTAGGGAGTATCCTTGACAGCAGCAGAAGCATGGAGAGCGGGACCCTGGGAAGCAGTCACAGACACACAGTCACTCTCAAACTCCCAAGCTATTGTTTGAACTCAAAGCCAGAATATAAAGTCAGGATTGCTGAAGAGTGTTTAGAACTGAGGCCACCTACTTTCAGTGTGCACCTAACCCCGTCATAACATTGTACACAATTTGTAAAATTATAGAGATAAATCCAAAAGGGTAATGAGATTATTTATTTTACTCATTTTATTCCCAAATATAAACTAGGCTCTATGCTTTATTTTCCTTTAATATCCTCAATTGCCTATGCAGAGGCATAGGAATAGTATAAAGTATGCCCCATAGAGCAGGCGCTGTCTTGAGCCTTGGTACACATTAACTTTTTCATCAATTTTACAAAATTATGACATAGGTTCTGTTGAACTCCATTCTGCCAGTGAAGAAAGGGGCACCACCTACAGGTAAATTCTAGCAGCTCTGAGGTATAAACTTTGGCAACTGGCTACAGATTCTGTAGTCTTAACACTCTTTGAATACTCCTTGAAGGAATGAGTGCATTAATTAATGAAATAATCACTGCATTAATAAATGAATAATGAATGGAATGAAAATGTTTCTGTCTGCACACCCTAAACATGTCTGTGATCTCTTTAGGGACAGTGTCCTGAAAATATGCCACTAGATATGAGGCTAGCAGACTCCCAGCTCTAAGAATACCCTTCACTTTCCATCCAATGTGGAGCCATTGTGCGCTACTTAGGGACATTGTCCACTGAACTATTAAATAGGGATTAAGAATTCTGCCTTTTTTACTTCATGGGACATTTCTTGTGGATATAAGAAGATAATACACATTGGAGATATATTGGAAACTTTCAGGCATCACACAATTATAAAGTATAACTCTAAGCGGTGCAAAACTTCACAGGTAGTAAAATTCTTTCCCTGTGGTTATCAAGATGTTGATGAATAAATAATAGATATCTGAAGGGCACAGTCTATTGTTATTAACTCAGCAACAGAGACCTGCTCTAATCACCAAAGCTTAGAATTTTAGACCACTAAAGATCATTTAGTTTTACTCCTCATGTTTCATATTGAGTCTGACTTAAGATCATCTTACCGATAGGATACAGAATCAGCATAAAGTGGTCCTTATTTGTCCCACCTCTTCTTTTTTTTTTAAATATTTATTTATTTATTTTGAGAGAGAGGAGAGAGAGAGAGAGAGAGAGAGAGAGCGAGCCTGACGCAGGGCTCAAACCCACGAACTGTGAGATCATGATTTGAAGCAGAGCCAAACGCTTAACCGACTGAGCCATCCAAGCCCCCCTATACATGTGTTTATTTAATCAATAAATTGTAATTTTTTTGAGACCAAGTAGCCACATATCTTTCTCCTTCGAGGAAGCAGCTACTCTAGGGAAGTAACTGGCCCTGGCCAGGCCTCAGCTCCTAGATATGTTTCTGTAACTTATAGCTGGGTAGACCTGGCCAGCTCTCTGAGGCTGTCTGACATTGTTGGCTCCAGTAGAATACGGCAGCATTTTAGGTAGCTGCTGTATGAATCAAGAGGAGAAAAGGGGAATGGATGCCATATAAGTTACACACCACAATCACGCTCAGCACAAAGCACACATTACCATCCTCACATCCCTGCAGGTCAGTTATGGCAACTCTACATCCGGCTACAGGACTGGGAACCAGTGGGGTTTTCTCTGTTCTGTGGTTACTCATTTTTCTGAATTGACACACATATGCAGGGCATGTCCTTCTCATGTGACATCAAACACTCAGAAGAGTAAGCCAAAGGTGTGGGCAACTTTTAAGTACCTACCAATGTCACCTTGCTAAAGCAGACCATATACATGAGCGATCAAGAGATGACGCACATTCCACATGCCATGAATCCACTGTAAGTGCCGCGCCCAAGTAAATTAGCGGGTAGTTATTCTGTGCTTAATTGTGTTCCCCATATGTTGAAAGCCTAAGCCCCATGTGACTCTATTTGGGGATAGGATTTTTAAAGAAGCAGTTCAGGCTAAATAAAGTAACAAAAGTGGCTCTAATCCAAAAGGATTGATGTCCTTACAAGAAGTAGAAGAGGGTGACATGGGGACACAAGAAAAGCAGATGGGTATCTGTAAGCCAGGGAGAGTGACCTCACCAGAAGCCAGCCTGACCAGCACTTTCATCCTGGACTTTCGGCCTCCAGATCTGTGAGAAATGTTTCTGTTTTTTTAAACCAACAGTTGGTGGTGATTTGTTATGTATGGCAGCCCCAGAAGACAAATACGGGGGTGACATTCTACTCTCAGGGAGATGGGAGAGAAGGGAGTAAACATTTGCTGAACAGTAATCTATTTTACCGCCGATACACAATTTATCTTCCAAAGCCATTTTGAGTCTGCGGAAAGTAAAGTTCACAGAACTTTGCCACTTACTTGAGAACTCAGTCAGCAGGTGACAGAACAGGGTCTTGAAATAAAGACTTCTTAATTCAAACCCCTTATCCTTTTTATAATATAACTTTCTCCCTCTCAGTAGACTAGTAACATACATCCCACAGTAGGACAACCTACGTGTATGAAATGATACAGTATGACACCGTATGTCTCAGAGACCAGCTGGGACAAGAAAGCACAGAGTGATAGAAGATGTCTGCTGGGGTGCAAGCACAACAGGCTGAATTAAGGGAGGCGAAAGTGTCTCTAAGGATGAGCTGACAAAAGCTTAAATCAAGCTTCAATCCCACGATTTATAAACAACATAAGAATAGTATACACCTTGGAGGTTTCTGAAAGTAAGTGAGGTAGTAAATGTACAAGGACAGGCGTATACTAAGTGTACTTCTAATACTGAAACGTTGGCAGGTGTCACTGGTGTTGTGTTACGGTGCTCAGAATGGAAGAGTGAGTGGCACACCCATGAGTCAGAGAAATACTTTTCTCGGGGGGCATTTGCAGAAGTCCCCTTTATTTTTAGGGTTTATTAATAAAAAGGGAGTTAGGTAAAATCTTGCTTGCCTCAGAATGCTTGGATGCGTGTGTATGTGTGTGCACGTGTGGGTGTATACATACTGGTGACTTTATCTCTGCTGTGATCAAAATGCAATGAAATTTATCGCTTACCTCCCGGGGCAAGCCGGTTTCCAAAGTTTTGGAGGTCTGTTTCTCTCAAGACCCACCCTCTTGAGCTGTACTCTACATAGTTGAGCTGACTCCTTTGCCAACCTCCTTCACACACACACCAACACAAAGACAGACCAATACGCAGGTACATACACAGACCTCCACCATGCATAGTCCCAGGCCACCCCAGAGCACTCAGACACACACACACTTTCTCTTCTTTGCTTACGTAACATGTATCATCCTTTGTAACTCGTGGTACCTATCTGATTCCTCAAAAGCCTTTGTGGCCCTCATTATCAACTGATTTATTGTACGCAGTGGCTAATTTTATGGGTCCACTTCCCAGGGCAAAGGGATGCCCAGGTATGTGGTGAAGCAAGATTTCTGGTGTGTCTGTGAGGGTGCTTTGGGTGAGAATAGATTTGAATTGGTGGACTCATACAAGAAGATGGCCGTCACTGGCATGATGGCCGTCATCCAATCTGTTGAGGGCCTCAATGGAACAAAAAGGTGGAGGAAAGAGGGAATCGCTCTTTCCTTGGTTGCTGAGCTGGACCTTCAGACTAGGACTAAATCTAACCCATCAGCTCTCTGGCTCCTAGGCCTTGGAACTATACCACCCAGTTGCCTGGGCCTCGAGCTCATGGACAGCAGATGGCAGAACTCCCCAGCCTCCAGAATCACATGCGCCGGTACCTTAGAACACATCTCTTTATGTATGTGCCATCAGTTATGCTCCTCTGGAGAAGCCCAGCTAATGCCCTGTATTCATTCACCTTCACTCTTCATACCTTTTTAGATTTGAACTGTTTGTTGTCGCTGATACCAAGGGAAGATACTTGAGGAATCCATGCAGTGACTTTTACTATTATTTCCTCTGGTCTAATAAACCATACCACACCCCACCGGCAGAAGCACATGAGGTCACTAAAAACTTTTCACTAAGAAACACATTAAGTAATAAATGAGTATATTTTCAATTTTTATGTGGGATATTGCAACTTTATTAAAAATTTGTAATATGCTTATAACATGTGGATCTCACATCTATATAATAAATTTGTAATATTCTGAATGCAAAAGTAATAGGCATTTATTATATGGATTGAAAATAATGCTAATGAATGTAAAAATATTTTAAAATCATATAAAAATCACATTTAAAGTCAGTCTCTGTTAATATTTAATGACTTCCCTTCTAGTATATAATTTATAATTTTACATTACACAGAGCTGAGATCACACTACATATTTTATGTCCTCCTGTTTTCAATTAATATTATACTGTGAATATCTTCCTATCATTAAAAAATTTGTCAAAGATGTTTATGCCTGCTTGCGTAAATCAATAATAAAATGATTTAGGTGTGTTAATGTAATCATGCAGTGATAGGATTAAAATGAATACATTAACAGAATTTTCCCTCCCATATGGATACTTCCTTTAAGCCAAAGCTCCTTATTACCAAAATGACGATGTGCTTAGTTAGTAAGCTGAAGTTAGAAATCCACAGAGGCTTAATATCTTTATCACAGAGATTAATGAGGAGGTATAGTTAATACCCTCACACAATACTAGACAGTTGATATATAGCGTATGATATAAATTCCATTCTGTAAAAGTTAAGCTACTGTAATATTCACTTAACATATTAATGGGCTCTGTGGATGAGAATAAATGTAGCATGACACAAGTTTTCTGCCCTTGGGTACGAGCACTCTAACTGAAGGACCAGACATCTACATGTGAGAGAGTTACAGAATCATCCCAGAGAATGAGGCTCAGGGTGCACAATGGAGATAGTCATTAAGCTGTGTGTGTAGAAGTGGAAAGTCAACCTGGACAGGGCAATCAAAGAAAGCTTCCTGGACAGGCTGGCCTTAGGTCCAGTATTCTGAATAACGGTGGAGGAACGGTATTTACCAGCAGCTGTTATAAACCAGCCCTCATCTCTGGTTGCTTTCACAGTGTCCCTGGAAAGCCAGCAGGGACCTTGACGTTTGATAAATGGGGCTCGAACACGGATTTCACATCTATGTTCTTTAACTAGCACCACTAAAGGGACAATTAGAAAGGAAAGGGAGGACATCAAGGCAGGAAACAGAGTGTGTGAAAGGCCAGACAAAGACGGACTCTGGTAGTGAGGATGAGCGCTACACAAGGCCGGCGTGCTGTACACTCCGTGGGGTTGAGAGAACGGCCATGAGGAGGTTAGACAGACACAGTGGAGTCGTCCGGGGAGAGATGGTAAGTAGCACCCATGAGGATCCTCTGGGACGCTGATATCTGATTTCCCTACTATGGCTCTATTAAGTATCTGATTTCAAAAAACAATTCGTTGGGAAATTATGAGAGAGAGAGAGAGAGGGAGAGAGGGATCATGAAATCCCACCTTTTCTATTAGAGTGAAATATCATTTACTTTTTAATGAGAGTGAACTGAAGGTCCCTTTAAAAAAAAATATAATAGTTTATTGTCACGTTGGTTTCCGTATAACACCCAGTGCTCTTCCCCACAAGTGTCCTCCTCCATGCCCATCACCCTCCCTTCCCTTTTCCCCCTCCCCCTTCAGTCCTCAGTTTGTTTTCAGTATTCAAGAGTCTCTCATGATTTGCCTCCCTCTCTCTCTCTTACTCCTTTTCCCCCTTCTCCTCCCCATGGTCCTCTGTTAGGTTTCTCCTGTTAGACCTATGAGTACAAACATATGGTATCTGTCCTTCTCCACCTGACTTATTTCGCTTAGCAAGACACCCTCAAGGTCCATCCACTTTGGTACAAATGGCCAGATTTCATTCTTTCTCATTGCCATGTAGTACTCCATCGTGTATATATACCACATCTTCTTGATCCATTCATCAGGTGATGGACATTTAGGCTTTTTCCATGTTTTGGCTATTGTAGAAAGTGCCGCTATGAACATTGGGGTACATGTGCTCCTATGCATCAGCACTTCTGTATCCCTTGGGTAAATCCCTAGCAGTGCTATTGCTGGGTCATAAGGGAGTTCTAGTGATAGTTTTTTGAGGAACCTCCACACTGTTTTCCAGAGCGGCTGCCCCAGTTTACATTCCCAACAACAGTGTAGGAGGCTGCTCATCTCTCCACATCCTCGCCAGCATCTATAGTGATCTGTTCATTTTAGCCACTCTGACCAGTGTGAGGTGGTATCTCAGTGTGGTTTTGATTTATATTTCCCTGATTATGAGTGACGCTGAGGCCCCTTTTAAGCACATTAATAGTTTTTGTCAAAATGAATCATTTTCTTGTTTGGCAATGGTGATTAGATAATAAGAAATCTGGCCTTGGCTCTCAAAGTGCTTGAAGTCTAGTGGGAGGGACAGTGTAACACATACTATGAAGGAGAGGGCAGGGAACTGTGAAGACACACAAAGTCGCGATTGGCCTGCTCAGGGGGGTCTCAGGAAGGCATCAGTAGGAAATGCTGGCTGATTTAAGATCTCTAGGAAACACTGGAGAGCTTGAGCAAATGGGGAGAAACAAAGCACTCAGGCAGGGATAGCACATCAGAGTCCCTATCAGTTGACTCCTCAAAGCTCATTTGAAAAACAGAAAAACAAAAGCCATTCAGTTAAAACATGGAGAACAAGAGGGAACAGCAAGTCATATGTGATTGAAGAGGTCAGTAGGGCCGGGTTTTGCAAGGCTTGCAAGCCAATGTAAAGATCTGGTGTTTACTCCAAGAAAGATGAGCAGCCATTGAAGAGTCTTCCACATATAACTGGATTTGAGTTCAAGGGGAAGGTTGGGATGAAATCAAAGAGGGAAAACTCAATGTCAAATGACCAATGATAGGATAAAGATGAATAAGTCATAAGTAGTGTTAAAGGTCCTAGCATAATGTGTAAAAACAAAACAAACAAACAACAACAAGAACAACAACAGATCTGGATTTTGGGGCATCTGGATGGCTCAGTCGTTTAAGTGTCTGGCTCTTGATTTTGGCTCAGGTCATGATCTCACAGTTGTGAGACTGAGCCCCATGTTGGGCTCTGCACTGGGTGTGAAGCCTGCTTAAGATTCTCGGTTTCTCTCCCTCTGCCTTTGTCAGCTGCACACATTCTTCCCCCCCGCCCTCCCCCCAAAAAACCTAAAAATCTGGGTTTTGCAGAAGGGTATAGGAGAAATTAGAAAGAATACAGCTTCTCTGTCATAATCTACAGAGAGATAGAATATGTTAAATTAATGAATGCAGTGCAAGATGCTAGATGAGACTGGAGAAATTGAATATTGGAGATTCTACAGATTTGACCAATCTAATTCAAATCCAGGCCTTGTCTGTTACCTATCAGCAGGGAGATGTGTAGTCAGGTAACTTAATTGCTATGATCCTCACTTTTTACTTACAAAAAAGGTGAATAATCATAATTCCAATTGTATAGAGTTTGGAGAAGAATTAGATCATATAATATAGGTAAAACAATTAGCACAGAGCATATAATCACCAAAGCCTGTTAGACGTGACTGTTTTTAGAGACTTTCCATTTCTGTTGCTATTATTATGCCATTACTAAAATCATCTTAATCACTCTTGTTTAAGAGCTTTAATAAGCATATTGCTTGATATAGTCAAGTATTAACATGATCCATTTTGGGGACTGAGTTAGCAATAGGTCAGGGAAAGGAAAGATTTCAGAAAAGATAAGAGATTTGATGCTGATTTAACCAGGAACTCTAAGGAACATCTGGTAGTTCAGAAATGAATCTGCTACCACCAACATTTATAGACCTTTAGAAGTGATTTACAATTAATCCTCAAAACAACCACAAAATGGGAACTAGTATGATCCCCTTTTTGCTAATGAGGAAACTGAGGCTTAACCGACATTTCTTTTTTTTTAATGTTTTATTTATTTTTGATACAGACAGAGAGAGACAGAGCACGAGAGGGGGAGGGGCAGAGAGAGAAGGAGACACAGAACCTGAAGCAGGCTCCAGGCTCTGAGCTAGCTGTCAGCACAGAGCCTGACGCGGGACTCGAACCCACGAATGTGAGATCTGACCTGAGCCGAAGCCCGAGGCTTAACCGACTGAGCCACCCAGGCGCCCCAAGGAAACTGAGGTATAGGGGGATGAAGTGGCTTGCCAGGGAACAGTTAGTTTGTAAGTAGAGGACTTGGAATTTGAACCCCAAGAGGCTGACTGGAGAATGGCATGCTTAACCTTCAGGTGACACTGCCTCCATCAAGTTACAATGGGCAGTGCTGAAGGTGGCTTGCGTAACTCTGCTGGTAGATCAAATTCTGATTTCTGTACAGTGTGCTATGGGTAATATCACAAAAGGGGGCTATTTCTTGAACAGATCACTTAAGAAACTCACAGAGAGGGACATGACACAAAGGCTGAATTATCATTTTTCCTTTTTTGAAGCTTCAAAATAAAAGATATACCCTGGATTCCACGTATCATGGAGTTCCGTGTACTATTCAATCATCGGGGCAAGCAAAGGAAAATCGCATTCACCGATGAATCGTGTCTGCAATCAGCCTTGAACGTCCTGTGTCCAACTGAAGAAATGATTTTCTTTGGTAATGCAGCATTTGATGCAGATGGATAGCCAAATTACTCCACAGTGTCTGAACACTCCCCAGGAAAATGAGGAAGACTTGAGTCGATTTGATTTGTACAGAAAATGACTATTGCTCAAACTAGCCAACCATCACTAATGGTTTTGTATAAAGCTGATGAGTTCAGAGGTCTCTGGGAGGAGAAGGAGCTGTGGAACCAGAAGACACGGGCTGCCCCTCTCCTTCAAGGCCAGCTCAAATGTCATCTTCCTGACCACCAGAAACAGAACAAATGGCTGGCAAAGCACTTGGCGTGTATTTCTCCCACGTGGGCACCCATCACAGCATATTAGACTTGTTACCCTCATGCACTCGTGACAATAACACTGATCTGCGGATGCTGATGAGAATCATTTTAAAAGTTTTTTTGTTTCCTACCCAAAGGCCCTGAGTTTATGTGAAAAAATGGTTTCACATATAACTTGAACATGACAACCGGCCATAGCTCTACCATGGTGCTCCCAATTTTCCACCTTTTCAACCTTCCATCTCATTGCTAACCCAGCTTGCTGCCTCGTCCACTGGAAATCTGCCTAGAGACTCACACCATGTCCAGTTCAGCAGTTTCACCTCTGCCTGCTGTCCCATACCAGTGCCCCTGCAGGTCCATTCATCCACTCAGTATCATGACCACAGTCTGCTTCTGTCCCTCCCCATGTGCCACTCTCTCCTCGTCAGTAGGCAGGTGACTCCACTTTCTTAGCATTCCCTCGTGCAGGCAAGTGGGAAAAGGGGCAAGGGTGTAGGTGTTGTAGCAAAGTAAAGTTTCTTGATAGTGTTGTTCCAGGTTTCCCAAATACATCAGATAAGTCACTGGGTTTTGTGGGATGCAGCCCAGGGCATGCGGGGGGTCGGGGGGCTCATTGGAATGGGACAGGGTTGGAATTGGGGAGGTTAATGTCTAGCTTTGGCCTCCACTCATGATTCTTTCCTATATAAAGTCCTGCTATCATGGTCCTCTGTGCCTAAACTCTAACTCAGCTACAATCCTCCTTTCTGTCATTGACATGACAGGCTGTCTCTCCCAATACTCTACTTTATGGGTCTTTTCTACCCTAGGTTGTCACTCAGATCTTAATAATGCTGAACAGTAGTGGCCAAGATACATCTTCTTTCCCATACTTCTCCTAGAGGCGATGGAAATAGAGGTATGTGGCCAGTCCCACTGATCCTAGTAGGGAGACTCAGAAGTCCAAGGAGAATGAAAATTTGTGGGAATACATCTTTCATCTTTCTCTTTCAAGATGGAGTGAAAAGTCTGATCTCTAGTTTTGTGGTCTAAGAACCACAGTTACTCAAATTGCCTACTATGTTTACATAACCAAGAAAAACAGTCATCACAGTTTCATCTTAGAGAAAGGGAGCAAAGATAGGAAGGACATCAATTAAATCTAGACATCACTATGTCCAAATCTTACCTCTACACCATACACACCTGAATACATCTTAACTTGTTTTACATCAGAATTTATTTGAACTCCTGTTTCTCTGCCCCACAGCCTTGACTACAGTGCCTTGGACTCAAAGGCAATATCCTCTTTATAATGATATAATCATCCAAAACACAGAAGTCACTTGAAGAACATTATCTCTGCCATATGCCTCACCATGCAATATTAAATACATAGTTATTTCATCACTTGATAAAAACAACTTATGAAAAGAATACAGGATATTTTGGGGGACCAGGGTGGCTCAGTTTGTTGAGTGCCTGACTTCAACTCAGGTCATGATCTCATGGTTCATGAGTTCAAGCCCTGCCTCGGGCTCACTGCTGTCAGCATAGAGCTTGCTTCAGATCTTCTGTCCCCTTCTCTCTCTGTCCCTCCCTTGCTTGAAATTTTTCTCAAAAATAAATAAGCCCTTTAAAAAAGAATGCAGGATATTTTATTATCCAACCTGACAGAAAAGTAAGTTTATACACAGAGAGTTTTCCTCCCTCAAAGTCAAAACCACCATTAACACTTAATCCTATCCAATCTGATAGCAAATAATAACCCAGCCTCTTTCAACAGGGAAAGCTGCATGTAGTGAGTCCATCCATCCATCCACTCACCCATCTGTCCATCTATTCAACCATTTATGCAGTTATTTACCACAAATGTATTTGGTACTATTACATACCAGACAATGTGATAGCCCCTGCGGATATGATATGATAAAAAAAGAAATTGATCTCTACCCTCAAAGCCTACAGTCTAGTAGGAAAACAAATATTCATCAAATGAACCAATGCCCATGCAGCAGATGCAACATAAGTTGGATGCCCAGGACAAATGCTCATCCAGCTTTCATATGGAACAGATTTGTCAGGCTCTGGTCATACATCCTGATGGTGCACCGCTCTGCTCTCTCAACTCATTCACTCCCCTTCCAGCCAGCTACCTGTTCAACTTCCCTCAGCTGCGGTACCAGGGCTCTGATAGCAAGGGTGAAGAGGAGGGACCCTAGCAAGGCACTGGGACCAGGTGCTGACCCTTCTTTGCTGTTACATCAGCCGTGACTTTGATCGTAAGCTAGTGCCTTGGCTCCTCTCTAGTTCTCATTCCCAGTATTGGGCCTGGCATGTTAGAGACAGAGGAAGAACTAGTAACTATTAGAACTCCACTGGAGATATGGTATGATAGAACAGTGACCTCTCTTTATGAAGGCTGAAAAACAAAAGAGAGTATGTTTACTAAGTAAGTAATCAGTTTGTACACTGAATGTAGGGGGTATCTGTCAAAATCCAAAGTAGAAATATACTAGCTGCCATTTGTGGGGTGCTCATACCTGTTCAGCTGCCGTCATCCAACTTCCAGAAGCCCACGACTCTGGCTGTATAGTCCATGTTATGGCCACAGCTACTCAAATGCTCTGTATGTTTGCACTGGTAAAAGTTTTGAGTGAATATATATAACTTAAAAATAGAAAACCCTTAGGGTACCTGGGTGGCTCAGTCAGATAAATGTCCAGCTTCAGCTCAGGTCATGATCTTGTGGTTCACAAGTTTGAGCTGGGTGTCAGGCTCTGTACGGACAGCTCAGAGCCTGAAGCCTGCTTCCTGTTCTGTGTCTCCATCTCTCTCTGCTGCTCTCCCCACTCATGCTCTGTTTTTCTGTCGGTCTCAAAAATGAATGAACATTGAAAACATAGAAAACCCTTCACAGAGAGACTGTTGCTCGCTCTTTATCTGTATAGGTCTACTAAGTATGTTTTGCAACTTAAGCACACATGCACACACACAGAGAGTGGAAATTTAGGGTATTTTAGAAGGAAACGACAAACCTAATAGTGCCATCCAGAATTCTGAAACAAAGATAACAATCTGGTCTCTTCCATGAGAAGATGTTTGTTATAATTTAATTGGATAGATTTGACTTTGGTTCTTGGATGACCACCACATAGTTGTGTAAACTTGGGAAACAGCCTTGTTTTTTTTTGTGTGTCTCAACTTCTGCATCTGTAAAATTAAGATAAAAATCCACATATGTTCATATTTGACAGCACACTTTATGTTGGTGTTAGGCAGAGTGCATGATACGTTTTAGGACTGCAATAGTTAACTCAAGGCCACAGACCTAGGTTATTCAGGAAGACGATGATACTATAAAGCGTTCTGACAGCTCAGAGAACATAAGCTGATTAATTCATCTTTTACCATGACTTTTAAAGAACCAAATATAATTTAAAAATGTGAACTTTGTATACATCTGCCTTGATCTGATTACATAAGGATTTATCTCTCTTAAATGTGTTGGGATCCTAAAGCTGATTTCATTCTTTTCTCTGTGTGACTCTATTCCTCCAAAGTTAGTGGGTGGAGACATGGTGGGGGGGCAGCACAGTTTGAACAGACAGCAAACATCTCAGGCTTTTTCTTTGTTTAGGTTTATTTATTTTGAGAGAGAGAGTGAGTGTGCAGAAAAGGCAGAGAGAGAAGGAGACAGAATCCCAAGCAGGCTTCACACTGTCAGTGCAGAGCCCAATGTGGAGCTTTGAACTCATGAACAGTGAGACCATGACCTCAGTGGAAATCAAGAGTTGGACGCTTAACCAACGGAGCCACCCAGTTGTCCCATTTTTTTAAAATGTGGCAGCATGACATTGAAGGCAAAAAGGCCGGAGTAGGGGTCAGAAAACTGGATTAGAACCCTGGATTTTCTATATCCTTTTGGCTCATCGTTCACCATTTCTAAAGCTCTGATCTTTACTTAAAAGAGAATCACAGCACCTGCCTCATAGTGCTGTGTCAAAACGCAAAGTGCCTAGCACATAGCCAGTGCTCAGTATAGAGCTATTAAGCTTATGAGAAGATCTTCATGCATAATCCATGGCAAGAAAATTCTTATCATTGTAAATTTCTCTATGTATAAGTTAGAATGTATGTCTTCCTGAGATAAATTTGGTTTGGATAAGTTTCCGAGCATTTATGACACATATTTTAGTCATAACAAAGAAGGTACTAAAACGATTGCAAAAAGGCATATTCAGGGAAAACGTAACTAGACCATGCCTCAGAGTAAATAGGGAGAATTCTGGTGCATATTTTCCAATATTAAATTGGTAGGCTGAAAGCAGCTATAATGATTCACTTTCTTATCTTCTAAACCACTCACTCCTGAAGTGAGGAAAAATAAATTGCATTTATCACTTTGCATGATATGCCCACCTATTACAGCACTTGTTATTATATTGTTTGTATGCTTCTTCTACCAAAACAGAGCAATTTTGGCAGAGCGGTCATGTCATGTATGATAGCCATGGGTATGAGGGTAGACGTTGGATCACACAGCTGAGTCAGGCCCCTGGTATACAATTCACCCCTCATGTGGCCTTTGGCAAGTTCTTGAAGCATCT
This sequence comes from Helogale parvula, assembly GCA_004023845.1. Classification (NCBI taxonomy): domain Eukaryota; kingdom Metazoa; phylum Chordata; class Mammalia; order Carnivora; family Herpestidae; genus Helogale; species Helogale parvula. The sequence goes on from PJEM01000201.1 coordinate 61,024, forward strand.
GAACTCTTCAATTAATCTGTAAGCAGGGAGGCAGACATTTGCTTTGAACTCACAGAGCTGTTATGGGGGCTCTTGCAGTTAGAACTAAGCCTGGCACGTAACGAGCAAATTGGTAAGGGCTAGCTATCAGATCATCTCAAAATGCTCAGAAACGTAGGTCTCAGTGAATGTTGAATGGTTGAATACATGAATAATGAACAAGTGAATGACAGATCTTTTTCAGAAGACTGAAAAAAATCAGGACTTCAAAGTTGAGATGATGCTGTCTCATCAGGGGCCTTGGTAGTTCACTTCTCAGAACAGGTGGGTACCCTGTAGATAAGGTCAGGGGTCCTCCCCCTGTTACCTTCCAGGATTCTAAGAAGAGTATGAGGATTCTTCGCTTGAATTCATGCCGAACATGTCTAAAAAATACACAGTGTCTGAGCAATTGTCTTTATCAAGAGGTTGGCCTGGGCTTTAGGCCAAATACTCATAGGGAAGATTACATTGAAAACAAATAATTCCAGGAAAGTGATTCTGTAAACTCATATTGAGTGTTGCCTTTGCTCTTCTCTCAGGGCACTTTGATACGGAAAGAGTGAGTGAAAAAGTGGAGAGAGCCCTTCCTCAAAACGGATTGCTTGGATATTTTCAATTTCATAAATGCTTTCACTCCCTCTGGCAACAGCAAAATGAACATGCACACAGTAAGGGGAGGAGAGGCAGTTCCATAAAATCGCTCTGAGTGCGTGGGCAGTGGGCACCCTCAGAACCAGTAAATGTCTCATCAGCAGGTTCAGCCTTTCCCCAGCCAAGGCTGAGCAAGCTGGGTAAGCATTGTTGAAATGCTGGGAGCTGTGATTTTGTTTGAAAAGGTCAAAGGAAGCAACCCTGAATGTTGTCTCAAGGACTTAGGATTTGCCATGGGGAGAACCCAGCAAGTGGTGCTTCATAACAAAATCCTCCATTCCATCCTGGGATACAGATACCTATATTAGGGATGCCCTGTTTCATCAAGAGGAAAATCCATAGCAGTAGGTTTTATCAAGCAATTACTATCTCCCTGTGATGGAACCGGTGGCACAGAAATTAAAATTAAAAAAGAAAGAAAAAGAAAAGCGATGCTATGTGAGGGTGCTTATGTACTAGGTCACGTTTTAAGAACGAAGGTGGTCTTTCCACTATAGGAAAAAATGAACTTGGCCAATGACCCCCGATGCTACCCCTTCCACTTGATTCCTAAACTTAATTGAAGTAAATCTGGCTTAAACATAATGCCAGTATCAGCCTCCAAGAGAAGGGAAGGGTGATGCACACATCATGGTCCATATATGTTTGGATTTATAGTGTTGGTGGCTGGGCAAGATTAATGAAAATGTAAATATTTGGCATAACCAACTTCTGATTTTAGAAAAATCCTCTAGTTGTATTACAGATCATGTTTAGGAGGAAAGTAAGCTGAAAACTGGAGGCAAGAAGTACAAAGAGACTACTGTTGGGATTGTCCAGAGAAGATTTAACAATTAAGAGTGTGTCCGTGTTTGGGGCATATATATAGCAAATATTTCAGCAGTATGCCAGTGTACGGGACTTAGACATTCATTTGGTGTAGAAGTTTAGGGGAGTAGGAGGTGATTACCAGATATAAATTGTAAATTATTCTTTCTACATCCCTCCTTCTTTCCTTTTCTCCCCACATCCATTCTTTTTAATATACACTTACCAAAAACCAAAACAAAAAAATCCTACATACCAGACACTGTATGTAGTGGATTGCAATTTCCAAAGATGGTTTCCCCAGTATATTCCAACCCACATGTTCTTTCTACAAAATGTTGTTGACCTGCCTTCATTAAGCAATCTTACTGCCTCCTCTTGAATATGGCCTCAGGCCAGCCTTTGAATCTATAATCTAATGGGCACTAAATGATGAGAGTGACTCAGTGTGGCTTTGAAGATTAGGCCATACAAGTTGATACAGTGAATGCCTCACCCACTCTCTTTCAGGGAAACAGCCCTGAAAACCCACCCACCAGTTTGAAGAAGCCCAAACCACATGGAGAGGTCCTGTGTAGATGTTCTTGCCAACAGTCCCATCTCAAATCTCAACTAATAACATCATCTATAGGAGTCAGTGAATGAGGCTTCAGAGGACACCAGCCTCTGGGTCACCCTGGATGATGCTGAGACAAGCACAGAGGAGCTTTCCTCCTCAAACCTTACCCCATTTGCAGACCTCTGAGTAAAATGCACACAGTCATTGTTTTAAGCAACAATGTTTTGAGGGAATATATTAGCAGTTATAGAATCATTCCATGATATTATGAGGTTGAAAAGTTAAATAGTGCTGATTCTTTCTTCCCAATAAGATAGTCTCATAAGCATCTAATATTATTAAAATCAAATTAGTGTAAAGGGGATCTTGTTGAAGGTCAAATGGAAATGTAACAGAAAGATAACTTTCTAAGTGATTGACACCTATTTCTTTTTTTGTTTGCTTGTTTATTTATTTATTTATTTAAACAGAGAAAGAACACAAGTGGGACAGGAGCAGAAAGAGAGGGAGAGAGAATCCCAAGAATCCTCCACACCATCAGCACAGAGCCCCCATGTGGGGCTCGATCCCCTGACTCATGAGATCATGACTTGACCCGAAATCAAGAGTTGGATGCTTAACTGACTGAGCCACCCCATGCGCTCCATCTCCACCTACTTCTGATGTGCACTGCTTACCTGCAAGCACATCCTGAAACTTGGCACATGTCAGGCCTGATGCCTACAATGATGTGTTCTGAAGACCTTACACCACATGTTGGTAAACACGGTCCTCTGTAATAAGGAATCTGGGATAAGGGAAAGGAATTGCCCTTCTATTTATAAATTGTTTGGAAGACACCTTAAGATTTCACCTCTTAGGCCCATGTGTATTTGAAAGAGACACCTTTGGATATGCCTTGTTGCCTGAAGTTCTATCAATATCTGACATTAAGAAGCCATCCTTGTTGGTATTTTTGGAGAATCTATAGGCCATACTTGGCCATTCTGATGTGTAAGTGAGTGGATGCCATTGGCATGAGAGTTCCAAGTTCTGTGGAAACTATAAAATGAATTTCAATATACTGCCAGATTTTCTGGGTCCAGCTGCTAGAGATGTATATGTAACTTTGCCACTGAGATGCTAGCCTTTGGGTTCATTGCCTTGGCCACCATTTAGGTAATAAATATTGGACAACTAACATTGGTGCAGTAATGGCAAGTTAGGGTTCTACTTCCATGAGTAAGTGGATTTCTTGTCATAGTAACTGACGTTTAGTTTCAAAAGCCACAAACCCCTTGGTGTAAGTAGCAGGTGCCTAGCATTATTATCTTTGCTGTGCATTAGCTCATAAAAGGGATACTACCTGGTCTGAGGTGGAGATAGCATGGGCATTAAGATCGGAACCTAATCTTTCAGTAGTCTAAGAGACTTAAAACAGGATATTGGTACTCTTGAGCAGAGAAAGCCCAAGGGTCTCAAAATGAACAAACATACCCATTTTGATCATCACTAATTCAGGATTAGAAGTAGTTTTGTTGAGTGGTCCAATGAAGATTTTGTTCAGATGAAACTGGATTCAAGTTCATACTTAGTCATTTACCTGTTACCAAGTTATTTAATCTTTAAAGGGCTCATTTGATGCATTTAAAGTGTTTATCACAATGCCAGGCATGTAAGAAGCACTCAGTAAATAAGAGATGCTATGATAACAATCCCAATGGCTGTGATTACATTGGGAGAATGTGGTTAATATTATTGTCACTATTATCTAGGATGCTAGTCACTAGATGTGACATCACATTCAGGTGCAATGTCAGACGAAGGATCTATATGGGAGATTGATTTAGGAGGAATCGTCGTGTAATATGCATTAGAATCACAGGAGTAGGAGATCCAGAGATGAAAAAAAAAAAAAGAGCCACAGAGCAAACCTGAAGGGCATAATATATAAAGTTAGAGTAGAAAAGGAGGAGCTGGAAGAGTTCAGTACGTAGGAAGACACAGATGAGGGTCAAGATCCATGGAAAATGAAAAGGAGAGTGTTTCACATAGAATCTTCAAAAGAAACAAGTGAGTAAGACCTTACTTCTTATCAGTCCATCCCACTGTATTCCATTCCATATTTTCAGTGTGTCTGGGAACCTCTGTGTTGTAAGTGGAATATTTAGCCTGGCTAATAACAAACATAAAGCAAGCAATTAATCCTTAATATATTGGAAAGGAGCAGGTTCCCAATAGGTAGATATTTCCTTATATGAGTGGTAGAACTGTTAATCTTTGTCATATGTCGGCAGCGTGTTAGAATTATTTCTCTTGGGATGGATCCTGCTGTTTTCCTCCTTGTATCTAGTAACTGTCACTCTGCGTGACTAGGTGGGTCTGTACTGGCTTGAGGAAGGATTCAATTCAAAGGGAAGTAGGGGTCCATTTTCAAAGAGAGGTGGTTTCTACAAAGCCCTGTAGGGGGTTTCTACCTCCCCAAGATGTAGAAAACCGCAAGATGCCATCTTCCTTCATTTTTTGTTCAGAAGGCAATCTTCTGTGTGCTATTAGAGATATTCTAATCAGCATGCCTAATTGCAAGGCCCTGTGAATCCCTTTGGAAGAAAAAGAAAAGGAAGAATGTCTTTTGTATGGTACGGGCAAAAAGAAAGACAAATTAACAATCAATTCCCAGGCAAGGGCGAGATAAACCTACCAGCTGGATTGAGATCATATGATTCCAGATTTCAGTTTCCTGAGAGTAAAGGTGGATGGTCAAGATTGGATACACTACCACTTCTGACTGCATCCTTTTCTCACAAAGATAGGCAGTTAGGAGGAACAACAAACTCAGTATGGTTAGAGTTTTATTGAAATACAAACTCTATTAAAAGCTGGCTTCTAGCCTAGGATCTACCTTCCGTCAGTTAGATGGTCATTTACAGGTCACTTGCCTTGTCTCTAGGCTTGTTTGTCTCCTTAGAGGAGGGAGTATACTAGTCTAGAAACCTCTGATGTTACTACTACTTGGGTTTCTCTGTATTATTTGTCTATAAATCTAGGCTTGTGATAATTTCAATAAAGCCTTGAATGATTCCAATGCATGAGAGGGAGTTTGGTATAGTGATCAAATGATGGCTTCACAGAACTTTGATTTTACTTATGCAAGGTTGAATGTATGGACAGGCTGATTTCTGGGCTTGGATCCTGGCTCTGCCTCATGCTGCCTATGTGGGATCTGTGCCTCAGTTTCCTCACCTGAAAATGGAAGTGATAATACTGGTGTCTTTCCTATAATGTCATGAGGTTGAAAGCAATTGATATATTTTTTAAATCTTTTTTAAATGTTTATTTATTTTTGAGAGACAGAGACAGAGCACAAGGAGGGGAGGGGCAGAGAGAGAGGAAAACCTCGAATCCAAAGCTCAGAACCTAGAATCTGACAGCTCAGAGTCTGATGCAGGGCTTAAATCCAGGAACCTTGAGATCATGACCTGAGCTGAAGTTGGATACTTAACTGACTGAGCCACCCGGGCACCCCCAAAATTGATATTTTTTAAAGAACATCAGAACTGTGCCTGGAATATGAATGTATGTAAATATTAGATAAAAATATGACAAGCTCCTTAAACTCATTATTACATGACCTTAAGTTGGGACCCTATTGCCCAGTAGTTTATGCATAGAGCACTTCATATATTTTTCCTTATGTCTCTGCTTCAAGTGTCCATACGTCCTGATGATTGCCACCCTTGATCTTATGCTGAAACAAATATAAATCATCCACAGTTTGGTCCAATGGAATTTCTCTTAAATTTACCTATTTAGCTCCTATTATTTCTCAGAAAAAAGTAACATGTGTTTCCTCCCTTCTGTATCATGGAGCCAACAGTGATAGATCCTCATTTGACACCTGTTCCTTCTTTTTTCTCTGCATAGCACTTACTGTGTCTCCACTCTTCTTTCTCTAACTCCTTTAAAGAACCTGGTACCACTGCCAAGCCTGATGTATATGGTTTGTACATGTATTCAACACCCTTTCTCAAACACCTCTTCAAAAATGCCTTGTCCCTTCTCAGGAGGCCTATATCTGTGTCCACCTCACTGAGATTTCATGAGCAGAAGAATGTTTACTATTGATTCTCTACTCCTCCCTTGATGTGCTCACAAGGATAAATGACAGAGACCACTTGGGTTCATTCAGGATTCATTCAGTAAACAAATATTTACTGAGATCTCCGTGATTGGGGAAAATAACTATATATATATATATATATATATATATATATATATATATATATATATACACACACACACATATATATATATATATATAATTTTCTCCCCTTTTCATATAAATGATAGAAAAGTAAGCACATGGTTTCTCTACATTATTTCTCCCCCATTATTTTATGTGGATATTTCCATATTAGTCCTTAAAAATCTTGTGATGGTTTTAAAATATATCTGTCAATGTATCAGACTTCTGCTATCCAAAGGTAAGTCATGTTACCTTCCACACAACTATAGGCAAGTCTTAGAAAGTGATGGAACGGACATCGCATCACTTCTGAGGTTGGGTCTTGCATGATCTTGAAAGGTCGTAGTTTTCGCTGGCACCTTGGATCTTCCTTCTCAAAACCCAGCAACCGTGCTATGAGCAAGCTAAGAAGAGGACAGTTGCACGTGTTCTTGGTGAGGTCCTAGTCAGGGTCCAAGCAGGCCGCTGGCATCCTCCAGAGGATTCCAAACCCACTGTTCCAGAGACCCAGAGGATGTTACACAGAGCAGAAAAGAGCAATCTCTGAATTACAGAGGAGAGGTCCTAAACAAGACTGCTCTGGCCATAAACAGCTGTGATATGTGGTGCTTTGCTGCACCGCAGACAACTGGAGCATCTGTGGAACCATTTTAATATCATCCCCTTCTTCGATTTACACTCCAAATATGCTTCCTCAGGATCCAACTTTCACCACCAATAGAGCCCATCTCCTAATTATCTTTTTTCAAAGCTTTTTAATGTTTGTTTATTTTTGAGAGACAGAGAAAGACAGAGCATGAGCAGGGGAGGGGGAGAGAAAGAGGGAGACACATAATCTGAAGCAGGCTCCAAGCTCTGAGCTGTCAGCACAGAGTCTGGAGTGGGACTCAAATCCTTGAACTGAGATATCATGACCTGAACTGAAGTTGGATGCTTAACTGACCAAGCCACCCAGGCGCCTCAGCCCATCTCCTAAGTATCTTAAATATTTTCAGCTCTAGACTTTACTTCATTGGGTTGGTGGTAGTTTATCTGTAATAGCAGTGCTAGGGGTCTTACAAAGTCACACAGCTTCCCCCTAGTACTCTGTGGAATGCATCCCTTCCCAATAGAACTTTGGCTCTGAGTAATTCCTCTCTTGAAAGTCTTTAGCAGGGACTCTCATTCACCATTTAATGCCCAGAATTCTGTGCTTAGAGTCAGAAGAACCCTCTGTGCGTCAGGTCCACCTACGTAGTATGCCCTTCAGAGTTTGATACTTCTACACCTCAATTTCTCAATTGCTGGAATAGTGTTAATTTAATTTACACTAAAATGTTCTTAAGAGTCTATATGAAAGTGATTTGAAAGGTCAAAAGTGCTATACAAATTTTATATGTTAGTATTGTTAGACATTTGTCTTTTTTAGGTTTATTTATTTTGAGAGAGAGAAAGAGAGAGAGAGAGAGAGCACACAAGCAGGGGAGGAACAGAGAGAAAATCCCAAGCAGGCTCCCTGCCATCAGTGCAGAGCCCAATGTGGGCCTTGAACTCACAAACTGGGAGATCATGACCTGAGCCGAAATCAAGATCAGATGCTTAACCAACTGAACTCCCCAGGTGCCCTTGGATACTTGTCTTAATGGCACGTTAGCAGTATCAAGGGGACAATTTAAGGTCATTGATTAATAAATTTATTAAATAGAGATTCCAAAGTGGCCACTGTACTTTTAGTCTCCCAATCCAATGTGATAAATGTTACAGGTGCAGATCAACTGATGGAAATAAAGTTTAGCCTATATTAATATGCTTGCAAATTTTACTGGTGCCTTTGAAAATAGATTTCTATTTTGATTTGGAAACAGGTGCTTTGGAATATATTTTGAAATAAGTTGAACAATGCTTATTCATGAGGAGTTTTGCATCTTATGATAGCTGAAGTTAATATTGACCATGCTGAATTTCCATACCAGGCCCAAGTATTTGAAAGCTACAGTGATTCTAAAGGTGTCAGTAATTTAGTTATTATCATTAGCACAAGATTCTATGGGATATTTTAATTGCAAATCATAATGACAGACCATTTATAACGCTGTTCATTAATACATTATTTAATGCAAACCTATGAAAAATTTAATTGCTGTTAAATGAAGTGTACCAGATAACACTCTAAGAGATTCAATTTGTTATAAAAATAGGGTTGCTTCGTGTTTGATAGGATGGGGTAGTCTGGGGGAATATGATTTAGAGGAGGATTTTTTGAATATGAAAAGTATTTTAGTACCTACTAGTTTGAGCCATTTTTATCATAAAAAATAATATCACCATGGCATAGCTTTACAAACATAGTTTTAAGAGGATAATCCCACCACTATTAATTAGCTACATGCAATTGGGCAGATGATTTAACCTGCTTGAGCTAAGTTTCCTCATCTATAAAAGTGAGTAATCATTTAGTACCCACCTGTAGCAGAGAATACTAATTGCTCACATAAAACTCTCTATCCCTTGCAATGGTCTCTAATGGCTCTATGGTCTTGGAAAGTGAACAATTGTCAAAGCTCAGGCAGACATAAGACAACAAAGATGTACTTCTTTTTTTTTAATGTTTATTTACTTATTTAGAGAGAGAGAGAGTGCACAGAGGAGGGGCAGAGAGACAGAGAGAGAGAGAGAGAGAGAGAATCCTAATCAGGCTCTGCTTTGCCAGTGCACAGCCTCACATGGGCTCAGTCTCATTAACTGTGAGGTCACGACCTGAGCCAAAATGAAGAGTTGGACCTTAACCAACTGAGCCATCCAGGTGCCCCAGCAAAGATGTGCTTCCTGCTAAAGCTTTGCATTCATGCATTCATTAGAAAATGACCAGATCTTTGCTCTCGGGCCAGCATTATCCTTGCTCTCCAACCAGGCTGACAGGAAAGCACGGTTTGGAATACTGGCAATTGTTATGGCAGAGAGAAAGAGACAATAACAAAGTAGATGTGTATTAAAGCCTCCTCTTGGGGTGACCATACATCACTTTTGGTCACATTTCTTTGGGCAAAACAAGTCATAAAACCTGAGTTAAGTGGGCAGAAAAGTGCATTCATGACCACATATCTTAGAATGTACCTTTTGATTCCACTAACCCCCTTCTGCTTCACCAACAGATTCCCATTTCAGTGCAACTGAAGGAATCATGCTCAGGTAAAAATCAAGGGTGCCCTTCCAGCTAAAGGTGGCCCCGTGCTTCCTGACTCTGTTGTTGGAGAGGAGGTGCATTGTTTTCCCTCATAGCCTGTCTGACCTTTTTGTTTTAAGGAAGAGATTCGCTGATAGCGTCCCTTCCTGCATTTGGAATAACCACACCTTGCGTTCACGATGGATCCGACAGGCTGTTCTATGTTCACCATAGAAGGTAACAAGTACACTGCTCTGCCAAAGTTGAGTTCTCTCCTCTTATTCTTGAAGTACTGTTTGAAGTTAATACCAGTGAATAAGCAAAGTCACTGGCGACTTTGTGTTCATCAGTCTAAAAGAGTAACCGAGAGCGGAGACCATCCCTCTTCAATCTCCAACCTCTGGACAACTGTCAAAATATTCTGAACACATAGACAAGACTTAAAGACAAAAATATAAAACTCAGGTGCAAGAAATGAAGAAATAGTTGACAAACAGAGTGTTATAATCAGTTCACAGCAGCCCGCAGGTGTGGGGGACTGGGCCGGTAGTAGTCAAACACTGGGTGGACGTACCTACACAAAGTAGAGATGGAACAAGACCAGCTCCAATAGTGACCATTGGTCCCCCACGGCCAGGGGCCCTTTGCAGGCCATGGTGGAAGGGCAAATTACCCTTGCATAGTCCTGTCCTGCCACAGTGGAAGGAACACTGTCCCTTCCCTGCAGAGGACAGATACAGCAGTGGGGTTGGCTGGGTGCCATATAGCACACACACTTTAAACAGAGAAAAAAGAGTACTAATTATCCTCCAATGAGGAGAGATATTCCCACACATAGTAAGGTGGTAATCCCTTACAGATTGTGTGGGCTCTTTATCTGTAGGTAAGGAAGGGTTCCAGGTCCATGGTCCATTTCTATATCACCAAGAGAGGGTCAGTGATGGCATATGAGACAGCCTTTACCCAACAAATAACACAATCTTCTAAGACAAACAAAAAAAATCTATATTTGTAATTATTGCTTATTATATGTATTGCCTCATCAATGTACCTAAGGACATTGTGTCTAAGGACGCACATTTCTATCTCTTACGTTTACTATTGTTTCTGAAAATGTTGAAGAGTTCTTGTCTTATAGCAAGTGCTCAATAAACATTTAATGAATTGCTCTGAACTGCCAAATACTAATAAGAACATAGAAAAATAGGATCTCCGTTACACTGCTAATAGGTATATTAGTTATTGTAACCAGTTTGAAGTACAATCTGGCAAAACCTGTTGAAGTCAAAGTGGGTGTACTCAATAGCTCAGTAATTCTCTTCTAGGGGGAAAATCATGAATGAAGATAGAGCAAGACTGTGGCAGCAAAGAAAAAAAGTGCAAATTACTCACTTTTTTCTTCAATAAGGAATTCTATACATATATTTATTCAATGAAACACTATGGAGACACCAGAAATGAATAAATTAGACCAAGAAATATAGACATGGGGAATTTAAAAAAAATAATATTAAATGGGGAAAGCTAGCTGGAAAAGTATACGCACAGTAAAGTAACATTTATATAATTGTTAAAACAACATAAAATATATGTCATTTATTTATATTTATGGATATTACTATATAAAAAATACAAGCATAAATGGAGAAGCTATAGACCTTATTGAAGATACAGAGTACCCTTAGGAAAGAATGTAGAGTGAGGTGTTAGTTCTGTCTAAAATATTTTCTAATAAAATATACCTAAGTGTCAAGCTATTAAAGTTAACTCTGTTAAGTATGTGAATATGTCTTTTGTTATTTTGTACACTTTTCTGTGAGTTTGGAATACTTTATAAAAAACATTTAAAAATTAAAATTAAACTATGGCTGGGACTGATGTATCCCAATGGCAATCACCTAAGAGTCCTGTGTTATTGTTTTCTGTTCCTGTTCCCCAGATGCCAGGTGTAACTTTCCTGTTAATTTTTCTAAGCCTGATTCTTTAGCTTACCCTATATTTTTACACATTTTTGCAGTTTTTTTCCATAATTTGCTAAATTCAGCAAGATTTGGTTTCTGTTCTATATAACTCAAACCCCCCAACAGGTATGGTAACTAACATCCTATAGTTATATGCAAGGACATTAGGGGAGACCTAATAAAACAGAAAAGTCAAGACAATTTCTCAGTCAAGCCTGAGGAGTTGATGGCCCTATCCAACTATTTGTGCAACACTGAGAAACCCATTTCCTGTCTGAATATCAGATTTTTCATATATAAAATACAAAAGTACATCATGTCTTCTTTATGCAGTTAAAATATTACATTACTAATATATTTAAAGAAATGTACACATAGGATGCATTCAATCAGTATTTATTTTCTCCTTTTATAAACAAAGAGGAAAATCATAATTAATTATCAGCTATCTGGCCTAAGCAGTTTGGCCCCATTGAAAAGAGCAGGCATTCATCTCTACCCTCCATTGGGGAGACATTTGTCACAGGTCTATTTCCCTGGCAAACTTAGTTATTGAAGAAGACATTTGTTAAATTTATGTTTTCTGTCCATCTGTGTTGGTGTCTCTACGGCATGTCTCCTCGAGTGTCTATGGAGTGGTCCTTGACATTTACAAACACTGGAGAGGAGTACAAAGGCAGTCAACATGTGCCAGACCAGCTCTCTGAAGAAAGAGTTAATGAACTCACTGTTCCCTCGGGAGCTTGAGGGGCTGGTAAGTGGGGAGTCTAAACAGAATTCAATTGCTTTCCTCAAAATTGTCAAGGGCACTCATCAGTAAGAACAAGTAGGTATGAGACAGGGGAGCTTGGCCTTGCAGTTTTTATCTCTTACAAACTTAGATAATTGACGAAGACTTGCTATAACAGAGAAATACCAGATGTGGAATGAGAAAATATGTTTTGTAGACTAAAACTTTCAAATCCAACTCTTCAACAGAGATACACTTATCTCAGTTTCTTCTATAAAATGCAGGAGATAGTCATTGACTTACAAGGTTGAACAAATGAGCATATGATCAAATGGAAGTGCAAGAACTTTAAGGGAAATATGATTCCCCATAAACATATTAATATTGATGCTTGATCTGGAGGAATAGAAATTAAGAAGCTTTAAATATGAAGGATGAGGAAGTGGAGATGCGCCTCTAAAAGAAGGGAAACAAAGTAATAGTTCTCTGCCTGGAGAATCTTCCAGACCACAACACAGGCAGAATAATATCAAGAAGAACAAAGTAGTCTTGCTGAATTTAAAGGGCAGAAATTGGATACAGGGAGTAAGAGATGACTAAAAAGTACCAGAAATAAGGAAACTACACAGAGAAACAGGTGCTGATAATAGCGTGGTGTTACGCTCTTGATTCTGCTGATGAACATTAAGCCACACATGAATAAAGATCTGTAAGCCAAATGATTCCAAGTGATGTAGGGCTGGGAGACATATGCATTTCAACCAGCCAGAAAAGAATATCAGCATACTCACTAGGGCTCAGGAAGGGTCATTCTTTAGTGTTAGGGAGAAAGTAGACCCAGAGGAAAACTACATTAAACTCACTCTTACAAAGTTTAAAACAACCTAAAAAGAATTGAACTGATCCACAACTAACTAACCTTCCTGAAAGAACAAAGTACAACATAGTACAAAGAAATACAAAAAATCTGGCATTAAAAAAAAGTGCGCAATTCCATGTATCAGTAACCAAAATAAAGTATTTCACATGTAAAGTTCAAAAAAGTGATTTATAACTAGAAAATATATCAGTAAATAGAAATAGATCCAAAGATTACAAAAATGATAGATTTAATAGGCAAGGATTTGGGGAACATCAATTATGATTAGATTTAATCACATAAAAGTAAATAAACATATAAACAAGTTAAATCAAAAGCTATAAAAAGAACAAAGTTGAATTTCTATTTTTGAAAAATACAATATTTTAATGTAAAAAGTAATTAGATGGTATCACCAACAGATTAGACACTACATAAGAAAATACCAATGAACTTGAAGACAGAAGAAAAGAAGGTATCCAAATTAAAAAAACAAAGAAAATATAAAATAGTCTCACATAGGTATTACTAGAATACCATAAAGAGAGGGGGAAAAAAGGTGGAGAACAAAAAAAAAATAAAGGAATAAGTAAAAAAGATTGATAAAAACTATTCATCTCCAGATTCCAAAAGCTCGGTGAAACTTAAGAAAAAAACTAAACCAAACATACCAAGCTAATCATAAGGACATTGCTAAAATCAATGTAAAGAGATCTAAAAAATAAGCTAAGGAAAAAAATGGGCTTGATGAAGCAAATTGCCATGTTATATACTTCCTGTGGAGAGAGACAGATGGCAGGAATCTGCAGACTGCCTCTAGACATTAGGACAGGCACCAGCCAACACCCAGTAAGAAACCGGGGCACTCCATCTTACACCTGAGAGAAAATGAATCCTGTCATCCATCTGAATGAACTTGGAAAGAGATTCTTCCAATCTTCCCCAGTCAAGCTCCTGGTGAGAATGGGATGTCCACAACTCCTGGAGGGTAGCCCAATGGAACTCTGACAGAGGCTCTAATTAAGCCTTTCCAAGACTCCTGACACAGAAAAACTAAGAAATCATAAATGAGCAATACTATAACCACTAACTTTGTTGTAGCTTATCATGTAGCATAGAAATATAATATCCCTGACACTTGATATATCAGAGGAATGGTTAGAATATAGGAACACAATTATTTTCTTCTTTCTATAAAGCTTGGCATTCAAGACTATTTTTCACAGTAATGTTCAAAGAAAGTCATTTTGGGTGGGACCTTGATCATTGATATTTTGGTCTATGTGGTATCCCTTTTATTAAGATAGTAAGAATTACAACTTGCCTTAATGGATATACAGGCTTTAAGGGAACATAACATACAGTGGAATAAACAATATATGGGTTTTTCTGTACACAATGATTTCCCCTAGTATACTTTCCCTAGTTAGGTATTATTATTACTGTTATTGTCTCTATTGAGGCAACATCTGAGGAAGGAGATGGATGCCAATTTTTCTGGTCTACAATCACCTGTATAAGAAGGTGATATAAGAAGAAGCTTGTATATCTTCCTTTGTCCTGGGGAAACTTAAATAGCTAAATCCTTTGTAATGTTTCTCTCTATACATAATGAGATTATTAAGCAGCCCAGGCAGTCTCTAATCCTAGAAGATAAGACTAAACTTTCCATTGCTCATTTTGAGCAAGTCACCTCTAATCAGTCATTGAATGAATAGACTTATAGTGAGTTCCTACTCTGGGTCAGTTATTCTGTTATTAGAGGCACAACGATGCTCAAAATATCATCTCAATCCTCAGGGTGCTTACAAAAAGTCTGGAGTGAAAAAACATACAGAGATAGAACACTCCTATCTCCATAGGAGAACACATCAAATCATAGGAGAATCAAGATTGCATGTTAAAATGGAGAAGGATGGAGACTCAATTATTGAGTCATCCCTGTGCACCTGAAACCCTCCAGGGAGGGTTTCGACACCATCTGATTAACATGACACATTTTATGAGTCAAGGCAGCAAAAGCTCAAAGAATTGAAGTGACTTTCCCAAAGTTACATGCCCTGTAATGCACAGACTCAGGATTAGTTCTTAGATTTTCCAGCCCCAAGATTCAATGACTTTTTGTCTAATCACAAAACCAAAATTCTAGTCTCAGAGATAAGAGTAATCCAATTTTGTGAAGCCTTCAGTAGTCCTTTCTGGAGTTTTTCCATGTAATTTTGCCCTATGACCATCAAGTTACTTTTTAAAGGTAGATCCAATATTCACAAATTGTACAATTCCTTTTAAATACCCCTGCATGAGAGATCTCTAATTCTTAACAATAAATATTCTTTTAAGTAGTTCAAGTGATTATGTCTACCCTGAGTAAGAATATGACTTTCTCAATTTTTTTTCCATCTGGGAAGACATTTTTCAGTATTTTCAGCACAGGTGTAGTACCTACATATCCCCTCTTGGTGTGATGGGAAACTATGGGTATTGTGGAGGGGAGGGTGATGTTATTCTATGGGCAGAATTCTGGAAAATCATTTTGTCACTTGAATTCAGAGGCACCTGACAGGTTTATGCTCGTAACAGAATCCTGTGAAGTGCTAGTAAAAATAGTCCATGGTGGCTAAGTACCAAGAGTGTCATGGACAAGTAACAATAGCCCATGTTGGCCAATGACAAATAAAAAATAAATCTGAACTTGAGTAAAGAGATGCTTTATTTGGGAAACAAACAAACAAAACACTACTTCAGTCAGGGGAGGGGGTCTATGGCAACAGGAAGAATACGTGAACCATAAGCTCTATCACCATCTCAAAGTTCAACAGAAATGTCTTTTCTTTTATGAGGAGGACACACAAGGCCAGGAAGGAAAACTCAGGTGTAGGGGGATTTGATGAGCAGGTGGTATGATCGGATAGTTGAGCAAGAGATATCTGTCCGCAGTCAGCTGATTTAGTGGAGGGGCTATCGAAAGGAAGTTCTTCCACTTTCAACGCCCATTTTAAGTTCCAGTGTTTGTTTAAGCTTCACAGTGGGTCAAAGTTCAGGTGCTTTGTAGAAGGAGGGAAGCCTGGCCAATGTTTGGTCAAATCAAATTAGGGGATATTTTGTCCAGGTTGGTCAGTGTGGACAAAGAGTTCAGGTAATTATTGATGCCACAAGAGAGGGAATGTGCAGTGCCTGTGTCTTATCATAGGCTAATAAAAGTGTGTGTGGGGGGTCATCCTTGAGTCTTATTTAAGTCACGTGGAGAAAGACAGTTCTTTGCAGGGAGCTGTTTTCAGGACAGAAATGTGGGGAATTTCTTGAGTGCAGCTCTTTTCCAGGGGCACAGGGCTCAGGAAAAGGTCCACACTGTCAGTGAGCAGCATGGCTAGTAAGAGAACCCCCTGGGGTGAGTGCCTAGAGCCTCTGGAGGCTGAATCAGAGCCGCTCACATGATGAACAGCAGCCCAGAGTGAACAGTGGCCGTGGTCCATGGAGAGCTTACACAAACGGAGTCAAAGTAGCTACAGACCACCTAAGATGTTTGAAACAGCAGGAAATCAGAAGTACATAGAAGACTCTGCCTGACTTATCTCTTTAGTCCGACCTCCTTCTACTGTTCCTATAAAATCATTCTTATGCACTTTTTTCACTCTTATTTTGTAACAAATCACATTCTTACACTTTTGTGCATTGCACGCACTTTCTTATTAATAAGAATTTACTCCTCTATCCTATATCAAGAAGTCTGCTTTTCTCTGTGACCCCAGGCCACACTGCTGTCAAGAAAATTAAGTCTCTCCCATCTTCCAGCCTGTATTGGTTGCTAAGTCCTTTTTGGTCCCACCGAACTTTTCATTTATTTTTAGTAGGCATTAATTTCATTATATGGGAGATATTTGTAACCTCTTTTCTTTATGACTAGATCCCGAGGATCCTGAGGAGAGGCCCATTTTCAACTTCCATGATATGGAGCACTGCTTCACAAAACACTTGACATCACAGTGTGTGCTGAGCAAATGTCTGCTGAAGGGCATTTCCTGAAGTGAGACCTGTGATTTATGAGCTCAAGGTCCCGGACGTGGTATCCATTCATGTCCTGTCCTTCCATGCTAAGCTACATGAGCTGATGTGTGCTCAGTGATTTCACTGAAAGGTATAGAACATAATCGTTGAATTCTGATTCCTCCATTTATTGTCTGTGTATATTTGGTTGAAATATTTAAGCTGTCCAGAATCTAGTTTCCTCAGCTATCTGGGAAGAATAATAATACTTACATGAAATGGTCATATGGATACAGAATAAGATCCTTCAAGTTCCAGTTATGACCTGTTCAATAAATACTAGTTGTTTTGTTAGGGTAGTGGTATGTCTCCCTGCTGGTGTCTCTAGAATAGCCCGTAGTGAGTAGTTCATGTTTTCCAGGGAAAAATGATCTCCACGTAATAAAATAACAATATAGAAAAAGAGCCGGCCTCACAGCTGAAGGACCTGGGCTATTGTCCCCAGTCTTCACTGCACAACCTAAGCTAATCAGATAACCTGAGGAATATGAAGAAAATAATCTATTTTATTGTCCTTAAACAATTTTAAGAGAATAAAGTACATTGAGAGAAAAAGTCTATCTCATTTGAAATATACCTCTATAAATATCATCAACAGTATTTTGGGTTTAAAGGGTTAAATGCCCTATTTGCTTTGCCCCCCAATCATTTGATTTTTAAACGATATAACTCTCTCTTAAAAACGGCTAGTAATTTATGCAGGAAATAAGCATACCACTATCCCTTTATGACTCTTTCAAAGAAATCATTGATTTTTTTTTCCCAGTTGCCTAATTGATCTTAAGCAATTAGTCAGGGCAAGTAACATGTAAACTAGTTAGTTAGCTTACTATGCAATGGTTCCCAATACTGCTCCCTGGAAAGTCATTAGAATGCAGATTTACAGCCTCTGATGTATTGCAGAAGTAACAGCAGAAGAAAGCCAACGAATTTATATTTTTAAAGAAAGTGAAAATGCAGAAAGGGGACATTCAGGAAATGGAGTCTGAAAAACTGGTTCTTTGGAAATAATTTGTTTCACTTATTTTAACTTATTACACCATTTAGGGGAAAACATATATAGCTAAAAAATACCCATAATCTCACTACTTGCAACCATTATTAATAATTTCATGCATCCTGCTCTAAAATTTACACGCATCCACAAACACACACACTTACACACACATACACATTTTCAAAACCACAATGTGTTCATCTACACACCATGTGCATATTGAGTGTCCACAGTCCAGGCACCATGCTTGGAAACATAAATATCCATGGTATAAGATTTTTTGGAAAAAGGTGGGAAAGATGAATATTAATGAAACAATCACCCAGATAGAGGCACGATTACAAAGAGATAATTAATCTGCAAGAAATCCACACATTATTCTGAAGGCATATAACAAAGAAATTTGACTCAGGCTGTAAAGAAATGTTCCCTGAGAAAGTAATATTTCAAAGCAGGATCTGGAAGTGGAAATGACTTCCATAATGGGGGGGAAGGGGAGTGAAGGAAGTTACTGCTGTGCCAGAAGATGCAGTCAAGCTGTGGGCAGGAATCAGACCACGCAGACTATTGTGGAAATGCTGACATTTGTCCTGTCTCCCCCAAAGCAATGGGGGCCACTGGGATGTTTTCTGCAGGGAAGAAATACTCAGGGTTGTATGGTTTTGATGTGAAAACATATACCAGAGGCAATCAATACCGGATAAGGGAGACCAAACTGCAATCGCTGAGGAGCAGCAGCCTAACTTCGTCTAGGGCAACGACACTGAAGATAACATAGTTAGATGAATCAGAGATGCAGCAAATAAAATCCACAGGTCTTGGTATGCAATGAGCACGAGGAGTAAAGAAGAGGCACGTGTTTAAGATGATCCCTGCGTCACACAGTGGGCAGATGGGGCGATCTTTAGACCTGGTGAGCACCAGATACAACCTAGATCAGAGCGGAGGAGGGTCACAAGAACATCAGTTCATCTTTGATGAGTTGACTCTGTGATGCTATTGAGACATTTATGTGATGTGGTCACATAAGAGTTCGATCTAAAACTTCAGTTTGGGATAGCAATATAAGTTTAGGGATCATCTGAAAGAAGATAGGTTTAGAAAATGCGGGCATTGATGAGATGGCTTGGGAGAAAGAAAAAATAAACAGAGAGGTGTATGGGGTAATGGACAAAGGGTATGACTAAGGCATTTGCAAAAGGGCACAATCAAATGCCTGATAGTAATACAATGGAATGTTCAATTCCATGGTAATTTTAAAAAGATTGCAGCAAAAGTGAAATATCTCTTTATACCAACCACACTGCCAGACAGAAACCAGAGTAAAGCCAAGCTTTGGTAAAGGCACAGGCAGACAGAATTTTCCATGGAAATGAGCACAGAAAGTCTTTCTAGCTATTCATCCAGTACTATTTAGTGAAATCAAGTGTGCATTTATTTCATAAACTAGAAATTCCACCCCTACGTTTATATTCTAGAGAGGTCTCCACGGGTCCATTAGAGTACATTTATAATGAAAGCACAGCATTGCTGATAGCCAAGAACTTTTTGACAATCTACCTGTTCATGACTAGGGGGGCATAGAAGTAAAACGTAGAGGTGCCCCCTATGGATTATACATAATAGTTAAAAAGAACACCTACATATGCATTTAGCCATATGGATAAGTCTTAAAAATAGGTGTTGTGTAAAACTGATGTTGTAAAAAGGGATAAACATAAAATATTTTAAAAGACAAGCAGTGAGGGACGCCTGGGTGGCTCAATCGGTTAAGCATCATCCGACTTGGTTTCTGCTCAAGTTACGATCTCACAACCTGGGAGTTAGAGCCCCCCATCCTACTGTGCACTGAGAGCCCGGAGCCTGCTTGGGATTTTCTGTTTCCCTCTCTCTGTCTTCCCCTTCCCTGCTTGTTCTCTTGCTGTGTCTCTCTCTCAAAAATAAATAAACATTAAAAAAAAAAAAGCAAGCAGTGAACAAAAATACTGTGAGAAGTCAAAAAAGTGAAGGAAGGCTAAAAGATGATCAGTGATTCTGGTGACAAGCACCAATGTCACCTGATTGCTCACCTTACTGGGAATTTTTTTTCATAAGGTGAGTAAAGCAGAATTAATGCTCGGATTAATATCTTGATATAGGTTCACAAAATCTAGAAGGACTAAAAATTATGTTGATATACATGCCCATACAAAAAATACGTGTGTGTATCTGTGTGTGTTTTCTGTGCATGTGTGTGTTTTGGGAAGCAGTGACACTACATAGTTGCAAGTGTTCTGGCATTTATAAGTATTATTTCCTCATATTCTTGTTTTTTTTTAATCACTTTTAGTGTTTTCCTCTTGGCAAAACATAAATGAGATGAAGACCAAGACTGTGCTCATTAGATATGCATATTGATAACTTTGAGTTTTTAAGAAAAATTGGTATTCATTCTGACATGGGGTGTTTATGGATGAGGAGGCATTGGAAGGGCCTCGAAAGGCTAGAAAAATAGGTAAGTGAACCAGAGAATGAGAGTCTTCCCTGTGGTACTTCTCAGACTCATGTGTGAAACTACTCTGCGTCTTCCTTTTAGAACTCTGAAAGTTTCCATGTGAGGTGTGTCTGAAGCTGAATTTTCTGATAACACGTAGCCATGGGGGTGGAAGAGAAAACTGGTCCTGAATCAGGAGAAGAGTGGGGTGGACGAATGGATCCTGGTTGGGAATGTTCCATGCCGGCCCTGGTGGGACCAGGCGAGCTTGAGAGTCACTACTTTATCAAGAATAATTCCAGGCCATCACTACAGACTGCTTAAAACAAAGAAGCATCTTGAGCAACATTAAATCTTTGAACTAGAGATGTAGATTCTGGTGAGATGGAGTTCTGGCGAGTGAGAATAAATTAAGTAGGACCTTTTAAATTCTACTCAACTTACAGTGTTGACTTTACCTTCAGGTTCACAGGCCTGGAGGTTCCCAACTTATCAAGCAGGAACAATACCTCTCAGGTGCATACCGAATGACTCATTACTGCTGACTGTTATTATTTAGGATTCATCCCAGGGATGAAAGCTCCTGTTACAATGAATGATGCAACACGATAAATAATTACTTCCCAGTTACCTTTGACAAAATATGTTGGGCAAGTATGTTTTGAAGTCCAATGCCCTAATTTAATTATTATTAATTTGTGGAAAGGCATTAGTTGTGATGAGCTTCCCTAAAATTAGTGCCAATATGCAGGCAAGGGTGGGAGAGGAAAAACCCCACCTGCTTCTTAGAGTCACTGGCCTTGAAGTGACACCCATGACCTATGTTCACATTTTTTATGAGAGTGTAAACATGGTCATCAATGACTACAAGGAGAATTTTTAAATGCTGTTCTTGCTAGGGTAACTGTCTTTTAAAGGCAGCTTTAGAGTATGGAGTGGGAGGGGGGCATGACTATTTGATTACTAGCTAGCTTCCTTTGCTACATAATCTCACAGTGTTCAAAGGAGGAGTCCTGGTCCCTGATACACATTATTTCACATAGACCTAAAACCA
Source organism: Helogale parvula (assembly GCA_004023845.1). Taxonomy (NCBI): domain Eukaryota; kingdom Metazoa; phylum Chordata; class Mammalia; order Carnivora; family Herpestidae; genus Helogale; species Helogale parvula. Next base: position 82,547 of record PJEM01000201.1, read on the forward strand.
ATGCTCTGCAATAAGAATTTAGTGATTTTAAGATAAGGGAAATCGCAAACAAAAAAGGTCAAGTAACCATATATATATAGGGAGAGAGACAGACAGAGACAGAGAGACAGAGATAGGAAGACAGAGAGAGACAGAGAGAGACAGAGACAGAGAAGGTGAGAGAGAAAGTGCTAAACCTAAGTCTCAACGTTCCAAGTTTCTATATAGATCTACGGTACCATCTCTTCTCCTTCTGTGTGTCTTAAGGAAAATCACCTATGTAAAGCCCTCAGCAACAAGACATGGTGAGTAAGTAAATACGTGACATCTATTATTTTATTATGGCACATAGTGCATCTTTAATGACTTTTTCTCTAGACTGACAACTGCTGGAACTCTGGGTCCAGGTCTCAAACGTGTTTGCAACTTCAAAGTACAGCCTGGGTCTTGTGGCAGAAACCATCAGCTGCCTAAGAAATCTTTTTTGTTCCCCCCTTAGGGCAAAGAGCTAGGTTTACATTTCCCAGTTTCCTTTGCCAATAGGGGCTGCCATGTGACCATGCCTTCTCCAGTGATATGTAAAAGAAGACTCAGGCCAGGTGCATTAAGAAAAAAACAAACAGGGGTGCCTGGGTGGCTCAGGAGGTTAAGCATTTGATTCTTGATTTTGGCTCAGGTCATGATCTCGCCTTTCTTGATCTCACTTGGTGAAGATAGCAGAGCAGCTATTGATTCTGATCTGTGAATGCTCACATAAGGAACTGAATCTTTCCCTGGATTGTTAAATGAGAAATAAATCAACTTCTTCAGCATCTGAAATTTGACATTTGTTTATTACTGCCAATTGGCCTATACTAACTACTACAATCATGACTGCAGAAGGCTTTAAGAACTAAACAGTTGAGCACATGGGCTTTGGAGAGAGACATAAGACCTCACTAACTTGCTCAAGGTTAACCTCTCATAAGCAACAGAGACGAGAATCAAACCCAGTTCTACCTGTTACCAAATCTGTTGACCCTCTGTATGTCACTGTCTCTCATATGTCTTTAGTTTTTCTTACACTGCTGTTTCCCACAGGAAGCCTTCTGTGCCCTTTAGAATCATCATGGCTGAAAATATGACTCTGAGGCTAATGTAGGATTTTGTTATGGGTGGAACTGATGCTTAGTCTGGCTGGTCTTAATACTGAAGTTAGTGAAGTTCTCACTCCAAACTCCTTCAAAGGTTGAAGTGTGGGCAGCTGGCAAGCTTTATGTCCCTTCAATTTTATTTACAATAAAATAATTTCACTCCCACTGAGAAAGATGGAGGGCATGTGGCTAAGATTTATAGCTTTTGTTAAGCAAGTGCATAAACAGTAATTTTGCTAATAAATTGAATGAGGATGGTAGTTTAAAGACTGTTGGTCACCTTGGAATGAATGGTGTTCCCCTGACTTGGTCTAATTGCTGAATAGCTAACTCATCATGGACAAGTTCTTTCACTATGTAAATTTGAAGAGAAATTCAATTTAATTCTATTTCATTCAACAAATGTTTATTTAGGGTTTATTGAATAAGAATATACGGGAGAAAGACTTGAATAAGAAATGATTTCTGTCTGGAGGGATAGATAGTCTAGGAGGTGTTACAAGAACATTTTAAAGCCCATATAGCTTACATTATCCATGGAGTTTATAAGAGGAAGCATTACAGCATGGGTAGATGGAGCCATATTAGGCGCAGCGATGACAACAAAAAATCCCTGCTAGAGGAATAAGCCAAATCTAGACATATGAGCCAGTGGCAGCGCAGAAGGAAAAGAGACAGAATTTAAGATGGAAGGTACAGCAAGAGAAAAGGCATGGGAAGGAGAGGGGCAGGGGGTCTCCTTATTAAGAGGAAGGAGTCTGGTTGGCTGGAGAATGAGGCATGTGAAAGAGTAATTGGGGACAAAGAGGGTTTTAAAATTTGGTTGTCGAAGAAAAAAAAATGAAGGTCATATCTTCCATCGTGAAATGTTTTAAGTTATAATTTGGGAAGTCTGAGGGCATCACTGAGGGCACTGAGGATGGTGTCACTGTAAACTGGGGTGTATAAAGCTCATGGACTTATTTTCTTTCTCATGAGATCTGCTGATACTTGGCATGCAAGCAGGATGATAAAGGTATTGAGATAGCAAATTGAATGGCATAGAATACAAAGAGATCACACATAAAACATAGACTGACTTATTGTTTTGAAATGGTTCATTGCATCTTTCCAGGAAACCTGCATTCCCCAACCCCAGGGTATATTATAGGCTCCATACTGTTTAGAGGAAGGCTACACCTGGAGATGGGATGTAAAATGATGAAAGATTTGAATTGGGTGATTTTCAAGTTCTAGTTCCATATGCCTTTTCTAGCCAGTTGGTAAACCATCAAAGGCATATCAGTCTGGGTAAGCTGGACTGAGCTATAGTAACAAATGACCATAATATTCATGGTGATTGTAGCAAAAATGGGAGGGAAAAGAAGCCTTCCTCTCCCCATCAAAACAAATAAAAAACAAAATAAACCACATGATTCTGAGACTCCTTTTCAATTCAGATGCTTTAATGATAGGTATAAGCACCATGTACTGATTCAACTCCAGTCCATGGTCTTTTCCAGTGTATATTTTACTGGTCTTGTTGGAAGAAGTTACTGTAGGTCCCCAGGCTTCTGGTCCACATCAATTTCCCTTTTGTTTTTCCTTTTCTTTTTTTAAATGCTTTAAGACAGGCCAATTCTTTTCTCAACTCGTCTCCTTTTTGCAATAACTTGTCAAATACAACCAATAAAAAATATCATGTAATATTATGTTTTAATTTCCTTCTTTTTCCCTGGAGATAAAAGTTTATTAGGGACAAGAACTCATATTAAAATCCTTTTTAGACTTCTTGTTTGAACATCATGGCACAGCCCCCTCCTTAATTTTTTTTTTGTTTTGTTTTCTTTTTTGCTTCTCTCTGCTAAGCACAACTATAAACCTTGGAAATGGCACAAGAGAAAACTAAAGACAAATTCTGAATGGTGATAAGAAGGTAAGCTGTTTAGAGACTCCTGGAGCAGAAGAACAGCAAACATAGCAGCAGGGTATTTAGAACTCTGTGCCCAAGGGAGGAAGTCCACCCAGACCTAGGATTTACAAAGCTCCTACTCCAGGAATAGAAGGTAACCCAAGTGGACTCATTTTTTCCCCAAAACTGATCATGAGTCCATTTGACAACATTGGTGAATCTGACAGCAGCAGCAAGGGGAAGATGAGTGGGAGCACTGTCCGAATGAAGCAGTCAAGGGAGGTCCTCTCCTCCTCTGTTGGGTCTAAGACTCCTCTCTTCCAACAAGAGACATGTAGGTAGGCTGATGGAGCTGGGAAAAGGCTCAGTCACAGTAGGTGCAATGCGACAGCAAGCCTCTTTTCCCCCAGTAGCTTGTGGTTCCACCAAGCTGGGGTAAGTCAGTAGAGATATCCTACCATAGCTACCACTCAGTGGGAGATGCATCGGGACTGGCCCTTACAGCATCTGCAGGGCTCAGAAGAAGCCCAGAAACACCAGATACACCAAGCAAACCAAAATAACTCTGTGGAAGCTCAGAAAATTGTTGTTGGAAAGGAAGCTAAGAGTAGAGGGGAATTATCTTAACTTGGTAAAGAGCATATACACAAAATCCTACTATTCATATTACTTAATGGTGAAAGACTGTTTTCCCTCAAAAAAATTGAGAAAACGACAGGTATTCATTCTTCTTATTCTTATCCATCATAGTGCTAGAAGTTATTTCTAGCCTGTATCATAAAGCAATAAAAGGGAAAAATATATAGACATATTGTAAAAGAAGAAATAAAGGTACCGCTACTTGTAGATGACGTAACTGTCTATGGAGAAAATCCCATGGAATCTACAGAGAACGCCTAGAAACAATCAGTAAGCTCAGCAAGATCATAGGATATAAGCTTACCACTAAAATCAACCACGTTTCTATCTAGTATTAAAAAAATATGGTGTTCACAAAGCAAAATCAATAACACAATAGCATTTACAACTGCTCCAAAGAAAATTAAAAGTTTAAATATACACTTATCAAAACATATATGCAAAAAAATTACAAAATGCTGATTAAAGAAATCAAAGGAGACCTACATAAATTGACAGATACAGTATATTTATGAGATGAAGACTCAACATCATAAAGATTTCAATTCTGCACAAAATCGATTTACAGATTAATGTAATTCTTAACAAATACAAAGCCAAAATTTTTGTGAGGACATAGACAAGGTTGTTCCAACACCTATATGGAAATGCACAAGCCACGAAATAACTAAAACATTTTGGCAAAGACATAGAAGGTAGAAAGAATTATTCTACCTAGTCTTAAGTCTTATGATATATTCATAGTAACCAAGGTAGTGTGATATTGGAGAAGAACAGACACAGTGAAATGGGACAGAATAGAGGACACCAAAATCTATAAAGAAAATATGAAACTCAGCATCCAAAAAACAAATAATCTACTGAAGAAATGGGCAGAAGATATGAATAAACACTTTTCCCAAGAAGAAATACAAATGGCCAACAGACACATTAGAAGAAACTCAACGTCACTCATGATCAGGGAAACACAAGTCAAAACCACAATGAGATATCACCTCACACCAGTCAGAATGGCTAAGATTAATAAATCAGGAAACAACAGATATCAGCAAGGATGTGGAGAAAAGGGAACACTTTTGCGCTGTTAGAAATATAAACTGGTGTAGCTACTCTGGAAAACAGTATGGAGGTTCCTCAAAATTTAAAAATAGAACTACCATATGATCCAGCAATTGCACTACTGGGAATTTATCCAAAGAATACAAAAATGCTGATTCAAATAGGCACATTCACTCCAATGTTTATAGCACCATTATCAGCAGTAAGCAAATTATGGAAAGAGCCCAAATGTCCATCGACTGATTAATGCAAAAGGAGATGTGGTGTGTATAAATATTATACTGCATATATAGCTATATAGTATATAGTATACATATGTGTGTATATATACTACGTATAATGGAATATTACTTGGCAACCAAAAAGAACATGGTCTTGCCATTTGCAACAATATGGATAGAGCTAGAGTATATTATGCTAAACAAAATAAATAGGTCAAAAACATATGATTACACTCATATGTGGAATTTAAGAGACAAAACAGACGAACATAAAGTAAGGGGAGGAAAAATAATGTAACATAAAAACAGAGAGGAGGGCAAACCAGAAGAGGCTCTTCACTATAGAGAACAAACTGAGGGTTGATGGAAGGGAAGTGGGTGGGAGAGACCAGATAAATGGGTGATGAGCATTAAGGAGGGCACTTTTTGGGATGAACACTGGGTGTTATATGTAAGTGATAAATCACTGAATTCTACTCCTAAAACTGATACTACACTATACATTAACTATCTTTAATAAAAATAAAATAAAATAAAACTCAGTAGTACACCAACACAAATATGTTCAACTTGTTTTTGATAAAGACATAAACACAAAGCCAATTCAGTGCAGGAAGCAATTGGATTTCTATATGCAATAAAATTTTTAAAAAGGGAAAGAAAAAGAAAAAAGAAATAAGAAATAAAAAGAGAATATAAACCTCACAACTTAAAATTTGACTCAAAATAGATTATAGACTTAATGTAAAATGTAACACTCTAAAATACTTAGAAATAAAGATAAGAGAAAGGTTTTGGGGGCTCCTGAGTGGCTCAGTTGGTTGAGCGTGCAACTCCTGATTTTGACTTGGGTCCTGACCCCAGGGTTGTAAGATTGAGCCCCACATCAGGCTCTGTTATGAGTGTGAAGCCTGCTTGGGATTCTCTCTCCCTCTGGCCTTCTCCCCAGCTCTCTCTCTCTCAAATTAAAAATTAAAAAATAAATAAATAAAGAGAAAGGTCTTAGGATATAGTGCCAGACAAAAAATTCTTAGACTTGACACCAAGTGCACAATCCATCAAAGAAGAAAATTGATACACTGGATCTCATCAAAATGAAAACCCCTTCCTTATGCCTTGCCTTGTGCATCTCTTCCATGCGGCTGTTCCCACGTTAGGTCCTGTTGTAATAAACTGGTGATGCAGTAAGTAAAGTGTTTCTCTGAGTTCTGTGAGCTCTCCAAAAAAACTGAGCTAACCCAAAGTGTGGGGGTGGGGTGGGGGGGGGAACCTCTCATCTACTGCTGATAGAAGCACAAGCAATAACCTAGGATTCTGAATAGAATCTATAGCCCCAGGCACAGGGAGCAGTCTTGAAAGACTGAGCCCTCACCTTGTGGATCTAACTCTACCTCTAGGTAGAGAATGTCAGAATTGAGACTAATTGTTGACCAGCCCGCTGGTGTTGCAGAGTTTCCTAGTAGTGTGGGAAAGCTCTCTCCTGCACACATAGGAATTGGGTTTCAGAATGACCATTGAAGGTGATTAATACCCAAATAAAAAATAACTACATACCAATGCATGCAACAGCTTGGATGAACCTCTGGGGAATTATTTTGAGTGAATTAAAACTCAGTCCCAGCAGGTTACATAAGGTATGTTCTATCTGTAATAACAAACTATAGAAATGAAAGATGAGTAGTTTCCAGAGGTCAGGGGAAGAGGGCTGAGGGGAGTGTGCATAACATATAAAAGAGCAAAGTAATAGGGCCCCTGGGAGGCTCAGTCGGTTGAGTGTCCAACTCTATTTCAGCTCAGGTCATGATATCAAAGTTGTGGGATGGAGACCTGCACTGGGCTCTGTACTGAGTGTGGAGCCTGCTTGGGATTCTCTTTCTCTCCCTCCCTCTTTCTGCTCCTCCCCTTATAGTGCACATGTGCTGTCTCTCTCCCTCCCTCTCTCAAAATAAATAAACATTTAAAACAAATTTTAAAGGCATTTATGGGGTTTATTATCTGCCTTTAAAGTCACAGCAAGCAGCAGTTTCAACAAAACTTTGCTACTGCATAACATGCCTTCTTTTCCTTCCAGCCTTTCATAACTGTGTCCTTAATGCTTCCTCCCCAGCTCCTACAGTGTGTGTGTGTGTGTGTGTGTGTGTGTGTGTGTGTTAGTGTTGTTGTTGTTGCTGGTGTTGTCTTGGCAGTGTGCCATGGCTCATGGAAACTCAATGTCTGCTATTCTATGGTGACTCTGATGATCCAGCAGACACCGTCTTGAACATGACTGGTTGCTAAGAAAAATTCAGCAGTGGTTTCTTATATTTGCCCCATGGTGGCATGTATCACTTGGGGTTGAGTTTTAAGTCACGCATGACCATTTGTCATTCCAAGGAGGTAGAGAAGTCTCCTGCTTCTTTGTGCTTGCAACTTGGAGAATTGGAAGCATTTGGTAAATAGCCCATTCACTACCACAAGTATAATATTAATTTTTGCTTGTTTGTTTAGCTTCTGATTTTGACAGCCATTCTAGAGTCTGTCCTTTAACTTACTAGGCCCAAACTTCACTAGGCTCAACTATTTTAACTGAATGTGATGGTGTGAGAAACACAGAGAACTGTAGTAGGTAGTGAAAAAAGGAAGAGTCAAAATTAGAACTCATCTTTGAGAAGAATGAACTCTGATTCCCAAAGAAGGATAATTAGGAGAGAAACTGAGGCAGGAAATTTTTGGCAATGTATCTAAGTGATGGATATGATGGAAGACTGGAAAGGAGGCAACGGTTTTGATTCTGTTGATAAAGTTGCAACGATACAACATTGGGATTGTTTCTGTCTCTTCCCTCACCCCTCTGTATTTTCTTCATTTATGCACATATATATCTAGTTATATTGTTAGCACTGCACTTCCTGCCTATAATTTCATAATTCTGAGCAACTTTCAGGTCTTCAAATATATTCTGCTTTTCTTCTCTGTGCTTTCCTGAGCTGTTTCACATGTCTGACTGTGCTGGAAGGTGAACCTTTGTGTCTGTCTGCTCTCACCAGATTGCATGCTCCTTGTGAGTAAGGATGGTGTCAGACCCTTCCTCCCCCTTTGCAGGGCTGGGATACTTTGGAAGTGTGGAATCACTAGTTGCAGTGTTGAAAAAATGGCTCATCTCACTAGTAATGAAAGAACATGAATCCAGGCTGCGCCCTACATTTTCTTGTGGATTTCTTGGTGTCTATATTTATCAGCATCTTTACCCAGCCTTCTATGTCCCCATTTGTCATCCCTTCCCTAGCTTTGTCATTAACTATATTCATTAAACATACAAACAGGACAGTTAGAGAATACCATACATAGAAGAAAGATAATATTTCTTGTTCAGATGCATCCAAGTTAAGACAGAAATAGGAAATCACTTTTATGTGACAGATTTATAGTGTAATATTCCCTTTTTCTAAAAAATATTTCCGGGCAGAACAAACTTCTCGTCTGTAGATGGAATTCTACTGTTATATTTTCTATGGAGATAAAATTAATGGCTTATAAAAATCTCAATAAGTGGACAGCAAATGGTGGGGAATGCACAGAGGAATTCTCTTTGCGTGAATATGAGTAAACATGTAGGGATAAGGCTTGTGGCTGAGACGGGATGATTGGGCTGGGCTCAGAGGGGGTCTGTAACCTGTAATACCTTGGTGAAGACACAGAGTGAAAAGGGGGGAGCCAAGTCAAGACAGGTAGAGTCCAAGGAACTGGAGGGAAGCTACAAGAAGCTCCTGCATAGGCGCGCATCCATCCATTATCATGTGGTAATGGACGGCACAGCTGGTGGAACACAGCTGGGTTAAAGTGCAGTCAGGACTCTGCCCACAGGAGCTGGCCCGACCCCCTTGGGCATTTCTGTGCAGGCCCATACATTCTGTGCAGGTCAGCTTTAAAGAGACAGGGTAAAGTTGAGGAGAAATCAGTGGAGGTTGTGTTTCAACAATGTATGAATAATAGAGGTGCCTGGATGGCTCAGTCCGCTAAGCTCCTACTCTCGATTTTGGCTCAGGTCATTATCTCAGCGTTCATGAGATCAAGCCCCATGTTGTTGAATCCCCTTCTCAAAGAACCCCAGTATGAAAATATGTTACATGCAAAGTTTCTTCTCCGTCAAATTTATAAGCAAAAAAAGTTATAATCTGCATAGCTAGTGTATTAGGATATAGTTATATTAAACCATACAATATAGGATAATATTTAATACTGTGATAAAATGCTCATGATTTTGTAATTAAAAACAAGATCTAACATGTATATAATGTTCATGACTATAAGAACAGCAAAATAAAATTCAAACAACAACAAAAAGGTTCAAATAAAAAATTTGAATGTCAACGTAAAGAATAGCACTGTCCAAGGTTACCTGGGTGGCTCAGTCAGTAGAGCCCAACTTTAGCTCAGGTCATAATCTCACAGTCCATGGGTTCGAACCCCACATTGGACTCTGTGCTGACAGCTCAGAGCCTGGAGCCTGTTTCGGATTCTGTGTCTCTCACTCTTTCTGCCCCTCCCCCACTCACACACACTCTCTCTCTCTGTCTCTCAAAAATAAATAACTTAAAAAAATGTTTAAAAGAATAGCACTGTCCAATTAGATTTTTTGTGTTGGAAAATCTGTACTGTCCAATAGAGTAGCCATTGACCATAGGTGGTTACCGGGCTGCAGAATCTGGCTAACAGGATTAACTCAAATGTGATTTTACATTTAATTTCATTTGGGGATTTTATTTAACATGGGTGGTGGCTACAGTGCTGGAAAGCACAGATATATTTTTCATAAGGCCTGATTTTTCCCCACCACTGATGCGAAGATGGAACTTGAAAATATACACCAGTTCATGTGTGAATGGGGACAAACGATAGAGCCAATGTTATTGATCTATGATGAAGAGTAAATGAAAAATACATGAGATGGCAATCACTTGGGATATGCTTAGCGAGTAGGAGTCATTTTATAAAGAGCAATGGTCATACTCCTGAAGTTACCGATGTTATTACTACATGAATACCTGTCCCCTAACACGGCAGCATGCAAGCTCCTGAGAGCCTTTGAGAAATGGCCTAGACTTTGTACCATGGTCAGTTTAGAATTTTACTATCTCCATTTTAAGATAATCCTGAAGCAACTTCAGCGAGTGCCTAGGAGGGAAAGCAGTGAGTGAACATGACATAAAACATCCCCTCCCTAGGCTGTATGGAGGAATCAGACATATTTGGCCAAATGAATTGAGTAATCATTCTTATTTTAGAGATTCAGAGAGCGTGGTATAAGACCACATGCTTTGTCTCACAAGATGTGAAGGCATTGCTTTGTAAGGCGAGGAGAGGAGACAAAAGTGTAAGGAAAGAGCAAGATGGCAGAGTGAGAAGAACAATAAAGTCCTTCCAACTCTTTGTCCTGGGAGCCCCTCCTCCTCTCCCCTGAGTTCCACCCAGATGCTCCCCAAAGCATGCTCCAATTCTTATTCCTGCTTTCTCTAAAGTTGGTGTAGCTCCCTCCGAGGGCTCAGGTGTTCCTGATCCTCAGCCCAAATGAGATACCTCGGGGAGCATTACAGGCCTATCAAGGAAAGAAACGGCGTGGGGGGAGCAAATACCTACCCTAACAAAGCAGTGGGGCAGTCAAGTGTATGACTCTTCTGCAGTCTTCATCGGATGTTTTATTGATGTGCTGACTGCATTTAATTAACAGAATCTTTTACTGTACATGTGCCCTGGAGCTGGTTAGGGAAAGGGCATGGTTTTAAAAGTCTACAGAGTCGATAAATAACCAAATATTGCCTCAGACAACATTTCCCTGTATGTACTAGTAATAGATGTTAATTACCGGATTGGGATTTTCCCGACACAATCCAAGCAATCGGGATTGCTTCAAGGACAAAAAAGATCAAGCTGAAAAGTGTTTAAGAGGGAAATATGGAAGCCCTGGGGAACTCAACCTGCGTTGAGTGAAATATATGGAAATTTCAAGAAATTTGAGACGACTTTCTCAGTTTGGGATTTCCTAGATGCAAACTCTGAGACAAGAATTTGGGGGGCAGTAGTTTCCTTATGAATTTATCTCAAGAACTACTAGCACTTGAGTGGTAAACAGAGATAAGAAGATAAATGGCCAATAAAGTTTGCAAAATTATCTGGGAGCCACCATGGGCGACTGAAGCAAATTCCCGCTGCGAAATGCTGGCAGACATTGTGAAACAAATCTGAGAGTTTTCCCAACTTAAGGTTAAGGGCACCGCTGTAGGTCTCCACGATTCACCCCGGGCCCTTGCAGGAAGCCTGAACCTCTTGAAGGCATGAGGTGAGTGGACTTAGCCAGACACCAGCAGCATCTGCTTCTGTTACAATAGACTTTTTCAGAGAACAAGTAATCACTTTATATATTTCTCAGAGACCCTTTCTGATCGTAGAAAGCACACCAACTCTGGAATCTTCAGTCTACACTTTTAAATATGTGCCCTTAGATCTTCTGTAATAGCCTTATATATCTCTTTCCTCATTGCTAAATGGGGATAATGTAAGGCATAAAACAGGAAACTAATGTTGAGAATCACATGAGATAAAGTATGGAAAACTAGTTGATGCTGTGTATGGGCACACCAAATAAATATACAGGAAAGCACATAACAACTAATAAATAAATGGTGGATATTATACTTATTAATACTAATTCATTTTCTACATTCACTGAAAGGAACAAGGTTCAAAAATGACAAAAATCTGTTGAGTGTATTGCCTTCAGTTACTAAGTAAAGCTTTCCTCTGATTTTTTCATGTTGAAATTATAATAGTGCAGGGACACCTGGGTGGCTAAGTCACTTAAGCCTTTGACTTCAGCTCAAGTCATGATCTCGTGGTTCATAATTTGAGCCCCACATTGGGCTCTGTGCTGACAGCTCAGAGCCTGGAGCCTGTTTCAGATTCTGTGTCTCCCTCTCTCTATGCCCCTCCCCTGCTCTGTCTCTCTCTCTCTCAAAAATAAACATTAAAAAATTAAAGAGAAAAAGAATTGTAACAGTGCAAGAATGCAGTTATGGAAAGTATCATTCCATTATTTAATAATTACTTTAAAGTTATTAAATTAGCCACTAACCTCCTTTCGTTTACCCCAAATTTATTTATTGAAAGTACCTACCTACCCCTACTTAAGATTTGATGAGTGGAACTCTCCGGCTCAGCGAAATGTAATAGACCAGGTCAAGACGAGGCACCTTCTCAGAGATGGCTCAGATCCAGCAAGTGTTCAGAGTTTTGCAAAAGCAAGAAACACTAACTTCCTTGACTCCCTGTTTCACTGCAGGATTAATTATTGAATAGAAGGAAATGTACTATTGATCTCATCAATAAATGTGTTCAGTTAGCACCAATTTTACAACGGGTGGAGGCGAATGAGACCCTCCCTAAGTAAGGTCTGCCTTGAAAGGTGTGTTTGTCATTACAATCATTTATGCATAGATTTATTATTCGTTAACTATTCTCATCCACACTAATTCAGAACTCCTTATGCAGGCACTGTGCTGGGCTGGAGGACAAGGCAAAGCACATAGTTCATTCCCTCAAAGAGCACGTTGCCGTGAGAACAACAGTCAAGTAAAAGGAAGATTAGGGGCACTTGGGTGGCTTAGTAGGTTAAGCATCCAAATTTGGCTCAGGTCATGAACTCATGGTTAGTGGATTTGAGCCCCGTATTGGGCTCCGCACTGACAGCTTGGAGCCTGGAGCCTGCTTCAGAGTCTGTGTCTCCCTCTCTCTCTGCCCCTCCTCTACTTGCTCTCCCCACCTCAAAATAAAGAAATAAACTTAAAAAAAAAGGAAGATGGAAGCACTCATGACAGCTGCCATGCCCAGTGCTTCCTTGGAATAGGTAAGATTGTCACCCAAAGGCTGTGAGCAAAGGTCTTTGGAAGAGCTCCACTGAGACAGGGTGTCTAAGACCACTGGGCACCAAGAAGTCACCTGGTCCCAGCAGATGCCTGCACAAGGGAGATACCCTTCCAGAGAGCTGGGAACAGTGTAATAAGACACAAAGCAAAGGAGAGCACTGTGCTCTGAGAAGCACAGAGGATTTGCTGCCTTCACTGGACAACAGGTTCCCTGAGCACAGGGACTAGGAGCTGTTTCGTCCCGTGCCAGGCCTGCACTAGAATGCGTCTGGAGAGAGCGGATACTCAGGAAGGAGTGGTACAATCTGTACCACCTCAGGACAGAGGGAGGCATGGGTAGGAATGCCAGTAAGCCTCCAAAGGGCTTGGACTCTAACATCTATGCAAAGGGAGATTCATTAAGATAGTGATGGAGAAATAGAAAGCATTTACAAGTCTGTCTTGTCTCAAACAAATAAAAAAGAATTCTCAAAAATAATTATTACTAGGTTCTCTCTCTATGAGAGAATTTACATTTCAAAAAGAGGAAAGCCATTTCTCATTTTACTGAGGCAAGAAAAATCCAAGTTTGTCCGGAGGCTAAGACTAGTTTTTTTACGGAAATGGATCTGAGTCCTTCGCCAGATTGGAGTGGTGGAAACCTGGTACAGAAGCTTCTAGGTCTGGTTCTCCACCGAAGAGCTGGGTCACGTGGGATGTGTTGAGAGGGGCGGATACACATGAGCGCCCTGTGGTCACGGGGTCCAAACCCCAAGCCCGTAGCTCTAACCTGGCCATGTCATTGCCCACTGAGGAGGGTCTTCCGGATTCACTCCACCCTTCACAGAGAGCCAGTTCTGAGTCTCCATAACCCACTGTCCTTCTGGCTCCCAGCCCAGCCCTCCTGAGCACCAGGGACTGCATAGCAAACAGGAATGAAATTCAGGACACAAACACCCAGGCCCAGGCTCTTTCTTTTTCTCCCACGTAATTTCCACTTCATCCACAAACTTATGCAAGTTATTTTAAAGAACATAGCTGTCTTTTCTGTGTGTGTGGATGGTGGTGTTTGGGTGGGGTTTTTTTTTTTTCTTTCTCCTAAAAGTCATGGGGAGTTCAAAAGGAAGGATGATGAAATGAAACTTAAGTGGGTCATTGCCTCGAGTCAGCTAACTTCTCCAGAATATAGATCTGGTATTTTGCAGATTTGAAAGAGAAAGTCAGCATGCCTATCGCCTTCAGTTACTAGGGTGCTGGGGTGGAAAAGGAGGAATCAAGGAAAGCGGCAAAGAAAAAAAAAAGCTAAAATAAGTAGAGTGAGAATTTCCCAGTCCTGATTGATTCCACCTCCAAAAGATAACCATCAAGTCCAGCCCTGCTACCCTTACTTTGACTCTGCATGGATATTTCAAGGCAAGAAGCCACATGCACAAACATGGTTCTGGAGGTTTAAAGAGAACCTATTTTTAATTAATTAATTCATTAGTTTTATTTTAGAGAGAGTGCACAAGTAGAGGAGGAGAAGAGGGAGAGAAACAGAATCTCAAGCAGATCCTCACTCAGCATAGAGCCTGATGAGGGGCTTAATGTCATGACCATGAGATTGCAACCTGAGCCGGAATCAAGATTTGAATGCTCAACTGAGCCACCTAGGCACCCTTTGTATACATATATAAATATATTTTTACAAATACTGTGATGCACTTTGAAACAAAGCCTTCTTCAGGTGGTTGGGGGTGACAGGAAAATTGGCTTTGTGAAGAAAGACATTAGATGTTGGCCAGTTTATATATTTAGAATCCTAAGAACATTTTGGATTTGTTTGATGCATTTTGCAAAACCCTTTTCACATCTATAGTTGATAAACTTGAATATTGTTTTAAACTGCACTGGTCCACTTATATGCAATTTTTTTTATAAATACACTACAGTACTGAAAATATGTGTTCTCTTCCTTATGTTTGTCTTAATAACATTTTCCTTTTCCTTGGCTTATTTTATTGTAGGAATATAGTACATAATACATATGCGTAGGTATATTAATGCAAATATATGTTAATTGGTGATTTACTTCTCTGTCTAAATCCGTAGGCCCAGTCCGGGCATCTATATCAAATTGTCTAAGCCCGATGCCTGGTCCGGGCATCTATATCGAATTGTCTAAGCCCAATGCCTGGTCTGGGCATCTATATCGTCCACGCCAGAACGCTAGTTCGCTCGTCATTTTGCTTCCTCTCAGGGCTGCGGCGGCACGGGACCCGGGGTCCGCCTCTGCGGCGGGTTAGGGCAGCAGGTGCCGCGGTAAGCTAGCTAGCCAGGTCCGGGTGCGCTCCTGGTCGGAGTGTGCCCCGGTCCGGGCAGACGGAACAGAGGTGCGCTCCCCACTGGCTGGGAGCGTGCCTCCATCCTACCCCGACCGGATACCAGCTGCCAGCTGGGCTGAGAATCTACGCGGGTATTTCTCCCGAGGGAGAGAGAGAGAAAGGGGGCAGAGGGAGACGCAACAAACAAGGATACAACTCACGGTTTCCGATCAGGCGAAGAGAGAGAGAGCATTTATTAAGAAAACTGTCTCTTATATACAATTCTCAGGGCGGGAAGAACAAAGCATCTGACTTACGTCAGATACCAGGTAAACAGAGTCAAATGAATATTTAAAAGAAACGCCGAGACTTGCCGTCAGCAATGCTGGGAGGCGGAGAGTTAACACTGAATAATCTAAATACGGTTTTGATCTTTTATGCACCTTTGCCCTCTAGTCTGGCGCAGCATGACTGACGCCAAGGAATTTTGCCATCTCCAGCTTCCAGATACAAATCTTGTTTACTGGCTCACTCTGCTGAGAGTGATAATCCTTGCCTTGAGGCAGACAGAAACATGGCGGTCCCCGACACTTCTCCATAAGGCTTCTGGTTAACAGTACGCTATTAGTACGTAAGTCTTTGGGGAGTCAAAAGTTACATCCAGATTTTCAGCTGCATTGAGGGGCTGGGTACCCCTAACTTCCTTGCATTATTCAAGGCTCAACTGTCCAGTCTTTCTTGATCCTCAGAGACGCCAATAAGGTCAGTATTGTGATCACCATTTCACAGATGGAAAATGGGAGTTCTCATAGCATTTTGGAAATATAGAATGGAAATCCATTTTTAATCACTTACTATGTTCCCAGTCTAAGTGCTAAGGATGTTCAACATAAGGCCTCCAGCTTAGTCTCCCAATAACTTTGAGGAACAGCTGTTTTTATCCTCATTTACAAGTGTGAGAAATAGACTGAGATTAGATACACTGTGCAAATGCCATTTCCACTCTGTCGTCCAGTGCAGTGTTTGCACATCACTGTTCCTGAGCTGGTAACTCTCTACTGTTGGTTTTCTATGGTCTTTCCTCTGTAATGATAAAGCCACTGCAAAGCCAGTTCCCCTATCTTTGTTTAACTAACACCTAAACACATTAGCTTCCCACCTGGTTGCATAATATAATGAACATTTAAAATGCCATTATTACACTCAGTGGGCTATTTAAATAAAAATTTCTTGAGGTGGGGCATGACATTGTTTCAGGTTTCCAGAATGATTGTAATATACAGCCAGGATTAGAACCACTAACCTTAAGCATAGAAAGTGTTCGGCCACAAAAATTTAGTCTTAGTCTTGGTTTTAGTCTGTCTATAAAATTGGTAGAACGATACCTTTGTGATAGGGGAATTTGAAGAATTAAGTGCAATGGTGGACATAAAATTGCATAGTGTATTGTTTGGCCTGTGGAAAATAATAAGAAAGTAGTAGAGGAATAATCGTTCACTGTATCCTTGTTATCACTATCAGTGGTAATTATTTGATGACTGAATAGACGAATGATTTGCTAAGATGTTATATCCTATTGGAGTCATATCAAAATCTTATTAGTTTATTTTAGTCTTAGTTCCACTATGAATGTACCAGCAAATATTATGTCATACCTCAAAACACCTCCACCCTGGGCTCCATTACTTGTTCTCAGACTGATTAAGGAATTCAATGCAAATGATAGGCAGGATGACTCCAGGACAAGGTCAAAGGCATCCCAGCACCACTTCTCAGGAGTGAGGCAGCCCCTCCCCCACTCTGCATGCCTAGAGAATCAAAAAAGGCAGGGCCCTCAATGGTGTGCCAGTGGACTCTGCCCAGATTCCTGAGTCTTGAAGGGTACCCTGAAGACTAACTCTGAAGGGGGAAGGGTATACCAGACAAACAACCTGGCTTAGTGAAGATAAATCCCATGCTCCAATAAGGTCAGAATTGAAAGGACCAATTTCTGACTTTCAGTGAGGCCACAATGAAAGTAGAGAAACGAGAGTGGCCTCTCTGTCCAATCATGTTTAGAATGGTGAGCCATCAGGCACTGACCTTCCAACCTCGATTCTTTCCCTAAGCTGTAAATTGGGGGTAATAATATAATTCCTTCTGGCCTTGTTGTGGAAATCTAGTAGGAAAGCATTATCTCTGTGCAAATATGAAAGGACATCATTAATGTTATTAGCCCCTGTTTAGTACATGATCTATTTTTAAAAATCACAAAATGTGCAGAGTGAAAGTAAGGAAGTTCTTTACAGACTTGCTAATCTAATGTGATATTTCCAACATAAGGAAACCAAGGCTGCACAATATTAATAACCTTGACCAAGGTCACATAGAGCATTCTGCCTCCCAGTCTTTGAGATAATTATCAGTCACCCTGCCTCACCTAGAAATGTGACAGGGTCTGAGGAATTTCCTTCAAAAGCTCCCACTTTCATTTTTGATTGACATAAATAGAGAAACAATGTGAATTTTCCAAGAGTGACTCTGGATGTAAAGTCCATGTTTAATGTTATTCCACTTAAGTGGCTGCTAAGTTTGATCATATACTTTTAGCCAAAAAGAACATTTCAGGCACCTAGATAATTATAAACCAGTCACAGTTCCACAAAGCCATGATTAACTTATTCAAATATATAACAAGTGATTATATTCTAAGAGCAATTCAGCTAATTACATAGCATTAAAAAATTAGAAATAAATTAATTCTAAAAGCAAAGTATATACTCAAATTTTCTATGTAACAGATTGGGCATAAATATTTAATGCATATGAAATGTTTGATGGGGAGTGTTTGGCAAACATTCACTTGGGAAGGAAATCAACAAATTATGTGGTAATTGCTTTTGTGAAGCTTGGTACGGGAAGTAGAAGAAACTAGAAACTAGGCTTGGGAATTTTAGTATTGAGCATATTCTCAGACACACATGCCTTAAAAATTCCATTCATCTCTCTGAAATTATAATACGTGTTTCTATATATTTTTGCCCATAGACTGTCTTTTCTACTTTATACTGAAAAACAAAAAAGGATATTAGGTAATACACTGGAATCTGGGAAAGAAAATGTGGGTTCCAGCATGCCCTTCTCACACGGTTTGAGTGTGACTTCAAATGAGCTCTTCAGTTCGCTGAGTATCAATTTTCCTTTGTTGTAAATTTAATTGATTCAAGATTTGTTTACTTATCTTAAAGTAATATTTTAGAACACCTTCATGCATAGGGGCACATGTACCCCAGTGTTCATAGCGGCACATTCAACAATAGCCAAATCATGGAAAGAGCCTAAATGTCCATCAACTGATAAAAGGAGCAAGAAGATATGGTTTATCTATACAATGGAATACTACATGGCAATGAGAAAGAATGAAATCTGGCCATTGGTAGCAACCTGGATGGACCTCGAGTGAAATAAGTGAAATAAGTGAAATAAGTCAGGCGGAGAAGGACAGATACCATATATTTTCACTCATAAGTGAAACAGGAGAAACTTAGCAGAGGACCATAGGGGAGTGGAAGGGGGAAGAGTAGTTGGGGAGAGGGAGGGAGGTAAACCATGAGAGACTCTTAAATATTGAGAACAAACTAAGGGCTGATAGGGAAGGGGGAGAGGGGAAGGGAGGTGATGGGTATGGAGGAAGGCATTTGTGGGGATGAGCACTGGGTGTTACATGGAAACCAACTTGACAATAAACTATAAAATAAAATAAAATAAAATAAAATAAAATAAAATAAAAAGTAGCGCTAGCACTATAAAAAAAATTTTAGAGCACCTACTACTATATGGCAGACTTTGAGATGGGCACTGCAATGCAGAATAAGACAAATGTAATTCCTGTTTATATACATGTGGCTTCTGTTCAAGTAAGGAAGTTATGTCTTTAAGAGAAACATTTGCAAGTTATAAATGTGTTAGAGCTGGAATGAGCACAATAAGTGAGAGGTGTGACACGCTGTAAAAGCATGTGCCAAGGCACCTCTTTCCATCTGGAGAGGTCAGGGAAAGGTGTGCAGAAGATGAGTCCTGCAGGAGAGAAAAATAGCTAATAGACATGAAAAATAACTAGAAGATGCAGGGTTAGGGAAGGTAGTTTTCTAGGCCCCTAAAAAATGAGAGTACTGATCTTTTTTTTCTCTCAATGAGCTGTTATGAGGCTAAAATTAAATTAGAGTCAAAATAGTCAGAAAACTCTGACCCATTATATCCATTAATGCCAGAATCTTCTCTACATAGATGAGGTCTTTCTCTAGTCACGGGTGCGACTGGCAGATTAAAACTTCTGTGGGAAAACAACATGCGTACTGGACCGCTTTCTTACGCCATTCACAAAAATGAACTCAAAATGGATGAGAGACCTAAATGTGAGACAGGAAACCATCAAAATCCTGCAGGAGAAAACAGGCAGCAACCTCTTGACCTTGGCTACAGCAACCTCTTACTTGAATGTCTCCAGAGGCGAGGAAAATAAAAACAAAAATGAACTGCTGGGACCTCAGCAAGATAAAAAGCTTCTGCACAGGGAAGGAAACAATCAATACTACTAAAAGGCAACCTTTGGCCTGGGAGAAGATATTGCAAATGAGAAACCTGATTAAGGGTTGGTATCCACAATCTATAAAGAACTTACCAAACTCAACACCCAAAAACCAAATAATTCAGTTAAAAAAATGGGCAGAAGACATGAATAGACATTTTTCCAAAGAAGACATATGAATGGCCAACAGACACATTAGAAGAAATTCAATGTCACTCATCATGACGGAAATACAAATCAAAACTACAGTGAGATACCACCACCTGGCATCTGTCAGAATGGTTAAAATTAACAACACAGGAAACAATAGATGTTGTTTGAAGGATATAAAGAAAGGTGAACCCTCTAACACTGTTGGTGGGAATGCAAACTTGTGCAGCCTCTCAGGAGAACAGTATGGAGACTCCTCAAAAGGTTAAAAATAGAACTACCCTACGACCCAGAAATTGCACTACTAGGTATTTGCTCAAAGGATACGAAAATACCGATTCAAAGGGATATGCGAACCCCTATGTTTATAGCAGTATTATCAACTATAGTCAAATTATGGAAAGAGCCCAAACGTCCATTGACTGATGAATAGAGAAGATGTGGTTTACATAAAATGGAATATAACTCACCCATAAAAATGAAATCTTTGTATTTTCAACCATGTGAATGGAGCTAGAGGGTATAATGCTAAGTGAAGTAAATCAATCAGAGAAAGACTGATATCATATGATTTCACTCATGTGGAATTTAAGAAACAAAACAGATGAACACAGGGGGAGAAAAAGGGAGACAAACCGTAGAACAGACTGTTAACTATAGAGAACAAACTGAAGGCTGTTAAAGCAGAGATGGGTGGGGAATGGAATACGGGTGATGAGGAGTGAGGGGGCACGTATTGTGATGGGCACTGGGTGTTGTGCAAATGATGAATCACTAAATTCTATACTTGGAAGTAGTATTACACTGAATGGTAACTAACTGGAATTTAAAAAACAACAACTTGAAACACGCAAAAAAAAAAAAAAACCCCAAAACAAAACAGACCTATGAAGGTATATTTGACCCACAGCTTCTGTTACACTCAGTTTAGCATGGCTGGTGGGATAGGTGATGCAGAATCCAATGCAACTGGGATTCTGAGATCTTAAAGCCACTAACGTTTAAGCTTTTGTTAATATATTTAATCTTTCCCAGTTCTACCTCCAGAAATTTGAGAGCAATTTCACTTAAAATATTGCCTTGCGTGTCCTCAATTATTTCTTCCTGTTTCAGAAGCTAGAAGGGAGAGATGAAAGGAAGCCTAGAAATGACCCATCATCTCTGCATTTTTTCAAGGGATCTCCTCCACCTGTACTCAAGGGGATTCAAGTCTATGTGGTATAATTGGAGTGATCACCAATCTCTCAGCTGGTCTTCTTGCTGCCACAGTGCTACTTACTTTGTTGCATATATATATATATATATATATATATGTGTGTGTGTGTGTGTGTGTGTGTGTGTGTATGTGTGTGTGTGTGTATTATCATATATATATATTTATCTCCAACGATCTTTCACATCATCCAGTACAAATTATGAGCTTTATTTTAATGCTTAACCATAGCAAGGTAAGTTCCACTCTTCATGACTGGTATTACCAGCAGGAACCACTTTCTGAAGATTTTTTTCAGCTGAGGGGATGGGTTTCCTCTAAACTCCCCACCTTTGGGACTGCAAGGCCACTCAAAGCCATTGGTTTTACATTTTGAAGATGAGAGAAGAGACGGATAATGGAATCACTTCGTATTTAATTCTTCCATGACCTTTATATATTTCTACTCCATTAAAACTTTTCTCATTTCTGTGGCTGGAAGGAGGATACACTATACTCATATGTCTTTAAAGTCACTTTTCTCAAGTAAAATAAGTTGGTAGGTATATGTTTGAGGACCATATTAAATTATCAGCTTCTTGTGGGAAGGATTCATTTCTGGTCATCCTTAAATCCACTGTTGACAGGAAGTACATAGTTACTACAAAGAACGAGATAAGAAAATATAAGGCAGAAAGAAGGGAGAAGAATAAGGAAGCGGAAGAGTAAGAAATGACAGCTTTAAAGGAAAAAAGAAAAATGGCAGATCAGTAGGTACCCAATACATGTCAGGAACTAAGGTATTGTTGCATATATTTTAACATACATTTATTGTGTAACAATATATAAGAAATTTATCTTAAAATGATGAAACATGAGTATAATGAGAATCTTCATTAGAAATCAAGAGTGATGATTAAGAAAATTCAAATCACAGGGACTCCTGGGTGCCTCAGTTGGCTAAGCATCTGACTCTTGATTGCAAAATTGCCATAATTATTCCAATGTCCATGGAATACATTTTTTGTTCATTCATTCATTCATATTTTTAAATTTCTCTGCTTTTCTTTACATTCATTGTCTCTACAAATATTTATTGATGTTTTTTTGTATGGAAAATACAATATGTTAAAAATATGTCTTAACCCATCGTTTCTGAAAGACAAATGAAAGAGAAAGATAAAAATATGAGCCAAGCAAACTTTTAAAAGCAATTCTTATCATAAGTAGATGTTTTCATGTTGACAAAAATGGAATGTATCCTCTTTTAGCAGAAAAAAAGTTCAATTTGAGTTTCAGAAGAGAAAGCATCAGGAGCTCTCATTTCTTTTCTGCAGAGATTCTCTCTAGAGAATTCTTCAATTTTCAGAATGGTTTGGTAACTCTCTGGACAATGACATTCTTTCTGGTCTGTGAGTTATCTACTCCCGGAGGTCTTGAAGTGAAGACAGACTTATGGTAGTCTTATTTTCTTCTCCTAGATAGAATCTCTCCATATCATGTTTATTTTGTAACATAGAGAATTCTTTACTTGAGATTTTCCAAATGCAACTAAAGTTACATGTGAAGTAGGGTTTTCAGCGACCTGATTGGTTGGGATGCTCAGCATGTGAGGCTTGGTGTTTTAAACCCAGGATGCTCCTGGGCAAACTGGAGAAGTTGTCATCCTAAACAATGGAACGAATCTCCCTTTATCAACCAGCCCAATGCTCCACACAGGGCAAGTTTTTTGAGTAGCTGAAATTTTCCACTTCGCTTACCAAAAACTGTTTTTATAACTTTAAACATGTTAAGTAAAAATTGTATATACTTCCAGTCCTTCTTAAAAAGAGCACACTTGTATAATGCTTTGTTCACATTGCAAACTGAACAATAAAAAAGAAAGTGGCCTGTGGTCGCTTGACGTAACATTGACTTACAGGAATTGTCCCCAAACATACAATTTGAGGTGCTCCACATTTACACTACTACTATTTGTGACATTTTGCCATCCAGTTGCCTCGGTGTCTAGTATCTTTCTATCTCCCCTGCAACCTGGGAGCTCCTTTGAAAGTCTGTCTCCATCGCCTTTCTACCTTCCCCACGAGGCAGCACTCACCCTCCCAGAGGAGAGGAGGCCCTCTCTCAGATGGCAGCTCAGAAAAGAGGCATGATTCCATTTATAATGAGACAACTGCTGGCCAGTACCTACCAGCTAGCTGAACTATTCTGTAATCAATCAATGATTGACTATTAAATAATAATTTAATGATAAGCATCCTGTATTAAGCATCCTGTATTTCACACCTGAGAGCACTCAATATTATTTTTTCTTTTATAGTTTATTGTCAAGTTGGTGTCCATGTAACACCCAGTGTTCATCCCAACAAGTGCCCTCCTCCATGCCCATCACCCCCCTTTCCCTTCTCCCTCTCTCTCATCAGGCCTCAGTTTGTTCTCAGTATTCAAGAGTCTCTCATGGTTTACCTGTCTCCCTTTCCCCAACTCTCCCCCCCCCCAACATGATCCTCTGTGAAGTTTCTCCTGTTAGACCTATGAGTGAAAACATATGGTATCTGTCCTTCTCCGCCTGACTTATTTCACTTAGCATGACACCCTCGAGGTCCATCCACCTTGCTACAGACGGCCGGGTTTCATTCTTCCTCATTGCCATGTAGTACTCCAATGTTTATGTAAACCACATCTTGATCCATTCTATATCTTTTTTTTTTTTGTAATTATTTATTTACTTTCTAACTCCTCAACTAGACTTTTAGACACATAAGGAAGGGGCGGGGTTATCCAATCCCAGCTACATTCCCAGTGCTGTATCAACAGGCTTAGCATAGCGCCCTGTACATATAACTGCTAAATTAGCAAAAGGTATTACCTTTGATAGCTAACAGTGCCAGTGCCATCTGACCCTGTGTCAAGCATTTTATTTTTTTTTTAATTTGTTAAATGTTTTACTTATTTTTGAGAGAGAGAGAGAAAGAGAGAGAGAGAGAGCGAGAACGAATGAGCAGGGGAGGGTCAGAGAGACAGGGAGACACAGAATCAGAAGACAGTCTCCAGGCTCTGCGCCCACAAACCATGAGATTATGACCTGAGCCGAAGCCGGATGCTCAGCTGACTGAGCCACCCAGGCGCCCCTGTTAAGCATTCTACATACATTCTTTCATGCCATATAATCTTGATCTTTAGAGCAACCAAATATTAACTATTAATAACATTAGGTGGTATTATTATTTTCTTCTGTTATTTCCTGATATCAGTATCTGTTTTTTGTGAATACAGGTGGTTGTTGTAGGAATGGAGTAGGGCACAAGAATACAACTTCTAAACTTGCTCTCATGATTCTTGCCAAGCCTCAGTCTTCACTGGCTATTGACTAGAAATCCAGTTCCTTGCCATGTGGGGACGTGGCAGGGCTTCTCACAGCCTGGGAACTGGCCTCCCCCAGAGGGAGGGCTCAGAGAGAGGTGGAGAGACAGCACCCAAGTCTCTGCTTTCTAGTAGCCCAGTCTCTGCTTCTTCCGTCAGGCTCTTTATCAGCAGTGAGCCAAGAATTTCAGCCACAGTCAAGCTCCCACAGGGGGAACAGAGGGCAGATGTCAAAAAGAGGGGTCAGGAGGGTGACGTCAGAGGCCAACTGCCACACACAAAACAAGTGGGTTTTATTCTAAGTATGTAAAAGCAGAAATCAGATGGGACTTGGGAAGAGAGACAGAACAAATGAATCCATTTGTATTACAGATGAGTCACATAACCACCCTGGAGGGGGAGGGAGAGGAAGGGGATAACCTGAGTAACATTGAAAAATAATTTTTCCACTGGAAACTGTGAGAGTAAAGACCAGAATAACTTTGTATGTATACAATGCTCCAGCTGATAAATTTGTTTCTCATAGGAGTACAAATTATTGATTCTAAAACTATATTACGTGCATACAAATTAAGAGATGAACAAATAAATAAACAAATTGTAAAATACGGGATTCCGTTTTCCTGATTAAGAAGTTACAAACAGACAAGGGAGAAGGTAGAATGAACCCTGTGGTGTTGGATCAGAGTGAGAAAGATCAGAACAAACTCATGTTTATTCTGACTGATAGATGGATAGTTACACATATACATAGATACACAGAGAACTAATTACAGATGTGAGCGTGTGTTTGTGTGGATATACACGGAGCAGTACACGCTTGTGCATTTCCTGGCTCTGTCCCAGCGTATACTACCTTAACCAAATGCTCAAGGTTAATATCAACAGTGTAGGTCATGTTGATCACGTGCCTAACCTGCCCTCAGGCATGACGTCAGCCCCTCTTCTCTCTAACACTCCTCCCCAAACCCAAATCCCAGAGGAATCATGGAAAAGCAGTGGAAAAAAAAGTTAGAAACACCCTAAAACAGGTGTGAACAAATATTCTTCAGAACTATCAAATTAATAAAGGCTAGGAAACACTGAGGACCTATGACAAGTCGGAGGAGATAAAGGAGTCACGATGACATAATTCACTGTGGGGTCCAAAGTCAGAAAAAGAACATTAGTGGAGAACTGATGAAACCCCTCCCCCCCCAATAAAGTCAGTGCTTTAGGTAATAGTATTACACTATGATTACTTCATTAAATCAGATAATCTATGGTCAGATATGTGGTAATGACTATGGAAATTATCTTTGCTATTTTTAGAACTCTTCTGTAAGCAGAAAATGATCTCAATATAAAAAGATTTTTTAAAACTCCAAGTGAGGAAAACACCCTTCCCAGGTAAGCTGGTTTTCTTAAACCATTTTACCTCTGGAGCCACTTGGAGACTGAGCTCAGGCTGAGAATCTGACGTGGACCATGTGGGGGGATCCTGCTGGGGGACAGAGGGCTTCAGGCTGCCGTGCAGTATAAACTGACAGACTGGAGAGTAGAGGAATCTTTAGTGAAAGTCTAAGTCTCCCCATAGGACATGTGCAGCATAAATGCATTGGTGATGTGGGAAGCCAGGGGAATGAGTCAGGAAGGCAGAGTGCTTAGGAGAGGGAAGGGCTACAATGAACCAAACTAATCTCCTCCTCAGACTATTTGCAAGATTTTGAGACTGGGGGGAAGTTAAAGACCTAGGTTAAAACCTCCATAAGACAAGGATTTCAGGGCTCAGGATGCAAAAAGCTTCCAGATCCTTAATAAGAAAGTTGAGGAGGAGATCACCTGAAGAATACAAATGAATAAGAATTCAGAAGTCTGATGGAAAATGCAAAACCACTCTAGCCCATCTCAATGCAGAATGGTATGGTGGGGATCAGCCTCTCATCCCACAAACTTACAGAAAAGAGGAAAAGTCTAAACAAGAAATATGTCATCAAGGTCCTCCGTGGTTCTTTTATACACTTGCCTGACATGTAATAAAAATATAATAAAAACTTACCAGATGTGTGAGGACGCACAGCTTTCTGAATGATAACGAAGAGTAAGAAATACAGGCAACAGAAGCAAACCCCTAGGTAATCCACATATTGGCGTTATCAGACAAGGCTTCAAAGTTACCCAGTGAGGGGAGCTGCTTGGCATTCTCTCTCCCTCTCTGTCCCGTCCCCACTTGTGTGCATGTGTGCATGTGCGCTCTCTCTCTCTCTCTCTCTCTCTCTCTCTCTTTCTAAATAAACATTCAAATAAATAAATCGGAGTGCCTGGGTGGTTCAGTCAGTTGAGCATCTGACTCTCGATTTCAGTCCAGATCATGACCCCAGGATCATGGGATCAAGACCCGCATTGGGCTCCTGCTTAAGATTCTTTCTCTCATCCTCTGCCACTCTCCCCTGCTCAAGCTCGTTCTCTCTTTATTAATAAATAAATAAATAAATAAATAAAACCTGGAATGATTTGAAATAAAGTAGAGGGAATGAAAAGAAAATGGATGAAAAGGTAGCAATCTCAACAGAAAACTGGAAAACACTTTGGGGCATTTCGGTGTCTCAGTCACTTAGGCATCCAACTCTTGGTTTCAGCTCAGGTCATGATCTCATGGTTCATGAGATCAAGCCCCATGTCAGGCTCCCCGATGGCAATGTGGAGCCTGCTTGGGATTCTCTCCTCCCTCTCTGCCCCTCCCCAACTCATGTTCTCTCTTTCTCTCTCTCTAAATAAATAAACATAAAAAAACAAAAATAAAATATTAAAAAATAAACCTGAAAACCATTTTAAACATCAATTAAATATTCTATAGTTGAAGATTATGTAATATCTGAAATTAAGAATCTATTGAATGGGTTTGTCAACAAATTGGCCACAGCAGAAGTCAAGTTTAGTGAACCTGAAGCTAGATCAGGAGAAAACATTAAATTGGATCAAAGAGAAAAATCCAAACCAAAAACAATTTAAAAAAACAAATAACAATGACAAAACAATAAAAAAACCCTCTGAAATAACAGTTAATGATAGAGCTTTGCAGAACCCAGATGAACCAACATATTGATCCTCCCGAAACAGAGAAGCAGATAGAGGGATGGAAGCCATATTTGAAGAGATAATGGCTGCCATTTTCCAAAACTGATGAAAGCCATCAACTCACAGATCCAAGAGCCTATACTAGATGCACATTCATAGAGCCTGAGCCAGATGCCTTATTTTCCTACCTCTGGTCTTTGATGTTATAGGCAGTGTGTCCTTTGGGACAACCCTGCCATTTACTAATGTCTAACCTGAAAGTAAAGGAGCTAATCCCATGAGGCTACCCTTAGCTACTGGGAGACCTAGTATCAGAATGAGTTGTGAATTCAAATATATAATTAAGGGTTGAAAGAAATAAATCCCAACTGTAGGTATAGGAAATGTGTTACTATATCAAGAGCACCCCCCCATTTGATGAAAGGGATCTGGAGATACACAGCATTGCACTGACTTCTGAAGAACAGCTGCAATTTGTTAAAGGACAATTTGAGGATGTGATATTGAGATGACTTACTTATTCTAAGCAGAGTAACTAAGTGAACTCTATTAGCCTTCTCTTCATAATTGTAATCAACTTTCTTCTGCCTTCCTGGTAATTGTGGGAGGTGCAAAGATAATAATGAATATGTCAGTTTCAGTCACCAATTAATTTACAGCTTAGTGGGGAATATGAGAATCATTTATTAGTTTCCAGAAATAAATACAAACCTGTTAAAGCCTTTAGTTCACATGGCAACTCTAATTTCTAAATGAGTCCCTGAGTTTACAAAGGTTCAGTGATAACTTCTTTGCCTAAGATCATACAGAGAGCTGAAATTGTTTAAATTCAAGTGAGTCTTCTCCATCTGTTGTGTATACTTAATACGCACGACATACACTAACCATTAGGGGAGGTGGAAAGGGAAGGCGTTACAAGAAAGGTAGACATGAAGTACTACAGCGTATGAGGAAAAGACCCACACTGGAAGGAAGCAGTCAGGTAGCTGGGAATTCTTTATAAATCAGTACATCATTTGGTGCCATCTGCCTCATTCGTTTATAAGATATGTGGGCAGAACTTCACCAAAAGTCATCCACAGTGAAAGACATTTTCTACCTCCTCAAAACTTTTAGACAGAGATTTGAACTATACAAATTAAATAGGAAACATTACATTGATTGCCTCAAGTATTTGACAATTGTTGCCCATGTGTTAAAGGGTCTTGAATTCTCCCTTAGGAAGGAGATTACAAATTGTTTTAAAGGTAGAGAAATACTTAAGATCCGAATAACTAGGAGGGGGAAAGTAACCACATCAACAGCTAAGGCTTGCCAGTTTTTAATAAGTCTGGGTTATGATTAAATTATAATTGTGATATAAAATATGATGCAAAGCAGTAAGGAACAAACAGAAGATGTGCTTATTGAGTCGGACAGTGTAAAAGATAAGTATGAGTAATAAAAGAACACTCATTTCATATTCTAGTATAATATGTTTATCGCTCTGTTACTGATTATTCAAAATATTGGCATGCAATTCTCCTGATTTAAGGTGTGAGTTTTTATATTAAAAAAAGAAGACGTTTTATGAATAATTATATGTTTCTGCCTCACGGAAGCAGTACCAGGGTCTCATATAAAGGGCAGTCTTTTGGTACCACCCACGCCCGAGTTCCCTGGGCTCACTGCACTAAGTAGCATTGTGCCATGCTGATGGGTGGCCTCCCCTCTTTTAGTGCCACTCCCCTGAGCTATAAAATGTGGAATATGGTTCCTCACAAAACTGGCTTTTACGTGGGCTAGTACTGATGTACGGGGAGTGACCGATACATTTTACCAAAATCTCTCTGCAGTGATGGGATGGGTAAGGTGTAGATCTGCCTTTGATCAGGGCCCCTTGGGAGATCA
Source organism: Helogale parvula (assembly GCA_004023845.1). Classification (NCBI taxonomy): domain Eukaryota; kingdom Metazoa; phylum Chordata; class Mammalia; order Carnivora; family Herpestidae; genus Helogale; species Helogale parvula. The sequence continues at coordinate 111,868 of PJEM01000201.1, forward strand.
GTCTCAAGGTTCCTCACCATCCTCAGTTCCAGACCCAGGATGAAAAAAAATGGACCCATTATGTCATAATTTTGTTGTGCAAAGTATAGGAAGTTACTCTGGGGAAAAAAAATGTTCATCACAATTGCATTGACTCAGAAAGGTTGGCTGTGATTGAAGTAAATATTTTTATATTTTGTTATTACTGTATCCACACATCACATAGCCATGTCCCATTGTGGGAGAGCAGACGTGTCTGGGAACTTCTGCCTGACTGAGAACAACACTCACGCGATCACTTAGACACAGTCATCTAATGGACTCCGCTGGAAGCTAGATGTTAAACGAGAATAAATGAATTTCCTAGTAACCAAAGGCAATGAAATCTGGTTTCAGTTAAGGAAGCTCTTCGGGCCCCTGAATTAGTATGTCTACTTGACTGCTGCCAACTGATTAGTAGACATCAGCCGGTTATCACGGGCTTTCGTCTTAACTCTTACTATTTGTGTGACCTTTGATGTTGTTTTTTCACTTACCCATTTGTTTTTTCAATTATTTACTTTTTTATGAAAAATAAATCATGGTGGATCTGCTACCAGCTTAGGCAGTTAGGAGGTGAAAATAAGTAAGATAGTGTCTCTTCCAGCAAATAGAGAGGAGGTGGAGGTTTGGATACTTTTTACAGTAATTGAACACCAGGAAGAGTAGAGTGAGAAACAAAAGACATAATTCTTGGTTCTAATTGCTGAGTTCAGAGTACGATTTCACAGAGACGTGGCACTGGAGTAGAAGATGGAAGCAAAAAAGTTTTTGTTTCGTTTTGTTTCAAATCTTAATGTGCTCTTTATCAAAAGCGTGAGGATAAAAGAAGATGATTCTTAAAGGAAAGGGATAAATACATGATAAGTAAAGATAAATATTTATTGAGCATCTTCACTTACCACTCTTCTAGGTACTAGAGATAGAGCAGTAAGCATATTATACCTGCTCTTGGGGAGTTTACATTCTGTGCAAAAGCATAATGAAATAACACATTAGCATGAAGAACAGACAAACCATGAATTTGGACTGGATTTGGGGTTCAAAGATAATCCAAATGGGAGAGGAGCTAGGAAGCAGGTGTAAAATCAAGATAGTGATATCTGCCTAGCTGGAATAAAACTGAAATAAGTCAGCAATGAAGTGTCTGTTCTTTGAATTCAGTCCTGTATAATTTTGTAGCTCCTTCCAGGACTACTTTCTCACAGGAAACATCTTTCCACCTGAATTGGGAGCTGTTCAAGGAAAGGGGGTATAAAGTGCACATTTTATTCTGCCCAGTCCTAGCAACCAGCATAGAACAGGTGTTCAAAATGGTTGCTAATAAAATTGCTGAATATAAATCTGTGTTTGTATCTATGCTTCTACCAACTATAATAAATGAAGAGAAATCATAATGTTAAAAATAACTTGAACTATGGGGTGCCTGGGTGGCTCAGTCAGTTCATCGTCCAACTCTTCTGATTTTTGGCTCAAGTCATGATTTCACAGTCAAGAGATAGAGCCTGAGTTGGACACTGCTCTGGGTGTGGAGCCTGCTTAAGGCTCTCTCTCCCCCCTCTCTGACCCTCCCCTACTTGCCCACAAGAGCTTTCTCTCACTCTCTCTCCCCAAAAAAAGTAATAATATCAAATAAGATTGAATCAAAATGATCAAATGCCTAAAGATAAGTCTAAGATGCATGAGACTACTACTTTAATAACCACAAAAGAGTGCAAGTACGTATGTTTCTGTATACAAATTACATTAAAATATATAAACATATAGAAAGGCTGTATTTATGGATTTGAAGACTCACTATTAAAAAGATACCCATTTTCCCAAGTGGATCAATACCTTTAAAAAATCCTAATCAGCATCCCAGTCAGTTTGCTCATGTATGTCTGCATGTGCGTCCATGTGGAAAATGACAGACTCATTCTAAGTTTTGTGTGAAAATGCAAAGAGGAAAGAATAACCAGGATGATCTTGAAGAATACAATGCTAGGAGACTAACACTACAGATGTCATTATTTGCCATAAAGGGTAGCAATGAAGATGGTACAGTGTTGGTAAAGGACTGAGAAGGATATATCCTTGAAATAAAACAGAAAGTTCAGAGACAGACCCATCCATATATGGCCAATTGATTTTAGACGATAGTGAACTTTGAGCACAGTGGCAAAGGGTGGCCTTTTTATTAGAAGGAGCTGGGCCACTGTGGGACGGACTGCACTCATATGCGAGAGAGAAGGAAGGAAACAGAATCCTGTCTGCATGGCCATGGGGTAGGCAGACCAGCAAACTGGTCACAAAAATTCCTAACCCAAACAGGGAAAAACAATATTTTCAAATGTTCAAGTTTAAAGCCTAAAGTTGGGAGAGAAAGGAGAGACAGAGGTATCTGTGGGTTCCGTACACCATGGGATTACAACATGGCCCGTGCAGCAAAACAAGAATATGCCAGAAGCTCAGGATGAATGGTGTTCAAGTATCTGTTGTATTAATCAACTTTCAAACATTTAATATATATACATACAAAACACAAATGCTCAGGATACAGAGGAGCTTATCACAGATTTAAAAGTGATGAGTTGGGGGTGTCTGGGTGACTCGGTTGGTTAAGTGTCTCACTCTTGATTTTGGCCCAGGTCATGTTCTCATAGTTCGCATTAAGATGTTTTCTCTCTGCCCCTCTCTTGCTCACTTGCTCTGTCTGTCTCTTGCTGTCTCTCAGAATAAATAAATAAACTTTAAAAAAAAAGTGATGAGGGGGTCATTATCTTGGATTCTGAAGCCATAGTAACTGAGTTTAAATATGTTGGCAAAAACATTAGCAGAATGACCTTGGAAAGGCCACCTAGCTTTCCTTATCTTCGGCATTCTCAGTCGAAAAGAGAAGGAAGGATAGTATGCATCTCATCAGCAAGTGATACATGCAGTGTGTTTTCAGCACAGAGCTGGATCCGGGGAGACCACTCACTAACTGTGTGCCCCTTACATGGCGCGCTTTACCACCAGCATAATGCATTTCTGCAATGTATTTATCATATACCATCTGCTTTTATTTTTCGGGGTGAAGGATTTAACAATGGCAGGTGTACATGATAATATAACCCCAAACCCTCCACTTCTGCCTGTAGATGTACAGACATGGGTAAACATACCTTTGTTTCTCTATGAATAACCAAGACTTTATGTGATAACCTTTATTAAAGGCTATAGAAGCAGACTGGGTAACTCATGATTACCTGGGGTTTCTCGACATTAAAAAGAAGAAATCTCAGGTTTATTGAGCATGCGCTGTGTCTCATGCATTTTACATGCGCTTTCTCATTTGATCTTTCCAACCATCTACTGGAGGAAATATTATTTCCCCCATTTAACCAAGAAGAAAAATGAGGAGGAACACAACTGAGTAATTTACTCGACACTACAGAGCCAGTAAGTGGCAGAAGCAGCATTCCCATCTGGATTTATTGTGCATGTTTCAGGGCACCAGATTGTCTCCGGGTCGTGCAGGAACTTTGTATATTACAGACATCATAGGACCTGCATACTAGTGGGCTTGGTAGCAGGAAAAAGGGTCATAAATGCTATAAAAAGGTATGTTCACCGTTCTCTGGCAGATTAGATAAAGACGGAAACATTTGCCATGACGAGTGTCAGTAAAGGCTTCCTGATTTGGTTATTTTTGAATGTGACATTGTTTGTAAATAATTATACATATTTGTGCTCTGTACATCTTTTAAGTCTGGTCTCTTTATGGGACCAAATTTGCCCTAGACTCTATATACTCCTCTGTGTCTTGAGTGGCAATTTCTACATAGTCGTCACTAATTAGTGAGCTAATTCCCTACTGCTGAATTAATAATTTTACACTGAAACAAGCACACAAAAAGAATAAAAGCTTTTAAACCAATCCAGAGTCCAAGCAGAAATTTCTACTGAGCCACCACCTCTCAATGTCTAGAATCTGTGTGGTTTAGCCTCCTTACCTGGTTAGTGTTATAATCAGGCAGTTCTAAAAACATCACCCAGGACTGGCTCTGAGCAGGTATGGTGAGACCCACAGAGATGAAAATGATTTCCATCAAGGAAGAAGTTTCTCTTGTACTTACAATGTTCTGGTATGGAAGGCATGCCGTGCAGGGCTGCATACGGAGGGCACCAAAGCAGGAAGTACAGGCAGAGACAGAAGGGGACCGAGGACAGGGGCCTTTACTGCACTTTCCTAGGGAATGGAGTGGATGAAGCTAGGTAAGCAAAAGATATAAACCTATGACTGAATGGTTTGAAATATTGTGGAGGTCTGGTCCCCAGCTGTCCCGTACGTGGCCCTGTAGTGAGGACAGCAACAAACAGAGTTCTGGAATTTTGTAGTCTGATAAAATGAGACCAGTAAGAGATACTGATGGACTGTGGATGGGTTAGTTTGCATATTAAAAGTGTTTTAGTCTTTTGGGGCTGTTATAGCCAAATACAATGAACTGGGAGGTTTATAAGCAATAGAAATTTACTTCTTTATTTTTCACAGTTCTGGAGGCTGGCAAGTCCAAGATCAAGGCACCAGAAGACTAGGTGTCTGGTGAGGGCTTGCTTCCTGGTTTGCAGATGGCTGCCTTCTCACTGTGTGCTGAGATGTGGGACAGGCCAGTGAGATTTCTGGGGCCTCTTTTACAAGAGCGCTAATTTTATTCATGAAGAATCTGCCCTTGACCTAATTACCACCCACATGCACTACCACCAAATACTATTACCTTGGGAGTTAGGCTTCAATATGTATTTGGGGGAAACACAAACATTCAGTCTATAACAAAATGCATTCTGCGTGCAAGTTGCTTGTTATCTCTAGGAATTAGTTAACTTTGGGACGGGCAGCTTTCAGGTCTGTAAAGCTCCAAATGCCAGAGCATCAAGAATACAGACCATAAGAAAATATATTTAATACAAGGCCTTATATACTTATATAGTGTTTACCCAGAGAAAGCCCAATGACATTCTAGCAGATGAGTCTCTCTAAGATCCTACCTGTGCGAGGCATCAATAGATGTCACTAAAACATACAGAGGGATAAAACCGTAGTGTCGTCTGTGCTTGGGGTGGTCTTTATTTCAGATTATTCTTCCCTTTTGGAGACTTTGCCAGCCACTTGCTAAAACCAGTAGTATTTAGATCTGTCGTTAGTGTGCTCCGTTTTTATTCATCCATCTTTCCTGATTGTTCCATGACCATATGTTTTCTGGCACCGTTTTTAATTAGTGACAGATGGATGAAGAAACTTTCGATTCCATGCTCTTGTGGTGCTTTTAAAATGACAAAAACTTTACATCCAGCAACAAGTTCTCCAGCAACTTCCCTAAACTCTACCGAACGGGAAGAGTAAAGGGCCTTGCTGAGACCAGATGCCAGGCCTGAGGCTGTGCGTGGAGCTCTGAGGACAGGACCACCTCGAGCTCTCTGTGAGTCTCTGCAGCCATCGCCTCCCTCCGTTTCAACACCCACCTTCCCCAGAGTGTGCATTCTAGCCTGACTAGACATGGAATGGATTGCCTTTTGAAATGTTCGGGGGCTCTATGCATGAGAGAAAGAGAAAGGAGATCTATTAGGCGGTGTGTGAGCAAAGAGAACAGGGAATATCTAAATCCAACCTTGGCCCAGTGACCGCTCAGTGTACAGGAAAATATACGAAAGGGGAGCAATAGGCATTAAGAATTAAGGCAACACTGCCTCGTTAGCTGAGCCTGTGAGTGGAACCACAGTGAACTGTACTGTGTCAACTATTTTGCGGCGCATCATTCAAGGCTCCAGCCCAAAAGGCTACACCAGCAATATGGCTCTCTCTCCCACTTTCCCCAGACATAGAAGGTACGTCCTTCACACTTGCCACCAGCCCAAACGTCTCGTGCCTTCTCGATCTCTCTACTTGCCGCATGCGAGAAAATAGGAAGCAGGTAAAGGTTCTCCAAGGGGCTTGAGCGCCTCTTCACCACGCCCTTCTCTGTCCAAGATTTCTGAACCTGTCTCTTCACAGTCATGGCTGGGCACTGAGAAGCGCCCCCAAGGGGATCACTTTGGTTCCACACACATTCCCCTTCGCTCTAATTATGTAACAACAGCCCCTACCTCCTCCTGGTAATAAGGTGAGTTAGTCTACCAGAAAGACGGCTGCCCTTCCTCCCTGCCAGTTTCTAGACATCAGGACGCAAATCTGGTGGGGGGCAGCAGCATGGCTAATAGTTCAACAGGACACCTTCCTGGGCTCCTATGAAAATGTGCCTGAGACATCGAACCCTGCAGAACGGGTTAGAATGTCAAGGTACGCAACTCCTACTTCTCCTACTTTCACCTCTTCGCTCCTGGATTCACATATTCTTTCTACTGAAAACACAGATCCATATGACGGGCTTTGACTGCGTGCACTTACTCTGATCTGTGGTCACTTCTCACAGCGACACCTCCAAGCTGGGGCTGCAGCTGCACCTTAGCAGATCATTTCAAAGTCCTAGCAGGCCGGCGGGTTCCGCATGGCATGGTCTGGATACAACCTGTGAATATTAGGGCCATAGGTCCTTATTGTGATGTGCCCTAATTGTGATGTGCCCCCTTACGTCTTAACACATACATTGTCTTATTTCCCTCGCCCCTCAAAACAAAGCACAAAGTAGTATTTTCTTCACTGCACAAAGAGACCAAGGTGCAGAGAGGGTAAATAATCTAATAGTCCATGTCTGAAGGAAAAATGTAATCCAATTTAGCCATTTAAAGCCTGTCTTCTTTATAGTACTTCCCACTTCAGAAAACCATACCTAAGAGTTATCTTCAAACTTTCTTGTCTATTGGAGTCAGCCAGGGGGTTGCCTAAAAATACGTATGTCCAAAGGGTACCCCAAACTGTTCAAATTGTAAACTTCAGGCTCTGGAGAAAGGCACCCATATCTTTAGCCCCAATTCTGATACACCAAAAGTCTGAGACATACAAACACAGATAAGTGCGTCAGTGGCCGGCAAGGCACATTTTCTTTGGCTTTGGGTAAAGAGCCTTTAACTCACACCATTATGGGCCATCTGGTGATGGCGTTTCCAGAAGTGTGGCTGCTTCCGTTTTCAGACTTACCTTTACTGCCAGACTCGGTGTTTGAGGAAAGCAAAAGAGCACAGGCTGTTTAAATCCCGGCTCTGGCAAGTTTCCTAACCCGCTGCACCTGTCTCTGACTAACTGAGATTAACAATACCTCTTCTCTGAAGTTTTGAATAATAGGTTACAGACTGGCAATCAATAGGTGAATAATAAATCCAATCAATTTTTATTGTTGTTTTACAATGTTTTCTCCTAGTTTCACACTTTACTTGGAGTACAAAGAACCCGGACCAGCCCCTGCTTTCTGCTGCCGTCTGCCCTGTTCACACTCAACCCTGAGCCCCACTGAACTCTCCCCAATCCTGCGCCCACTTGGACTCTACTTCTGCCCACTTGCATCCATAACAGCCATGGGTTTAGAATGACAGATTTACTTTTCTTTATTTTTCTTTATTGGATTAATATTCTTTCTCTTAGAGAAGTGATTGATTTTCCCACCACCTGCTTCTGAATAAAAATATAATGTTTTGGCATCTGTCTTAGTCCCAATGGGGCTGCTGTAATAAAAATATCATAGACTAGGTAGCTTAATAAAAATTTCTTTCTTTCTTTCATTTATTTTGAGAGAGAGAGAGCGAGCAGAGGAGGGGCAGAGAGAGAAGGAGAAAGAGGATCCCAAGCAGGCTCCACACTGTCAGCACAGAGCCCAAAACGCGTCTCCATCTCTTCTACTGTAAGATCATGACCTGAACTAAAGGCAAGAGTCAGATGCTTAATCACTGAACCACCCATGTGTCTCAATAAAATTTTATTTGTCATGGTCCTGGATCAAGTCACCTACAAATTTAGTGTGTTGCAGAAGGCTGTCATTTTGCACATGGTGGAAGGGGCTAGGGAAATTTCTTGGTTCTCTTTTGTAAGAGCTCTAAACTTATTCATGATTTGGGAAATGGGATGGTAGACATTCAATCTATACCATTTGCATGCTTCGGGGGGAAAAGTAGCACCAGATAGATTGACTGATTGATTGATTTCACATTTATTCTGAATGCCATATTCAATCACAAATTTCCTAAAGGAAAACATACTCAAAGCGCTATTTTCTGAGTACAGAAATTTGTGTTTTATCCTACAACCCCCAACAGAGAGTTCAGCTTACCTCACAGCATGCCTGTCTTTGTGCTGATTTTAATTTTCCGTATAAATATCACGGGGTTCTTTTTGTATTTATCTGATGCTAAGCTTTAACTCAAAGTAATTTAGCATGTACTTCCAAAATATTTCTCTACATGATGGACTACATTAGCTGCTTAAGAAGGAATTCAAAAGAAAAATTAACCCCATCTCTGACTCTGTGCATTTATTAAACATTTGATGGACTCTGTATTAGACAAAAAGAAGAAGAGATGATGAGCATCCGTGTCCTAACCCTTGAGTTGCCAAGGACCTCATGGAAAAGATAATTTGTACTGCATTGATGGGAATCCAGAGCACTGACCTAAGAGGCAGGACGTCGGCTCCAGGGGCTGTCTTTATGGGCAAATGTGTGACTTCTAGGAAACCAATTCATTTCCTTGCCTTTTGCCTCTTAGAAAAGTCAAATAAAAAAAATATTGAGCCACATTCTCTATTTTAAATTTTAAAAACCTTGATCATTTTAGATGTCATAATCATTTTCTTCATAAATACAATTTATTTAATGGTATTGATCTAATTTTTCTGATTTAATATTAAAACATACACATTATAAAAAATATCTTTATTGAAATGTTCTGCTTTCTAGAGATAAGAACTCTAAGTGTTTAGATGTTTCTGTCTGTTTTTTAATAGTTTGAGCTATATGACCTTCATGGTTCTTTAAGATTTCCAAAACATGGTTCTACCCAAGCTTATACTGTCATTCTTTATTGCCAGATGTGTAAGATTTATAGTAATTTCATAAATAAATTTTTATATATTTCTGATTATTTTCCTCACTAGTTTTCTTTATCCTTCCCCCCAAGTGTTACCTTCAACATGTTCAAGAGATTTGAATTCACATTCCATTATGATGTGATTTAAAAACAGAAAGTGGGGCGCCTGGGTGGCTCAGTTGGTTAAGCGTCCAACTTGCACTCAGGTCATGATCTTAGCATTTGTGGGTTCGAGCCCCGTCTCAGGCTCTCTGCTGATGGCTAGCTCAGAGCTTGGAGCCTGTCTTTAAATTCTATGTCTCCCTCTCTCTCTGACCCTCCCCTGCTCATGCTCTCTATCTCTCAAAAAACAAAACAAAACAAAAAACAAAAAACATTAAAAAATAAATTAAAAATAAAAACATAAAGAAAGGGGGGGTGCCTGGGTGGCTCAGTTGGTTAAGCGTGCATCTCTTGATTTTTCCTGAAGTTATGATCTCATTGTTTGTGGGATCAAGCCCCGTGTTAGGCTCTCTACTGATAGTATGGAGCCTGCTTGGGATTCTCTCTCTCCCTCTCTCTCTGCCCCTCCCCTGCTCACACAGGCATGCTCTCTCTCTCTCTCTCTCTCTCTCTCTCTCCCTCTCTCTCTCTCTCTCAAAATATGTAAACATTAAAAAAATAAAAATAAAAACAGAAAGGAAGGACAGATGGAAGGGAGACAGGAACCAAGCTTGGTTGGGCTTCGATCGGTCCCAGTAAACTCTGTTGCACTGGGGAGGCAGGGTGTAGGCGCGCCACAACAGCCCCTGAAGGGGCATTTTGAGGCACCGGTTGATTTGCAAAGGCCGGACTGGAGGGGTTTCTAATCAAAGGCAGTACGAAGTGAGGATTCAGCTTCCAGAAGTCAGAATGTGATCAGGAGGACCAGAGGGTCTGAATCCAGAGAAGATAAAAGCCCCCGGATTTGCCTAAGCCCTAGAAATGATGGTCCAGGAAGTGCTAACTTTCATGAGACTGAATTCAATCACAAACAATCTCTGTAAGACAGTTTATTCATACAAGTAATGGAACTTAATACACAGGATTGTTCTCCATTGTCGGCCAGGGAGATTGAAATTTGGTAAACATTTAATTTTTTTAATGTTTTATTAATTTTTGAGAGAGGGGGAGAGAGAGAGAGAGACAGACAGACAGACAGACAGACAGCACAAGCAGGGGAGGGTCAGAGAGAGGGAGACACAGAATCCAAAGACAGGCTCTAGGCTCTGAACTGTCAGCACAGAGCCCAAGGCAGGGCTCAAACCCACAAACTGTGAGATCATGACCTGAGTCGAAGTCAGATGCTCAACTGACTGAGCCACCCAGGCGCCCCAAATTTGGTAAACATTTAAATGGTCAGCAAATCCTGAATCATGGTAAGCCTTCCAGACATGCCCATTTAATCCATCTACATGTCCTTTATTTTTTTTTTTTTACCATTAATGCTTTCTTCTATAAATCTTCTCATTTGGTAATTATATATTTATTTGTTACCTTTTTTTCTCCTTTCTGTCTCTTGGTCGGCCGTTAAGCTCCATTAGGGAAGGAGCCACATCCGTTTTATTCATTAATGTTTTCTTAGTAAATGTTTATTAAATTGATATTAAATGAAAATTGGGATTCTCTTACTCGCCTCAATGATTTCAGTATAATTGGCTTAAACATAAGAGCATTTCCTGGCTTCTGGGACTGGAGCTCCTCTGAACATTCATATTTGGTTTCTACTCTATAGTCTGCTTCTGTTTGCCAAATTGTAAAGCTGCGATTTTTCAAAAACCCATTCATACCAGTAAGTTGAAACATTATTAACTTTTTTCAAGAAGTGAGAAATCCTTTTAAGCAACACCATTCTTTTTTTAATGTTTATTTTTCATTTTATTTTTTTATTTCATTTCATTTCATTTCATTTATTTTATTTTTTAGAGAGAGAGTAAGCCAGGGAGGGAAAGACAAAGAGGGAAACAGAGGATCTGAAGCAGGCTCCAAACTCTGAACTGTCAACACAGAGCCCAATACAAGGCTCAAGCTCATAAACCATTAGACCTTGACCTGAGCTGAAGTCAGAGGCTTAACTGCCTGAGCCCCCAGGCACCCCCACACTATTAACTTCCAGAAAGAGGTTTCACAGCAGCATCTGTCAGCTCCTCTATCATCTTCGTCTGGACACCCTTATTTACTCTTCCATCCCCTCAGGAATAGAGAACATACTTTTCTTCTCAAAGCATAAAGTTTTGCCTGCTTTTTAGGAGTCTGTTTTGATGCCCTGGGGCTATAGTTGCCATTTTCAATTCCCAAAGAGGTTATTCTTTCTGCAAAATGAGAAGGAATTAGAAATGGAGGAGGACTGAGCATGAAGGCTCCTTGCCCAGCTGGGGTACCAGAGCAGCCTCAAGGTAAAGCACTTGTGAATCCCTCTGGTCATGAGCACAGACAGCACCGAGGGGGAAGAGCGGGGGTGCAGAACCAGACATTCAGAATACTTCTGGGCCAAGTGTGAAGCTAGGTACCTCCTAGATTCCTTGGCATAATGGCTCAGCACCTCAATTACAGCAAGAGAAATAAAAGCCTACAGGACAGAGGTTGATATTTGGGAAGTCAGAGCGATAGCCCCTCTACTTTTGAGCCAGAAGAAAGCACTGAAGCACAATTAGCTTCTGGGGAAGGATCCCTGGAGCAGCAGCTGGGTGATTGTCTGCATCTGTCCCTTGCCTTGGTGCTACTAGGTCTGGGAAAGGGAATATACAAATATTTTGCTGCATCTGTGATTTCACTGCCCTTTTTAAAGCTTTACGTCTAATAAAATAGGTTCTTGCAGCACGGCCTAGTACAATGGTCTGGAAATCTGCCACCACCTTCCCATTAATTAAATCTCTGGTCACTTAAGCTGGCTCACGATGGACGCTCCATAATGTGAGGTACATGAACGAATATGAATGAAGTTGCCAGATGCTGTTTCATCAGAGCTCTATTTGTTATAATAATATGTGACCTGTGAAGTTGCAATCAATACAAAATCCTATGGGCACTATATATAGATCTCTTCTCTTCTTGAATTAATATGTTATAAAACAGGGGCCAGGAAGTTTTACAAGTCTACTGAAGGGTGAAATGACAAAGAAACTTGTTATCGCTGGTTTTTAAAGAGAAATTTGGAGTTTCCTGCTCACCTGCTTTTAAAAAATCATATCATTCAACAATTTACCAGACATCTATTGATCATCTGCTACCAGTGTGAATCGGTGTTATTTGGGGGCTACAACAACCAGTGGAAATAGCTAAAGGAGACACAACCTTGTTATTGGAAATTCAACCTTGTTTTAAAAATCATGTATATGTACACACACATATATACACACATATACACACACATAAGAACATTAAGTTTTTGATAAATCACATTTACATAAAGGAAAAAAGTTCAAATTCTTAACAAAATCTAATCTAAATTCATAACTTTCTGCAGTTCTTTTCAGCCTATCCTATACTCCAGGAATTATGAACTACTCACATTAACTGAGAAGACCTATACTTTACACCTCTATGCAGTCAATAAGACATTGCCTGACATACAGATCACTCTACTGGATTTATACACACACAGATCCAGAATTCTGTCTACTTTCATGCATAGTTTCAAAACTTTAGCGGATTTTTAAAAATTTCTTTCTAGGCTCTAAACTCTTGTAATAGAATGAGGAATGTGGTCTTGCTTGGTCTGTACTAACAAGTGCTCATCAGACTGATGGACCAGGAGCACAGGCTGGCTAATACTTGATGAGTGACTCTGAGCATATGCAACTTCACACTTATGCACCTCTCTATAGATCAGATAGCGTCTGATTTATATAGCTAGTAAAAACTCAATATTTATTTCAAAAATAGCATTACAGAGACTAGCTTTATGTATTGGAAGAGGAAAGCATTAAGATATTAATTTGGATATGAAGAGTCCAAAACCCTAGATTCACCACTTAATAATTCCATCCCTCAATTCTGCCACAAAATACTCTACAAATGGCAAACCAATGTCTGTGTAACTGCCAATAGTTACCTCTGTAAAGGGTCTCTATCACTCCACATTCTTCCCATAATGTTTGTATAGTGTGGGCTTAAAAACATGTATTTTATCAATGTCAGGTATGAATGCACTTCAGTGTGATATCTAATTTCACTTCCCTAAGTAGTAAGCTTATGCATCTTTTAAATTTTTATAAATTTTTCATTTAAATATAACATACATAGAGAAAAGATAAAATCAAAATTCTATAATTGAATAATTATAAAATATATACTATGTAACCACCACCCAGATGGAAAAGTATACATTGCCACAGCCCAGAATCTCATATATGTCTTCTATTTTTCAAATTTTATTTCCAGTATAGTTAATATACAGTGTTATATTAGGTTCAAGTGTACAACATAATGATTCAATAGTTCTATGTATTACTCAGTGCTCATCATGATAAGTGTACTCTGAATCCTCTTCACTTATTCCACCCATCCCCCTACCCACCTGCCTTCTGGTAACCATCAATGTGCTCTCGATAGCGAAGAGTTTGTTTTGGGGTCACTTCCTTTTTTTTCTTTGTTCATTTGCTTAATGTTTCATTTGCTTAAAGTTTCTTAAATTCCACATATAAATAAAATCATATGGTGTTTGTCTTTCTCTGACTGATTTATTTTAATCAGCAATGATACTTTCCATCCATGTTGTTGCAAATGGCAAGATTTCATTCTTTTATACGGCTGAATAATCTTCCATTGTATATATACCACTTCTTTTTCTTTAAATTTTAAATGTTTTATTTATTTTTGAGAAAGAAAGAGGTGAGCAGGGGAGGGTCAGAGAGAGAGGGAGGTATAAAATCCAAAGACAGTCTCCAGGCTCCAAGCTGTCAGCACAGAGCCTGACACGGGGCTCGAACCCAAAAACTGTGAGATCATGACCTGAGCTGAAGTCTGACGCTTAACCAACTGAGCCACCCAGGCGCCCCTATATACACTTCTTTATCCATTCATCTATTGATGGACATTTGTGCTGCTTCCATAATTTGTCTATTATAAGTAATGATGCAATAAATACAGGGATGCATATATCTTTTTGAATTAGTGCTATTTTTGTAGTCTTTGGGTAAATACACAGTAGTGGAATTACTGGATCATATGGTAATTCTATTTTTAAGTTTTTGAGGAGTATCCATACTGTTTTCCACAGTGGCTGTACCTGTTTGCATTCCCAGCAACAGCGCAAGGGTTCCTTCTTCCCCACATCTTCACCAACACTTGGTTTTCGTCTTCATGATTTCAGCCATTCTGTAGGTGTGAGGTGATATCTGATTGTGGTTCTGATTTGCATTTCCCTGATGATGAATGATGCTGAGCATCTTTTCATATGTCTCTTGGCCATCTGTATGTCTTCTCAGGAGAAATACCTTTCATGTCTTCTGCCCATCTTTCAATTGTATTATGTTTCGTTGGTGTTGAGTTGTATGACTTCTTTATATATGTTGGCTATTAACCCCTTATTCAATATGTTGTTTGCAGATATATTCTCCCACTTAGGAGGTTGTCTTTTGGTTTTGTTGACTGTTTCCTGTGCTGTGCAGAAGCTTTTTATTCTTACATAGTCCCAGTACCTTCCCTTGCCTGAGGAGACACATCTACAAAAATGTTGCTTTCTTCCATGTCAAAGAAATTCCTGCCTGTGATTTCTCCCAGTATTTGTATGGTTTCAGGTCTTACTTCAATGCATTTTTAGTTTATCTGTGTGGTATAAAAAAGTGATCCGGTTTCACTCTTTTGCATGTAACTGTGCAGTTTTCCCACATCATTTTGTTGAAAAGACTTTTTCCCACTGCATATCCTTGCATCCTTTGTTGAAGATTAACTGATCATATAATCATGGATTTATTTATTGACTTTCTGTTCTGTTCTACTGATCTGTGTGTCTATTTTTAGCCAGTGCCATACTATTTTGATTACCACAGCTTTGTAATATAAATTGAAGTCTGGAATTGTGATTCCTTCAGCTTTAGTTTTCTTTTTCAAGATTGCTTAGGCTGTTTGGAGTCTTTTGTGGTTTCATACAAATTTTAGGATTGTTTTGTCTAGTTCTGTGAAAAATGTTATTGGTATTTTGATACGGATAGCAATAACCTGTAGATTGCTTTAAGGAGTATAGATATTTTAACAATATTCCATGAACATAGAATATCTTTCCATTTGTGTCATCTTCAATTTCTTCCATCAGAGTTTTATACTTTTCAGAGTACAGGTCTTTCACCTCCTTGGTTAACTTAATTCTTAGGTATTTTATTATTTTTGGTAAAATTATAAGTGAGATTGTTTTTGTAATTTCTCTTTCTGTTACATCATTATTAGTGTATAGAAATGCAGTAGATTTCTGTATATTGATTTTGTATCCTGTGTAGTAGTTTTTGGTTAAGTCTTTAGGATTTTTCTATATACAGTATCATGTCATCTGCAAATAGTGACAGTTTTACTTCTTCCTTGCCAGTTTAAATGTCTTCCCCCCACCCCCTCAGATTGCTGGGGCTAAGACTTCCAATGCGATGTTGAGTAAAACTGGTGAGAGTTAACATCCTTGTCTTGTTCTTGACCTTAGGGGAAAAGCTCTAATTTTTTCACCATTGAGAATGGTTAACTGCAGACTTTCATACATGGTCTTTATTATGTAGAGTTACACTCCCACTAAACCTACTTTATTGAAGGTGTTTTATCATAAATGGATGTTGTACTTTGTCAGATGCTTTTTATGCCTCTATTGAGATAAATATATGGTTTTTACTCTTTTTCTTACTAATGTGCTGTATCATGTTGATTGGTTTGCATTTTTTTTCATTTATTTACTTATTTTGAGAGAGAGAGAGAGACTATAAGTGAGGATAAGAAAAGAAAGAGGGAGACAGAGAATCCCAAGCAGGTTCTGTGATGTCAGCCTGGAGACAGGCAAGGGGATCAATCCCATGAACTGTGAGATCATGAGGTCAGCTGAAATCAGGAGTTGGATGCTTACCCATCTGAGAAACACATGCACCCCTGTAAGTCTCAAGAATATCCTAATTTTTTATTCAACAGTGTTTATGCTATAATGTGAATGGTATTATGCTTCACTATGTCACTATTTTCATTTATCATTTTTTTTCTTCTGTCCTGTTCGGCTTGATTTCTGTCCATTGCTGCGTTCTCCAGGTCACAGATCCTTTCTTCTGCTTCCTTTACTCTACTATTTATTCCACCTCATGTATTTTTTTTTCAGTTATTAAGTTCTTCATCTCAAGTTCAGTGAGTATATTTATGACCATTAATTTAAATTCTCTGTCAGGCATGTTACTCGTCTCCATTTTGTTTGGGCCTCTTGCTATGACTTTGTCCTTTTGCTGCAGTTCCATTCATTATAAAGGCTGTTCTATCCCTCATTTCTCTATTATGATATCAGGGATACAAACATGCATAAACTGAATCTGTTTCCAGGTTTCCCTTCATCTTCCAGTAATTTGTATATTTCTACTCTTGTAAAACTGTATTGTCTTACTTAATATACTTTTGTAAGTCTTTTTTTTAATTTTTTAATTTTTTTTAATTTACTTTTGAGAGACAGAGAGAGATACCGCGAGCAGGGGAGGGTCAGAGAGAGAGGGAGGTACAGAATATGAAGCAGGCTCCAGGCTGTGAGCTAACTGTCAGCACAGAGCCCAATGCGGGGCTCGAACCCACGGACTGTGAGATCATGACCTGAGCCGAAGCCGGACACTCAACCATCTGAGTCACCCAGGCACCCCTGTAAGTCTTAAGAATATCCTAATTTTTTATTCAACAGTGTTTATGCTACTGTTTTCCAAATATATATTTATATCATTTGTAAACAGTATCCAACTGTGTTTACGTATCACCTACTAGTGCTAGGAACTATTATAAGTATGTGGGCCACTTCATGCAACAAAAGAGACAAACTTTGCAATTTTGTGTCCCCTACATTCTATAATGTGTGTATGTTTGATAATAATAATAATAATACAGTTATATTATAAAAGATATTAGATGGTAAAGAAAGCTACAAAAATTACAGATAAGAGTAAGTGGGATCAAGATGGTCTGGTGGTTAGGGTTTGAATTCATAGAAATTCAAATTTACTATGAGTCTTTTAATCAGCTTGTTCAATTCTTGAAAATTTTACTGACATTTGAATAAAAAGAGGACTGATATTTTTATATGAGGGGAAAATATTTTAACACAGTTACACAAGCCAATATAAAATCTTACATTATTTATCTTTCATTTGAGTACTGTTTTTATTTATTTGTTTTGTGTTTGTGTTTTATGACTATCACTTATATACTAGGATTTTTTTTTTCTGTGGATGAATCATCAGCGTTATTCTTTGGTACTTGGTGTTTTTTAATGAAATTTTAGTTTTTAAAATTTTGTTTGCTAATTGTTGCTGGTATGTGGAAAGATATGTAATTTTTATTATGTTATTAAAGTCACCAATTATAATAAATAAGTAGGTCTTAAAAATCTGTGTAAAAGAAAGGGAAGATAGTCTTTCCTAACTTTTTTCAAATCAATTCTGATACCATTCATTCATTCGTGCTTCACCATTGTCTCTTGGACATAAAGTCAGTTGTGAGAACATAAAACCTTTTCTTATTTCTAAAACCTAATGAAAAAATTTTAACATTTCACATTTAAATGTAATGATTACTGTGCCTTTTTTCAAGATTTAGTTTTAAAAACTGCTTTCTGTATTAGCATTCTCTAATGAAGCACAAATTATATATATATATATAATTTATATGTACATATATATTATATATATAGTATATGGGTGCATGTAGATACATCTACTAGAACAGTATGTGTATATAGTGTATATATAATCCGTGTGTATGTGTATATACATAAATGTTCTCCCGTTTTCTATTCTTTGGCAATGTTTATGTGCACTTAGAATTATGTTTTGAAAGTTTGGTGGAATTTTCTTATAAAGTCATGCATGGCTGGAGTTTTCTATGTGAGAAGATTTATAGCTACTCATTCAGACACTTCAATGGTTATAATATTGAGGTTTTATATTAATTCTTGAGTCAGAATGTTATAGTTTTATAATGTTTTTAAAAACTTTCCATTTCACACAAGTTTTCTAACTTATTGGTTAAGGGCTTCTTAAAATAATGTCATTATAATATCTTGATTCAGTGTGTGACATTTATAGTAATTAGATGATGACCGTATAAAACTATTTGCTTCACGTTCCTCGCTGGGGAGAAAGGAGGCAGGGAGGAAATGCTTAGCCCCAAGCATAGTGGCCCTCAAGTTACTCTTTTTCATTTAAGTGCGGCTGACACACAACGTCGCCTGAGTTTCAGGGGTGCACCACAGTGATCCAACAACTCTGTAGGTTACGCTATGCTCCCCACAAGCGGAACTGTCACCTGTCACTATGTCACACCAGCACAGCACCATCGACTATATTCCCCATGCTGTGCCTGTATTCCTATGACTTCCAGTTATGAAACAAATAAACCCTGAAGTTAATTTTATTCATGCTTTGTTCTGTCCATTTTGGAACCTTCTAGGGAACAAAAGCTAAACTTTCCCCCAACTTACTGGTCTCCTCCTTCAGAGGAATTTACTAGTTGACCATGAGCTTATCTTATAAACTCAGTGGAGTTTCAAGAACAAACATTTGGGGAACTATGATAGATGAAGGGTTTCTTCCTCTGAAACTTATTTCAAAGGCAACTATAACATGTTCTAATATTATTTCCTTTTGGGAATTATATTATAATATGCTTCTGACATCCTCTGTAGTGGAAAGAGGGAAAAGTAAACACTCATTGAGCTATGTTTCTCTACTGAGTGAGTATGAGTGGTCTAACCTCTTCTGAATTTTTCTCAGAACAGCAGAACGCCACACTGGGTGGGCTCTTCATGTATTCCCAAAACCCGCTTCTATATATGAAGCATGACAGGTTAGAGTTTGCACGTCCTTCTAGGAATCAGGCTGAATGCCTCCTGGATGCCTAGATCAATATCCTCAATAATAACATTTTTATGACAGCATGGGATTTTGTCTCCTTTGTTCTTTGCTGTATATAAAACATTTAAACAGTTGCAGAAACATAATAGACCCTCAGGAAATAATTTCTGAATAATGATTGAATGGGTAAATACACTAAAGATATGACAACACACATGGATCCAAAGATATAGATCCTGTATCTAGGGGGACCTGTTTCTGGGTCACCTAGGTCTGTATCCATATCTACACCTGTATCTATCCTCAGTGTTGCCAGAAGTATATTTTTATATCGGAAATAAACCTGTTCTTTGATCCAGACTTGTTAATAATACAGGAAGCTTGGATTTTGAATGACTATCATCCTCAAATGTATATTTCTCAAATGATTCAAAATCTACAGGACAAATTAGTGTTTAATGATTGTAGTCTCTCTCTCTCTCTCTCTCTCCTTCTCTCTCGGAGTGAAAGAGAAGGAGAAAGAGAGAACATGCACAGTGTGGGAGAGGCAGAGAAAGAAGAGGGAGAATCTTAAGCAGGCTCCACACTCAGCACAGAGCCTGACATGGGGCTCGATTTCATGACATGAGATCATGACCTAAGCAGAAATCAAGAGTCGGACATTAACTGACTGGGTCACCTAGGCACCCCATTTGTATTCTTAAATATCTACAAAAAATTCTCGATGAGGCATGAACATCATATAAAGGAGATTGATTCATTAGACCAGAATCTGATGTATGTGTGGGATGTAGTACAACAAATGACGGGTAATCTAAAAACCAAACCAAACAAATATTTCTCAAATATATCAGTACTTTCCCTGATATGGAAACAAATACCCAGAGATATGAATGTCAAAATTAATTTAGGTTACAAAGCTTTTTGGTATAAGATTTAGGACAAAAAGTTACTACAAGTGACACCTACCTTATTTTGAATGATTTCTGTAAGATTTAAAAATATGTATATCTTATTTGTTACCTGTAAAAAGTAGTGACTCAGAAGGGCCATTTCCTGTTCTCAAGAAGTGAAACATAACATCTTACTCACATAATCCGGGAAGTGGCAATGAACTGTCAGGTTGGCAAAAGCAACTCCAATCAGCAGGGCAATTGTCAGGAGAGAGATTTATGTCATTTGCTTTGCATGAGGACTCTTACTGCCCCTCTCTATGGCACGTACTTGGGAAATTTTAGTTCATCTTTTTGAAACTGTTTTCTCACTTGTAAAATACTTTTAAGATGGCTTACCTACCAGTGGGAATGCAAGGGTTAAAAGTAATGGGGTAACACATAGGTGAATGCTGCGCTCCAGAAACAGAATTTGGAAGATGCCACACCCCTGCATTAGACCTTTATAAACTCTAAGCAGACATTTGCATCCGGCTGTCTCTATGTTTACAACAAGGATTGAAACCTAGAGCATTAAGAAGGAAGGAAATAGAATGAGCTGGGAAGTACTACAAGCTTTATATTTTACTCTCTGAGTCAGTATTTTTTCAAGTGCTGTCCATCTACTACCCTCAACCATCAGAACTACTTGGGGGTGATGGAAGATGAATATTACTTAATATTTCTTTGTACCCCTCAGGCCACCTGCATAGAACACCTTACTATGTTCAGGAAAGCATTCAGTGTAATGGAAGCAAAGACGATGCCAGTAACATGGAAGAGATGAGGTTCAAGATGGAGATCGAGCCTCCTAGGACAAAAAACAGAGGCGCCGCTTTCTCACACCAGCAACGGTGAGTGAATACAGGGATTTTTAAAGTAAAGGAGGATTATATTTTTATGGTCATTGAAAATTAAGCAAAGGCATTTTTAATGTTTCTATGATGTTGTAGTTAAGCTACAAAGACAAGAAGCACAAATGCACAGGGGCACTGGTGGTAAATGATGTGCCCTGAGTCCAGGCTTGCGTCCTGCATTTATATTATCCTTAGTTATGGCATGCGGGTCTCATTTGCTCAGTTAAACATACAGACCTGTATTGAATTCCACCAGGCAGCAGTTTCTCTTCTTGGCAGTGCAAATTGGAAAATTGAATTTTCCTCTGCATTCTAACCTGATTCAAAATTTATTTTGTATTTAGACCCTTTATATAATTATTACTATCATCATTATTTAGCAACTCTTGCCTAATCTATTAATGAGAAATGGATATTTTCAATGTTAGTGCGCTGTAAGGTCTATTAGGGGTGATTATGGCTGGAAGCACGGTGGAGAGGTACGAATAGGGCTGGAGAGGACACAGTGGTCATGGTCAGAGCTCGGAGCAATGAAGGGAGGGAACGTGGTGAGCAAACAGCGCCACGGAGGAAAAGAAGGAATATCAGATCAAGGGAAAGAAGAGCAGAGTGTTCAATCCCAGTGTTTTATCTAAGTAGCTATATCATTTGGGGAGGAAAAAAAAATCTGAATTTAGTTATCACATCTGCAATATTAACACTCAGAAGAAAAAAAAAAGCATGTTTCTTGATAGTATCTTCTAGTGCGTATTCTCAGAAAGTTAATGAAACAGAACAGGATTTTGAGGACAGCAAACTTTGCCCAGCACACAACTCTCTTCCAGACTGTGACTTCTGAGGCGCTGCAGTGGTCATCTGGCCCAGGGATATAAAAAAATGTAAGCCTCAGAAACTTTAGGGATTCTTATGGTTTATTTCAAATTAAAAAACAAAACAAAACAAACAAAATTGGGGCAATTGGCTGACTCGGTTGGTAAAGCATGCAATTCTTGATCTTAGAGTTGTGGGTCTAGAGACTACTTAAAAATAAAATCTTTAAAGGGGGCTCCTGGGTGGCTCAGTTGGTTGAGTCCAACTCTTGGTTTTGCCTCAGGTCATGATCTCAGGGGCCTTGGGATGGAGTCGCTTCAGGTTCTGCTCACTAAGAGTGCAGAGCCTGCTTGGGATTCTGTGTCTCTGAGCCTTCCTTGTTTATGCTTGCTCGCTCTCTCACTCTCTCTCTCTCTTTCTCTTTCAAAAATAAATAAACTTAAAAAAATTTTAAAAACTAAGAATCTTTAAATGAACAAATGAATAAATAAAAATGAAAACAACTGATAAGAAAAGTAAATTCAGGGCATCATTTGAAGTAGGGCAAAACTGGGAGCCACACCTTTGCTCCAGGCAGGGGCAGCTGTACTTAACATAGGAACACATGGGAAATCCAGTTAAATTTGCATTTCAGGCACATGGTAAGTATTTTTCTGGTATAACTGTACCCCAAATACTGCATGATCGATCCCAGCTTTTATAAGCCCATCATCATCTTGTTCTGAAAAAGAGTGATGCCCATTAAAACAGCACCTTGGCTTCTTTCTTCTTTATGCCCTGGTCACTTCCTAGTGTTATGCCCAGATTTCAATATCATCCCCCAAAACCAGAGACCACCAGGGAGACCGAGTCATGCATGCAAAAGCAAAGGGCTTTATTACAGGCTTAGGCTCGCTGGGCCTACCTAAGCTTGGGCTCACAGATGTCACCAGCGCAGTGGATCCGTGCTGAGAGCCCCCAACAAAGGCAGGGTAGAGCCTTTATGGGTTTTGGGAAGGAGGAGTTACAGGAAATTGTGACACAGGTACAGTGATCCAATCATTATCGCCTAATATCATTGGCAGTAACTTTAACCATACACATTGTCCAGAGTGTTTCTTACTTTTGGCAGGACCCAATTGCAACATTTAGAGTATTAACCAATTACAGAGTGGACCCAGGACCCAGGACCCTCACATAGGGTGTAAATAGCCTTAAGCAATAAGTGATTATCTATAGCTTCTAACTCTAGGCCTGCCCTTAGGAGTATTAAGCATTTTAGCTGGCCACTTCTGATTGGGTGTTGCTAGGGTGGTCCCTGGTTTAGCACTCTGTCCCCTTTCATTGTCTAATGATTCTGGGAAACCAACACTTAGGCTTCCGAGGTCAGAGGGGAAACTTGAAGCCTGTCATGGAGTCAGTTTGGTTCAGACCTGTGTCCTTACACTAGGACTGGAAGCATATCATCCCCCTCGTGGCTTTGGAACAAGCACCTGAGGATGTGCAGGGCTCAGATGTTTCCGGTTTCTCTTCTAGGCCCCTGACTTCCTTGTTCTCTGATCTGCTCTCTACCATCTGGTTATCTCAGTGAAAGAGACTGTGGCCCTACTGTGGATCGCTGCTTTCTGGGATGAGTCGCTGAGTCTCTAAATCTGAGATGCAGTATTTGGAAGCTTCATTTGCTTTTCCTCAGCCACATTCTCCATATTCTTGCCATTTTTACTTCTTCATGTTTAGTTCCAGTTTTCTTTATATGGGGTCAGAATTTGGGTGGCGAAATCAGCGAGAATCACACACTATTACTAAACCATATGAATCCCTTAAATCCTGATCATCTGGTAGGTAATACTTAGGTTAGTTGAAGAGGCTTCTGTGAAAAAACAATTAAATGTTTTTCTAAGAATAGTCCAGAGAAGAATTCAAGAATTTGAACGTGTCTTTTTTGAGCAGTTATTTAGAGACTGAGGTTATATGAAATTTCATAAATCTGAATAGGCAAAAAGCCAAAATTTCCTAGGCGTGTCTCAATTTTGCTTGTTTTTAAATGTTATGCTTATTCAGGTTAATGCAATGAACACTACCTATTAAAACATTTCATGAAAAAAAGCCAAATAAAATGTTGCATTTTAATCAAGTGCAACCTGTCTCAAGAAACAATAGGGTCAAACTGAACCAACACCTTATAGAGCAAAGATTTGGAGGAGAGCCTGAGGCAGGCTAGGACAAAGCACAATCTAGCACTTCCTGCCCCCTTCCCAGCAGGGTGGGCTGCCTGTGATATTCCTCAGGCACTCCTGGATCCCCAAGGACAAAGGACAGGAAAGAAAACAAATGGCCAACTGATAGAGATCACCTGACATGGGTCTCCATCAGTTTGCAACTATCTTAGTGAATTACAAGAAGAAGGCAATCTTATAAATAACCTAAACTCCAGAAACCTAGAAACTCACTTTCCTAGAGCCCCAATATCACCTCTCCATAATGATATGGGGAACAAACACAAGAAGGAAATGGTAGGTAAAATTAAATTTCCTCACAACCTGCAGCCCATTGACAGACACTTGAGGCTGGCACAGTAAAATGTTTTTCTAGAACTCCCTGCAGTCTTAATGTTAAGCTTTGCTAGAGGGAAAATCAACCTTCACCTGATAATAGCTAGGCTTCCAGTATCCTGGGAGTCTTCTTTAGCATATGAAAGTCTCACTGAAAACTTCCCCTTGATGTGACCTCCCCCAACTCCCAAATATATAAGCCGTTCTCCACAGGGTCCAGGCAGCTTTTTCTGCCCCTGGGTCCTGTCCCCAGGCTTTAATAAAGTCACTTTTTTGCACCAAAGATGTCTTTAAGAATTCTTTCTTGGTCATTGGCTCCAGAGCCCCACCATTGCTCCAAAAACCTTATCTATGTGGTGGCTGGGATCTTCAATGAGTAACATTAACTCTCTGATACAAAAAGTGAATGGCTCTTATAAGCTGGATGCTCATAAAAATATTTAAAATAAGACTTTATTTCTTTTCTTTTGGGGGTACAGCTAATAAAAAAATCTCATTTAGTTAAATCACTTTCCAATAGAACAGAGTTACCACATCGTGGTTATTCAAAATCAGGTGAATGAGTTCACTTTGGAAAGGCAGGGCCTCAGCGTTCCTATTGTTATGACTCCAGATAAGGGCTCTGGTTAGTGTACGGCAAGAGAGGTGGCTAGGGTACAGATTTCGGGAGGTCCTCACTCTCAGGTGTTATGCTCACAAACCCGGAGACAGTCCCCCAAGCAGTTCCCTTGCCCCACCATGGCCCTGGCCCTGCTCTGGAGAAGACATCAGTCATGTAATGAAATTGTAAATTCTGACTCAAATCAAGACACGCAAAACAAAAACAAAAACAAAAACAAAAAAGCAAAAACAAAAGTTAAGTAAAAGTAAATATTTGATAAAGACATATATTCAGAGAGCTACTCGAACTTGAAAAAGCGTAGAGGAAAAGATTTGTTGGGAGCCATCTGAACTTACCGATAGAGTGAAAACTTCCTGCTGAGGGTATGGCAAGTTTGCACAGTCTCTTGCCCCCAGACAGCTCCCAAAATCTACCCTCTTGAAACTTTCATTTCTGCTTGGGTGCAAAACCTCAGAATGCTTTGCTGATTAGTGTCAGGAGCCGCCTGTCCCCCTGCCCTGTCCCAGAGTCATGATTGCACCTGGTCAGGGAAAAGATGAGTAAACTAGATACACCCTAATGCAACATATAATTTTCCCCTAAGCAATTAACTGATAACTGACTACCTTCTGAGCCTGAACGCCTTTGTGAAAGTCACTACTGCAACAAAATTTATCAATCATCTTTGGGACTGTGAGAGCAACATTATGTCTCCTGAGAATCTTATTTTTCTGGGAACTTTCTCTTAGAGTTATAAACAGTCTAATGACCCTTACTCATAAAAAAACTGACCTTTACTAAACAATGCTGTTTGCCTCTTGGTTAAAGGTCACTTCCTTAAAACTAGACCTGAGGTTTTTGTAAAAAATACCTATGACACCATGAGTGCCTGTAGCTACATTTTGTTATGACAATCATTACTACTAGAATTGTAACTTCTGCAGGACTGTAACCCATGTCCTGGAAAACTCTAAAAATTATCTATAAGAAACCATTACTGCTCTTTCTGGTCCTTGTAGCTTTCACCATAAATAAAGCTTGAGAATCAGACCTAGCAGAGACGCCTGCCAGAAGGGCAGAGATGCCTGCCAGAGATGCCTGCCAGAGATGCCTGGTGATCAGAAAGTAACTTGAGGCTCTCTCATTGTCTCTCACCAACACTGCCCACCCTTCAGGGGAACCCTGGACCTGTTGGAGCTGGACTCCGGCAAAGATTGAAGATGTGCTCCCAGGAAAAGTAAAGGACTTTTGCAAGTAGACCAGCGTTAGAGGCAGAAGAGAAACTGCAGAACGTGAGGGATGAAGAATATGCCATATTGTTTTCTTAATTCTTTTTCTTTTAGCCATTACTTAAGCACAATGTGGAAGTTTACATTATAAACACATTCCCATTGTTGCTTATTGCACACATTTGTGATGATGTTAACACAGAATGAAAACGTACATACTTTGTATTCTGGAGCAAATGTTCACTCCCTCTTTATTGTGCATTTTATTATTCGTAAAAAATCCAGAGGTAAAAAGCATGACTTCAGGTGCTGCTATATAGGTTGTTATCCAGTCTGTGTGTATATCATCTGACATTTCAGAAAAGCTCTGATGCATGATGAAGAAAACTAGGTAAACAGACTTCTCATCACAGGCGATTTTAACAAGGCTTACTCTGTCCTGGGATATATTTTATACATCACAAACAGAGTGAAGCAGGGATGGGATAAAGGGATGGGTTCTTAGTTGAACGTGGATTTTATTTCAGAGGCGTCCACCAGCCATTAGTCTATAAGATAACAGCCACTGCCTCACCTTGACACATTGGCCTAATTCCAAAGCAGTGAATCTACTAGAATCCCATGGCCCCTAAAATCCCATGCAGAAATGGTGTTAGCGCTTTCATTTGGTAACTAAAAATTAAGCCGAAGAAATATGAGGTGATGGTGTTTCTTAATTTGACTAGTAAAACCTCAAGAGCTGTATTATCTTCTGCAGAGAATCTGATCCTCCAAGTGTATCTATAGGTCTCACAGGGTAAAGAATGAGTGTGAGGACAACCTAATGAAAAAATGGGAAAAAAGATTTCTTCTGGTATATCTTAGAATTTGTAATTCTTCCTAAAAAATGCCAGTAAGAAAAGCCAGGGCAAAATAATAAGAATAAGAATAAAAAGAAGACAAAGACGAAGACAAAGAAGAAGAAGAGGAGGAGGAGGAGGAAGGAGAATGTTAGAGGCTCTGAAGTGTTTTCCATCACAGGGATGTCGGGTGGCTAATGATGTCACCACATAGCAGGTACAGATGGCATAGCCATTTTTCAAAAAAGAAAGCAAACAGAAGGACAGCCAGTAATTTTTTAAAACCAGGAATGCAAATTAGAATCATCTGAAAGACAAAAAAAATACATGTGGCAAAATGTACAAATCTTACATCTAAACCATTTGACTAAATTGGTCTGCAGGTGGGGACTGCGTGTCCTTTAATGCTCCCAAAGTGATTCTAATATATTGTTAAAAGGAAGACTGCTGGTATAGAAAACCACAGATAAGAGATGTGACTGGCTCACACTTTAAAGGAAAAAAGTCATTTTAGGGATTTAAACTAATTGGAAACTCCATGTGAATCACCTGATTGATATAGTGGGGAAATATGTTGCTGTGGATTATTTTACATAATGTAAAGTGTCCAAATTGAAAGGAAAAAAAAATAACTAAGAAGGAACCAAAATGCCAGGCGTTTTCACACATATCGTTACGAGTTACTAAGCTCTGGGATGTTCAGTAGACACCTGGAGTTCTATAATCATTTCTTAGTGTATCTTCAGGTTAAATGGAGATGGATTCTAGCAATATGACTCCTATGTAACTTTTTGAGTGACTAGTTACAACTCCAAATGATATGTCCCTCTATCTCATACTTTTAAATGCCTCAGATACTCTAAGACTTTATAAAAGGGGTAAAATTTATGGCTGAGTAGATAGGAAGCTCCAGAATGTGAGGAATCTCTTATGCCAAGTGCAGTGGTTTGGAATGTACTCAGTTGGCCAAGGAAGATGAATGGACATTCTTAAGGGAAGGAGATAATACAGGAAGCCACAAGGAAAATGTGCTGGAGGAAGATGGTGCAGACAGGGAAGACACATGTAAGTCTCTTCTCTCCGGACAAGAGATAATTAGGGCCTGGACTAGTGATGTCAGATAAGAATACAGAGGGAAGATGCTGTTCAGGATGGATTTGAAAGTAGAATTAATATTCTAAAGCTTTTTTATTCTTCTCATCGTCACTTTCTTGACTTGTCATGGTGTTTTTTACTTGCTACTTAATGTCATTCTAAGGAAAGAAAAAACAAAACTGTATTTATTTATTCATTTACAAAGGTTAATTATTTATTTTGAGAAGGAAAGGAAGCATGAATAGGGAGGGACAGAGGAGGGAGAGAGAGAGAGAGAGAGAGAGAGAGAGAATCCCAAGAAGGTTCTGTACTGTCAGCACGGAGCCCCATGCAAACTGAGATCATGACCTGAGCTAAAGTTGAATGCTTAACCGACTGAGCCACCCAGGGGCCTCAAAAATAAAATTTTAATTTATTTAGCATGAATTGTATGAATTGTCTGGTGAAAGTACAGTTTTAAATGCAAACATAAAAGTATTTGAGTCACAAGAGGTCATTAAACTGATTTATTTATATTTCATAGCGAGTACATGTCCATGTGCTTCATTCCCACCAGAACAACATAAATGGCGCACTGAGTCAACTCAAGTGTTCTTATTGGATTTGACACGCACGTGTTGTAGGGACGCTCTCAACCTGTGCTTACTGATGAGTAAAGAAAGACTGAGAAGCAAACGCTCTAGGATTGGCATTGAGGTTTGTCTCAGTAATAATTTCAACATAAGTGGCTGGCGGATACATGAGGAGAAAGCCTATGACAGAGGTTCTCCATCATTCAATGTTCCTAGGACATCATTGCCTTCTTTCTCCGAGTTTGGGTTTGAATGGGAAGCAGGGCTTGTTGGGTTATGAGTACCCCACTCAGTCACAGATGTAATATGCTGGCCTTATACTTACCTCCATCATGCTTGGGGGCCACTAGGGCTCTCTGCTCAAGGATATTGTGGGCATGGACTATAAAGGAATAGCGAGAACCGCTTCTGTCTTGTCTTGGTGCCTATGCTCCATCATCAATGAAGGGGCGCAGAATTTACCTCCAAATATGCCCTTTGGCATAAGGATTATCTTGAGCTGGTTATTGATAAGAAACAGTACACAGGGAAGAAGAGTTGGAATTTTGGTAAGGGAAATTTACAAGGATATGGAAAATCTCCATTTGTCAGTGTGTCTCCTTGTCTGTACCAGGATCTAAATCTCCAGAAACTCTTATCAATGGAGAAGACAAATGACTTAAATCTGCATAACAACTATGTCTTTGTTTACTGTGCCTGCCTGATAACCTTCCCTGACTGGTTTTCCTCCCCTGCCTACTTCTTTCCTCTTGAGTTGGAAATGGTATCAAGGTGGTGGCCTGGGCCATTTTGGAGACTTATTCCATTTCCTTGGGTCTCTCTTGTACATACAGGAGTTACAAGTTATAAAACTTGCTGGTTTTGTCCAGTTAATCTGTCTTTTATTATGGGGAGGTGGGGGGATGGTCTCAGCAAAGGACCTAGAAGGGTAGAGGGAAAATTATTTTAATTGTTTTTCCTCCCCTACATTCCACAAGACTTCACTTAAAAACCACTAACTTCAAAGATATAAGTATTAACACTTTCAGTAGAGCTATGGCAAATGTTAAGTCAATCATGGATCCCCATACCCACGGGGCCCTGTGTGACTGCACAGGCCACATGCCCACAGAACCAGCACTGCTTCTAAATTATGAGAACAGAGCAGGATGCACGGTTGTGTATCAGGGGCCCATCTGTCCTTGACTACAGGAGGTTGAAGAAATCCATGACATTGTCCAGTGTTTTGGAAGGAAGCTCTATCTCTAGGAAGAAGCAAAGAAACTAAAGTGGCCAGCACTGACTTTGTGGCCAGCTTCTCTGAGATCACTGGGCTCTGTGTCCTGTCCACCACTTCAGTCTCTGCCGTGATTAGTAAGTCTTCTCTCTGTGTGTTAAGTCACACAGGACACTTGTGTTGCCCTTACCCCCATTTGTTTTCTGTTTCTAAGTAATTGGTTTTAAGAACTCCTGTCAAATATTAACAAGAATTGACAAAGCCCAATAAGGAAGTCCACGTCGTGCCAGATTTTCACAAAAGCTTTGTTCAGCTGAATACAGCCTTTGGTATATTTATTTGTTCAAGACATTTCTGTGGAAAGTGAGTTTGAGACTTTTTATGTAATATTATAAAATAAATTCACTGCATTTCTATTCAACTAAACTAAGTTGCTTAGATTTCTAAGCCTCGATCTTCTGTTTATAATGAGAAATAATACACATTTCATGGAATTATAATAATTCTGTAGGGGCCAAGGGCAGGTGGCCCCAAAAATGTGCCATTCTGGCATGCTGATTATATTAAATAAAAGTGCAGGAAAGACACTAGACCCTCCCCTGTCCCCCTGAAAATAGAAAATAAAACTTCCACGTAGAAGGTCATCGCCTTGTACTAGGTGGAGGCATCCTTATCAGCAGAGATGGAAACTATAGAACCCAGAAGGCTGTACTAACAACCTTGTTATTTTTTACTAATTTACTCCTCCAGCCCAAATTCTGCTTAGAAATCCTTACTAATTGAAGCTTCCAAAGTTAAGTGTTCTTTGTCCCGTCATCTGCTCAGAGATGTATCATCTCTTTGTCTGAAAAGTAAAAAAACTGCCTGCCTTGATCATTTCCTTTTTTTTTTTAAATTCTTTTGTCTTTATTTTATTTTGAGAGACAGAGACAGAGAGTGAGCCAGGGAGGGGTAGAGAATGAGGGAGACACAGAATCTGAAGCTGGCTCCAGGCTCTGAGTTGTCAGCACAGAGCCCGACACAGGGCTCGAACTCACAAACCTCGAGATCATGACCTGAGCCAAAGTGGGATGCTTAACTGACTGAGCAACCCAGGTGCCCTTGATCATTTCTTTAGATCTCAATTCATTATTGGGCCTTGTGCACACTTAGTAGAACTTGTGTTTTTCTCTTGTTTATGTGTCTCCTACAAATTTAATTCTTAGTCCATCTGGAAGACCTTGAGAGCAGAGAAGAATTTTTCCTCCCCTTCACTTACAACTCAAACTGTGAAGGAATCTAACACAATTCTGGACTCATGGCAAACATTCATCCGAGTGCCAGCAAGACTTATGGGGGAACGCAGGCTTGACAAGGTCGCCACTCCTCCCCTAAGTACCTCCGGGTGTGCCCCGTGAGAAAGTCGGCATGACAGCGTGGTGCAACCAAGCACCTGGAGAGTAATCTGACTTTAGACAGAGACTGCGCTACCAAAAGTACCTAAGCCTCATTGATTTTATTATTTATATAAAGACCACTTACAAAGACCAGTCAATTACGCTGGGCATCTAGGATCCACTAGGGAACTAGAGAAGGAAATTCCTGCCCTCATGTAGGTAGCCTATTACACCCATACCTGTCATCCATACAACCGATGGAACAATATGGACGTCCTCGGTGTTTCTGTGCCTTCACACAAAACTTTGTGCGGACACTCTCTGTAAAGTGATTTCTCCCCCAGTGCTCGCTGATCACTTGCTCTGTGCATGGGAGGCTGAAGACGCAAAAGTAACTAAATATTCACCCCTGCCTGGGAGAACTTCTACTCTAAGAAGGGAGGGGGTAGAAATGAAAATAAATAATTTCTGTAGGATGAGCTAAAAGGACAAATGTACCAGAGGATCAGGTAAAAGAATGTCTAGAGTTGTTTAAAGGGGCTGTATCATGAAATACTTGGCAAAGGATTTTGGTATTTGAGCAGAGCTTGAAGGCACATTTGCTTGAGAGATTAAGGGGTGAGAGGTATTATGGACAGAGGAAACATGAAGACTGTGTGTGTGTGTGTGTGTGTGTGTGTGTGTGTGTGTGTGTGTGTCTAAAGGCAGAGTGGTAGAGTTAAAGAAGAAAAGATTTACTTTGCTTCTTTCTTTCTTTCTTTCTTTCTTTGGATTATCTTTTCATTACATTTAACAGTGTCTTGTCAATTTTAGGAAAATGTTTTTAAAAATGAAGTCAATTTCAGGGCACCTGGGTGGCTCAGTTCACTGAGCAAACCACTTTGGCTCAGGTCATGATCTCACTGCTCATGGGTTCGAGCCCCACGTGAGGCTCTGTGCTGACAGCTTGGAGCCTGGAGTCTGCTTCGGATTCTGTGTCCCTCTCTCTCTGCCCATCTTCCACTCATGCTCTGTCTCTCTCTCTCAAAAATGAATAAACATTAAAAAATTTAAAAATGAAATGAAATCAGTCTCTTATTGCATTCGAAACGTCAGTCACGAGGACTCTTTACAAGGGACATGATGTTCCATTGTGCAGCTGTCTCTCTTTTTTCTCTCTCTCTTTTTTCTCTACTTTGAACGTTACTTGGAGATGTTTTGTAGCTTCTCAGAATTGTTACTTTTTATTTATTAAGTTTTTGTTTTGATTCCTATATAGCTACTTACTGTAACAGATTAGTTTTAGGTGCACAATGGAGTGACCAACAGTTCCATACAGATCTTCATTCTCTTATTTCGCAAATATTTATAGAGTGCTTAAGATGTCAGATGCTTTTCAAGTGTTGGAGTAAATAAGAGGTAAATAAAACATTGTCTTCCATCAGTTCACTGTCCAGTGCCAAAAAAAAAAATAAATGGTAACTATGGAGTATTATACTCGTCAATACTTTTTAAATTATGGGGGGCGGGATGTCTAGCTGGCTCACTTGGTACATCATGGGACTCTTGATCTCAGGGTCGTGAGTTCAGTCAAGTTCCACGTAAATGTGGAGTCTACATCAAAACAAGACAAAACAAACAAAAACACCCATAAAGTATTTTTTAAATTACAAGAGACTGAAACCCAGTAAGATTAGCTTTGGAAGAAGACAGAGTGCCAGAGACAGACAGAGAAAAACGAAAGCGTTGGTTTACATAAAAGGGCAGTAATGAGGATGTCTTCAGAAAGAAAAAGAAAGAACGAAAAACTGGATCCAGCTTCTTGAGGATCAGGAATTTCTTTCACTATCCAGTCTTCAGGGGTTTTGTGAATTCTTTCCAACTGCATCAGAGCAAGATTACAGGACATAAAACTAATAACTTCCATCAGTCTCCAGTTTGAAAAGCCCAGTGTATATCTTTGATTTGCCGATTTGGGGGGGACAGATGGATCATATGTCAATCTATTGTAGCCAAGGCAGAAAGTTTCTCCTGGGGTCAAAGGCCTATCCATACAGATGCTGGAGATAGCTAGAGAATCTCCCTGTTCTAAAGGGAATGAGACACGGGTCTTCCTAGGGCCATGGTGAGGACAAAGAATGATTTGGGGTGAGAGGAGGGTCAGGGAAGTGACTTTTGAGTTGAACTTTAAGATGACTTAAGACTTAGCCACAGGGGGCGCCTGGGTGGTTCAGTCAGTTAAGTATCTGACTAGAGCTCAGGTCATAATCTCAAGGCTCATGAATCTGAGCCCCACGTCATGCTCTGGGCTGACAGCTCAGAGCCTCGATCCTGCTTCAGATTTCATGTCTCCCTCTTTCTCTGCCCCTCTTCTACTCACACTCTGTCTCTGTCTTTCTCTCTCTCTCTCTCTCTCTCTCTCAAAAATAAACATTAAAAAATATTTACAATCAAGAAAAGAAAAAAATGACTTAGCCATAGAAGGGAGGGTAGGTGGGGTGGGTGTTGGGATTTAGGAAGAGGCAGTGGATTATAGGGAAGTGCATGGAAGGATGCAACCACAGTGAGCTATGACGATTGTACTTGGATGGGAAATGAGAGAACCAAGAAAAGTGTGCACCCAGACAAGGTGAGGAAGTTCGTGATGAAGTATAGTGGGGCTTTACTAACGTATCTCCCCCAAACAAATGCAGGATGAAGATAAGATGGTAGTATTAATGATATGGTTTTTTATTTTCATCATTTGAATAATGTAAGGTCAAAGAATTTTACTAAATAAATTCATCTTAAGTCTTAATTATGTTTAATGCCAAAGCCTTGATCCTAAGCACTAGAATTAATAACAGAAGGAATCTTATTAATATTAATAATGGTTTGTTTTAGGCTTGCTCCGCATAGCAGTTAAAAAACTCCATTAGGTGTTTTCATCCAAATTTCATTCTAATATTCCCCAGCCTCTCAGGACCCAGCAGTTCCGAGCTTGGTATTGACAACAGCTCGGAAAATTCCTGTGACTTCCTTGAGGCTGGACCATATGTCAACAGGTATTTGGGTTAGAATCCCTTCTCATCTTCTGCTCTGGGAACTCTTATCCATTTTTTAGGTTCAACTCAAATTTTACCTCCTCTGTGATTTTTTTTTTCTCATCTTCCTCTAATACCCAGGGAGAATAGACGGCCTTGCCTGCCCCATACTCCCAAAGTGGTTCTTAATACGATGGTTTCTAGTACATTCCTCAGTATATTTTACTATTAGACTAGATCTTCCTGGACATCCATGCAATATTTATTCATTTCTGTATCCTTAGTCCATGGGACAGGACCTGGAATACATTTGCTCAATATGTATTTGCTTTTCTTTTGTAAATAGATCAATGAATGAATGGATGCACAAATGAATAAGTTTTGTTCTGATTCAAATGCTTTAGAAAATAATCTATTTCTGAGTCACATAGGTTCAGCTTCCTCACTGTCTACCGCTAATACCTCCATTCTAGATGGTGTGCTGAAGGGTTTAGGCAGGGAAAAATGAGAAGTGATATTGTATTTCCTTATCTGGAAAAATTAGTTAAAAATATCTATATTAGACGGTTGTTTTGAGGGTCACATGAGATCATCCTAAGCAATCAGCATTTAGGACAATAACTTCCCAATAATAGGTGTTTAATAAATATTGAATATATCTGTATAGGAAAGTCTGTCTTAAAATTAAAAAAAAATTTATGTTTTTATTTTGAGAGAGAGAAAGAGGCAGAAAGCAAGGGGGGCGGTGCAGAGAGAGAGGGAGACACAGAATCTGAAGCAGCTCCAGGCTCTGAGCTGTCAGCACAGAGCTTGACGTGGGGCTCAAACCGACAGACTGTGAGATCATGACCTGAGCTGAAGTCAGATGCCCAATCGACTGAGCCACCCAGGCGCCCCTGTCTTAAAATTCTTTAAATGTCTTTTTAGCAACACTTTCAAAAATTGAGTATCAAAATTTTTATTTTTGGAATTTATATAATAAAATAATTGAATTTAGATCACTTTAGATCTTCTAGATTTTAGATGAAAGGTTTCTTTTTCTACACTTTAGTCTGTTTTAACCTCAAGTTTACATCTGTAAATATGAAGGGATGCTTTCTGTTGTGGGGGTCAGATTACGATAGTGGCCTGGTCTGAGTTATCCTCCTTAGAATGGGGTATCTATAGTTCACTCTGATAAGCTAAAATTATGTTAATGAACTCAAAACTCTTCCTTTACTTCCTCTCTTAAGGTGAACATTTCCAACCTCAGATTCTGATGTACACAGAATGAAAACTTAAGCTGTTTCATTTACTTGATTTCCTGTTATGTAATCTGTCATCTTGCTTTTTAAAAGTAATAGTGTTTAATGTGAGGGGTTTAGAAACCATAAATGAGT
Source organism: Helogale parvula (assembly GCA_004023845.1). NCBI lineage: Eukaryota > Metazoa > Chordata > Mammalia > Carnivora > Herpestidae > Helogale > Helogale parvula. Next base: position 147,326 of record PJEM01000201.1, read on the forward strand.
TTCAAAACAAAATTTTAAAAATAAATTATTCACTAAGAAGTGTCCAATGATTTTACTTTGGTATAGTTCCTTCAATTCTTTTTTCTAGAAAATATTTTACAAATATAATTCAATAGGTTTTTATGAAATGGCTATGATGTAGCTTCTTGGAACACATTAGTAAGCAAAACTGACACAAATCCTTGGAGCCTATATGTTACTAATAAACATTTTGTATATGTAAATTGTGTAACATATTACAACGGATGTGCTATGGAAACATATACACACATGGAAAAGCTCAGCCTGCCATTTTAAGTAGGCTACTCTGGGGAGATGCCACTGAAAAATATTTGGACAAAGATTTGAATGTCATGACGAAGTTCACATTGTGAATACTTTGAGGACTGGTATCCAAGCATTAGGAACAGCCAATGCAAATGACACAGCATCTAGGGAATTCAAGTAGGATCACAAAGATCAGTGTGGATGTTGGAAAGTCAGTAAAAATAGATAACAGGATATGAAGTAAGAGACAGTGGAAGCCAGATAACGTAGGCTTTGTGAAACTTAGGTTTTCACTCTGAAAGAAAAGAGGTATTTGGGTTTGTAACAGGATCCTCCAGGATGCTGTGTGGAGAAAAGGCAGGAGCAAGGCCAGTGGCAAGACCAGCAAGGCCACTGTCATCATTCAGGTAGGAGGTGTTATTGGCCAAGACCAGGAAGAAACGCTGTTTTTCTTCCACTACTCAGCCAGCATTTCCTCAGATCACATGATCACAGATCTCTGTAAATACAAACTTTAATTGTGAATTTTAATTGTTATGAAATGTTCTGAACGACCAAACTAACGCCATGCCAGGCTTCCTATTTCCCCCCTAGTTAGTAGGCCTGAGTTTCAGTTTCCCCAGAATGATCAGACAGCTAAAGAAAAGAGCATACACATGTCTGAAGAAAGACTGCCTTCACAACACCCAATCAGGGAGAACCAAAAGGCATATCAGACATTCCTGAGGGAGGAGGTTTGGGGCTGGGACCGGAGATAACTGCTCAGTGTTAGTTAGCCAATCGCTTGCCACTTGCCCAAGCCCCATGTGAGGGTCCTTAGCCCACCCCATAATTGGTTATTTTCAAAGGAACCCCAAACATCATGATTGGGTCCCGCCAAATGTAACGGACGCCCTAGAGATTCTGAGTGGTTAAGACTGTTACTAGGGCTGCTGTGTGATTACAATTGGAATGCTGTGCCTGTGTCACAATCCCTTGTAACTCCCCCTTTCCAAACCCCTAAAAACTCTGCTCAGCTATTGTTCTGGGCTCTCAGCACAGATCCACTGCATTGGTGAGGTCTGAGAGCCTGAGCTTAAGCCCAAATAAACGCCCTTTGCTTTTGCATACATGACTCGGTCTCCCTGGTGGTCTCTGGATTTTGGGGATATTGTAATCTGGGCATAACAATTCTATCCTTAAGAGTATCTTGTGATTAAATTTATTACCCTGGATTCAGAAAATAAAATGCTAACCAACCTGGGATCTAAAAAGGTTATCCTAACCAGTGTTTCTAAACACAGTCTCCTGACTGGTGACGACAGACCGTATTGCCCGCTGCCTGTTGGCTCCTTTGCACCTACTGTGACTTGGCTTCTCTTCTCTAATCTCCTCCCTTTCATTTCTGAGACATGCACTAGGTAATTTAGATAGTGGAGTGATCTGAAGATGTAATAGTGTTAGGGGGAAAAAGTCAAGCCAATTCCTTTGTCTGTATGCTAACGGGATTGAGTCCAGGCAGTAAATTACTCTCCTGAGATTGAGAAATTTTCAGAGACACAAGAGTAACTCATGTCCAGTCCATGGCTCAACAGAGACAATGCACATAACCGGGGAAGGGAATTAAGGAAAACTGTTAGTACTGAAAAGTAGAAGTTACTCATCACTGCTCTGTCAAAGCTAGTTACGTATAGACCGCTTCTAAAGTGGTTCCTAATGGTCCCTGTCTCTGGTGCCTCTGGCTTTATAATCCTTTTCCCTTCGGTAAATTGTTTCTAATCAACCGAACACCCCAACACTGAGAGGATGTAACTTCTGTGATTAGATTCCAAGAGATAAATCAAGCTGCCATAATGTGACTGGTGCCCACACGAAAGGAACTGATTCTGTTCAATGGTCAGCAAGGAACTGTGGCCCTCCGTCCAACGCCTTGTAAAACCAGAATCCTATGAACAGCCAAATAAGCATAGAATTGGACCCTTCCCCAGTCAAGAATTCGGATGATGCCACCCCTGACCACCACTTTGACTGCAGACCTCAGAGATCCTGAAGCAGATGCCCAGCCAAGCCATGCCTGAATTCTTGGTTCCCAGACACTGAGATGACTTTTCAGTGCTGCTGCAAGCTGCTAAGTTAGTGGTAGGTTTAATGAACCAATAGATAACGGATGCTTTCCTTTTCCTTGTGCTATTTTCTTAAGTTATGACACTTAAGAAAATTACCCTTTAATTATTTTAAGTATGCATTATATCATTAAACACTTAAGCAAAAACTGTTAAAAAGAATCTGACATATTCGTTTACTCTTAAAAACACATAACGCTCATTATTAAGAATGAAATTATTTTAGCTTATTTACATAATTTACATTAAATCATCACAAGTAATGAATTTTAAAAGAGAATAAAAGTGTTTTATGTGATGTTGAAATCTAAAATATTCCTCAGAAAATAGGTAGCAGTTTCTGGCAACTGATAAAAGGTTGGAGTCTGAGGATGTGGCATGCTCTTTTGGGCACAACTGATGCAAACTGACTCTGGCTAGGTATAAAAGAAGAAAAAATAAAAACTTTTCCTAGGGAAGAAATTACATAGCAACTAGAATCAAAAATAGGGGCACCTGGGTAGCACAGTTGGTTAGGCATCCAACTTTGGCTCAGGTCATGAACTCGTGATTCTTTTTGATTTCAAGTCCTCCATTGGTCTCAGAGCATGGAACTTGCTTCGAATTCTCTCCTTCTCTCTCTATCCCTCTTTGTTCATGCTCTCTCTCTCTCTTTCTCTCTCTCTCTCTCTCAATAATAAATAAACATTAATTGTTTTAAAAATAGTGCTAAATTATCCTCTGGAAAGGCATGAATCAAGACAGAACAAAGAAATCAGGAGCAGAACTTTATGGCTCTTCCCTCTTGGAGCTACCATCGAGATGTCAGCTCCGTAAACTCCTAGGTCTCTCTGTCTATAAGTCACATTTCAAGATATCCAGGGAGAAAATCTAATTGGCAGAAAGGAAGAGGAGGGTATGTACCACAGGCAGAGCTTCTGAGCACCACTCCTTCAGAAGGAGGAGCCAAACACCAAGCACAATGCCTGACATAGCAGTCACCAAATTCATACTGCTGAGGGAATGAGTGAATCATAGAGCTGGCTATCCAAAAATTAAAAAATAAAAATAAATAAAAAGACAGTCTTCAAGTGCTATTTACAATTTTAACATTATGATTGGCAGAATAATGGTCCCCTAAAGATGAACACATCCTAACCCTTAGAACTTGTGAATGTGTTTCCTTCCCCAGCAAAATACGAGTTCCCTGGATTTGTGACTAAATTAAGGATCTTGAAGAAGAGAAATTATCCTGGATTATCCAAGTGGGACCATTATAATTACCAAGGAATGTCAGATTCAGAGAAGATGTGAGGACAGAAACAGACATCATGGCGATGCAAGTTTATTCTGACACGCTTTATAAAGGTCCTTCTAATTCAGGGTAGAAGAAAAAGTGACTGTAAGCAAGCTCCCTACCCTCTCTCTCTCAGCTTCTGTCCCTTCATCTTTAAAAAGATAGAGTAGCAGGATCTACTGCAGGGGGAAATCGTGAGAAGCAAATGTGACCATCCAAGGACATACTTTGAAAATGGATAAAGAAGATGTGATATATATGTATACACACACACACACACACACACGCACACACACACACGCTGGAATACTACTCAGTGATGAAAAAGAATGAAATCTTGTCATTTGCAACAACATGGATGGAGCTAGAGGGTATTATGCTAAGCAAGCTACATCAGTCAGAGAAAGACAAGTATCATATGATTTCACTCATATGTGCAATTTAAGAAACAAAACTGATGAAAATAGCAGAAAGGAAGGAAAAATATGATAAAAACAGAGAGGGAGACAAACCGTAAGAGACTCTTAAATACAGAGAACAAACTGAGGGTTGCTGGGAGAGTTATCGGGTGGGAGGTGGGTTAAATTGGTGACAGGCATTAAGGAGGGCACTTGCTGGGATGAGCACAGGATGTCATATGTAAGAGATGAATCACTGGATTCTACTCCTGAGGACAAGACTACACTGTATGTTAACTAACTTGAATTCAAATAAAAAATAAAAGTATCTGGCATGTAGTACATGCTCAACAAATGCCAGTTATTTCTAATAAGACCATAGAGAACACCAAACAATTAATAATCTTAAAATAATATCCATCATAACCTACATGTCTTTAGAGATATTTTAGAGCAGTGCCTCCATCCCAGCCCAGGAAGAAAGCAAAGTTGTTTCCCTATATGGTATAAATTCAAGATGTTTATTGCTGTGAGCATACCATCCTCTTTTATACCATTCCTCCAGCTGCCCCTTCTTCTGGTACGTCCTTCTACGACGCAGCCATGGAGGTGCCCTCTGTGAAATCCAAGGTGACTTGCCTTCACTCTTCTGCACGGTTATATATGTTTCCTGTGCCAGTAGGTGTTCTTACCTCTCTACGTACCCTCTACAGAATTCTCCAGTCCTTTCTTCCACCTCTCACCAGCCACAGACTCTTCCCCAAGCATGCTCCTCCTGTATTAGATTACTTTCCATCTTCAGTAAAGAGATGTGAGGGGTCCTTTGTGACCCCTTCCAAAAGTAAGTGTCTAGGCTCCTGGAGGGCCATGAAATCTATGACAAACCAACCGTGCAGCACTAGAGTGACATGTCCTATGGAACGTGAATCCCCTAGCGCAGGGCCCAGCACATAGCAATCCGTGAATAATGAATGCTATTATTTATATTATTATTACCATTGTCACCATCACAACCCTTAGAGCAGTCTGTCTGCACAGCAAGACTGAGAGAAGCCGCTGCATCTCATTTATCTTTGGATCTGTCCCAGTGCTCAGCACAGGGCCTGGAGCTCACACAATAGATATTTCCTAACTGTGTAGCCTCAAGACAAGTCCCTCTGGGTATGTCTCAAAGATCTCCTTTGCACAGCATGCCCACATCTGCCTACAGGGCAACAATCAGCCGAATAGCAACCTGGGTGCAGCAGGCTGTTAATGACCTGTCTCCAAGGAAATACTGCCCAGTACTAAAATGACTCACCACCAAAAGGTGCGTTTTATGGTGTCATTTTTCTTCTGTGATATTTTGTGCTGTGTTAAATTTTATCCATAACAATTGAGATTCTAAATCCAGGCGTAAAGGCAGAAGGCCAGGGAGGGGGCTCTCATTATGGTGATATTGGGAGCAATGATTGCATCCGGCCCTGAAAGGGGAATTCTGCGTCAGTGTCGTTGGCTGGCTGGTAATTAACTAGGAGAAAGCATCTTCCTTGCTCCGGGTGAAACAGTCAAATTCTAAGTTAAGATGCTGGGCTGGAGAGAAGATAGAGTAAGTGTGACTCCAGCTGTCTGACCTGTCATACTAGAAAGTCACAGCTGCAAAACGTCAGAGTTCTTTCTTAGAGGACATGGACCAAGTTTGTGCTTTCTTGATGCTTCATTCATTCACCTTATCTACATATAGACATTCACCCCCAATTAAACCCATCTCCTGCTCTTGGCCAATGTCCCAAATCTTTCCCATGAGTCTTTGGGACTGCACCAAATATAAGCAGAAAACACCATGTGCTCCTTCCTTTCTATTCATATTGAAGACCCAGACCAACCCGCAGGTCACTTCTGCAGCCCTGAAGATGCAAGAGGGACAGGCCATTTCTTCCCTACTATTGCATTCTAGAACATCTTCTCTCCCCACAAAGACTCTCAAGTTACAAATCATTTCACTCACTACCCCCCTTTGTCCTCATAATTTATGTATGTATTGCAAATATTATACCTATATCAATGCTAGAGGAGCATTTTCAATTCCTTGGAGATTTCAGCCCCTGCCATGATGATGTCCCTTCTCCAAGACTGCCCTTGTTAGTAATTCACAGGGATTTGTATCGATAATTGTTATTGATTTATGTCAATAAATATGTCCATTGATAATTATTCTGATAATTTGGCTTCCAAGTTCTCAACCTATCTTGCAATGAACTCGTTCTGCATGTTATGTGAGCTACTCATGCCCATGATCACTCCCTAGACCTTGTATTGCCAATAACTGCCTCACTTCTCTTAGCCCAAGTTAAGGTTCCACTGTTCTAGTCCTCCCATACTTCCAGTCTGATGAAAACAACTGTTTGTCCCCAAAGAAATCTTTATTCTGTTGATCTTATCACATGTCCACTGCCCTTAGTCTCATGGTGGCCTCATGTTATTCTGTATTTAGATCTTGTATCCCATGGTCCTCCATTAAAATCACATTTCTTAACAAACTTTCAGTACCCTGCCCCTTTCCCTTTATCAGACTCATGAGGGACCATTTTTGACCTTGGTCAAGTTCAACTTTGCCTCCTCTGGACCTCCATGTGGCTAGTGTTAAAAAAAAAAAAAAAGGAACAGGTCTGGACAGTAGTTAAAGGAGTAAAAACAGATTTTGTGGAGGAAGAAGTGCAATAGAGGGAAAAAATAACTCAGTACAGAAGTGGGATCACTTCTGAAAACCCCAAGAACAAGTGAGGATTTATAGCAAAGAGCAGAGTGGGTGCATGGAAAATTACAAGAGGAGACATCACAGGTAGGGGCATTCCTTCTAAACTGACCTGACCTAAGAGGGAGGGTCCTTGCTGAGCAGAGCAGGGGAATCAGACCACCTGCAAAATGGTGTGAGATGAGGAACTTGATCAGATATTGACCAGCTATTGATGGATTCTCACTCAATTGAGGGGGTGAGGGCTTGTCACTAAACTGACTTAGTAGGATTCTTGCTACAAATGGGCTATGCCATCCTGAGGACGAGGCCCAAGTCAAGAACAAGTCTTCAAAGAGCCTGGCTGTTTGGTCAAGAGGACACTTTTGTCATCAGAAAAATTCAATACATGCTGAATGGACTAAAATTAAAATAACAATCACTAAATCAGTTAGAAAGGAAGATAAGGATAATGAAGAGCTACATCCAATGCAGTATGAGAAGGAATTATTAACACTGCTTATATTGGTCATATTAGATGCCAGGTACTTACTCTAAGTGATTTATACACATTTACTCTTTAATTAATATCTTTGATTTATAGGAAACTAAGGTAAAGACCAACCCTCTGACAACTGAGAGATGAGTTTAAAACAACAACAACACTAGCTGGTAAGGCTAAATACAAATTAGCAACATAAGGTTTAATTCTCCCTGTTGAAAGTATAGGAAAAGATTCTATGACCTCTCTCCCTCCCCAACACTTTTTCTTAGAGTGTTTAATTTAGGAAAGTGTGTAATCATGGGTTCTTTCTCTGTCTCTGAAATGTATGTAAATCTTTCCAAAAACTAAGCTCCTTACTAGCTTTATAACCCAGGCATATCTTTCTCAAGGACTTGAGTCCTTGAAATATAATCATCAAAGAAGATAATAAGTCCAATTTCCAGCTCCTATGAGGATAGGGACCTAACTTCCAAACTTCTATGGAGCCGAGCTTCAAGTTGGAAAATCACTTCTTGTTGTAAAGATACGAGAAGTGTATTTTCCCTTTGATTAAAGCCAGTTGGCTAACACCGATTGTCACCCCAACCACCAAGTGAATTTAGGATAAACCATGTGTGACAGATGGTACCATCAATCCTTTTACTTAGGGATAAGTTATTATTTTCTTGAGAACATGTACACAGTGGGTTGTATCTACCTGACTACAGAAAAAGATGAGATTTCTTTCTACCTTTACAATCTCCTACTGGATTGTCTGGGCTGTTATGTTCTGGTTTAATGCTTTCCAACAATAAAACTGTTTTCTTTCGCTTCTACTTTTGTGGAGAGTTTTTCTGGGTTGTGCTTTGTTTATTTGTTTGTTTTTTAAATTTTATTTCCCAAAAAGTGCCAGAATGGGGCATGTTAGGATTAATGAGATTAATGATAAACCTGGAACAGAATTCTACATCTGCCCCTGAGAAACACAAGGAATAGAGAGGGTAATGTAATTAAGATTTTCGCTTTGTATATATACCCATGGATTGATTCTTTGTAAGGAGACTATGTATTGCACTCTTTAGAACATGGTGCAAAAAGTCAGAAGCTGGTGCTGCCAATTACAGCACATTCAGAGACCCCATAAAGGACCCCAAAGACTGCTGACTGCATTTTTCTCTTTTCTGTTTCATATTTTGAAAATTTGCATATCCTTTAATGATATACGTAAGAACTTTTCTGCTCTAACAAATTACCACAAATCTGGTAACTTAAGACAACCTCATATCTGGATGTCAAGACCTTATCTGGATGTCAAGACCTCACATCTGGATGTCAGAGGTATAAACCGGGTGGACAAGGCTGTGCTCCTTTTGGGGTCTCCAACAGAGAGTCCAATTTCTTGCTTTTTCTGGCCTTTCAATGCTGATCACACTCCCTGGCTCCGGGTGCCTTCCTCCATCTTCAAAATCAAAGGAGTGGCATCTTCACATCTCTCTCTCGCTCTCTCTTCTCTTTCTATCTCTCATCACTTTGCAGGACAAAGGGAAGGAAGATGGTGTCAGAATCCATCCAAGGTGCTTTAACAAAAATACCATAATGAAAAGCTTAACCAATAAAAATTCAGTTTTCACAGTTCTGGAGGCTGGCAGATCCAAGTTCAAGGTGCTGGCAGATGCAGTGCCTGGTAAAGCCTGCTTCCTAGGTTGTAGTTGGCTGTCTTGTGTGCTCCCATGGTGAAAGGAACAAACTCTGAGATCTCTTCTACAAGGCTGTCAATCTTACTGTGAGGGAACACCCTCACGACCTAATTGCCTCCCCCAAAGAAGGCCTTGTCTCCAAACCCTACCACATTGGGATTAGAGTTCAGCATATGTTTTCAAGACTCCACAAACATCTAGTCTGTAGAAGACGATCAGTGCGAGGGAGGTTGGTTAGACTGAAGTCACTCCATTTAGCTTATAAATTCTATCTTCAAAAACATCCTATTCAGCAGATGCTGAGTTTTTCAGCTCAAAGCTTACAGGAAGAAACTTCATTGAGGCCTTGCTCTGATCCTCACCACACAGAGTAGCAACTAAAGTTCCAAGCCCTGTTTAGATGGAATTTCAGAGAAGACTGGAATCCAGAACTCAGACCTGAGGGTGTTAATCTTCTCTCCTGCTGAGTCCACCACGTCCCGCGTTTGCTGTGCAGCTAACACTTCATAACAGTTATGTGCTCAATAAATGTCCACCCAGAAAATGGATTTCACAAAAATGCAACACGATAGCCACCCCAAGGGTTTATGATCCATAATTCATTTTGGAAAACGGCTTGATTCATTTGGAGCAGTAAAATCTGAGAACTTCACGGCTCATAATAATGTCAGAGAGAGCGATCTCCCATGCTAACTGCGCACAAAGAATTAACGCCGTGCTGTCTAAACACTGCGCCAACCCCGTCCCCACACAAATCAGGTGGGGCATACCCTCAAACACTCCGGTGAGTAATGATCAAGACCAATCCATATTTTATCTTCTATGGACCAGGGAAATTGCTCATATAGACATTCCATAGGAAATAAGCCTCCCAGGAGAGGTAGATTCTAGTCCTAATACCTCTTCCTCTTCTCCTTTTTTTTTTTTTTAAACTTTGTGACCTTATTGGGCCTCAACATACATCTGGCCTCATATATTCCAAAATAATATCCAACATATATTCCAGCCTCAGTTGTTTTCCATCCTACCTTCCCCATAGCCTTGGCTTCCCTAACAAAAGAGTTTCTCGTATTTCCCAGAATAAAGGATCATTCCCCTGATCTCCAAGTATTTGCACACAGGGTCATCTCTGTCTGAAATATGCCTCACATCCTTCAAAGCCCAATTTTAGTCCCACTTCCTCCAGGAACTCTTACCTTACTTTCCTATAATTATTTTTCCCTTGAGGGCAGGGGCTGTTTATTAAGCTAACTGACACTTAATAGTTGGTTATTTCTGTTGGTTGGTTGGGTGGTTGGTTGGTTTTATTTAATATGTTCTAAATGTTAAGCAGAGAGGTAACATACTTTCATAGCACTTCAGATTTTAGTCCAGTTATTCCATATGATAGATTCAAAAGGAAACGCTTCTCCCAGGCTATGTCGTGGGAGGGGCATAACCAGATGATCTTCCGGTTTTCGGGGCAGAGTATTCATCCCGACCACAGCGTGCCACACTGTATCTTTTTGAAAAGATAAAATGTGATAACGTTACAAAGTGGTTGGCATTGTGCTTGGCACATGTTTAAGGCATCAATTGTATGTGTAAGGCATTTATTGTATGTGTGTTGTATTCCTGTTGTCAATGTCACTTCACAAAAACACAGCAAAGTAAATATTATTATCCTTAATTTACACGTGAGGCTTCGAGTTTTTAAAATCTTCATAAAAGTCCCCTTGTTGCAGAGACGGTGCTGAAACCTTGTTAACGTTTACTATTTTTTATTCAAATGTCCTTTCTTCGTCTATCCGACTCAGCCCTGAGGTCAGGGGACACTTAGCACTGTGGTTCCGATGTCTGTGGGGAGACTTAAGGCCCTGCATTCTGTGATGCTACTGTCCTCTCAGGTACAGAGTGTGGCTTGTGAGTCACTGGCGTCGTCTGGTCTTCAGACAATGCCTGCTTCCAAGGTACTCCACATTTATGAAGGGGTCCAGCTGGAGAGCAAGCCATTTATCTGGTTCTGGTTTTTGTTTTTTTTTTTAACATTTATTTATGAGGGACAGAGAGAGACAGCTCGAGCTGGGGAGAGTCAGAAAGAGAGGGAGACACCAAATCTGAAGCAGGCTCCAGGCTCCGAGCTCTGAGCAGTTAGCACAGAGCCTGACGCGGGGCTCGAACCCATGAACTGTGAGATCATGACCCGAGCCGAAGCTGGACACTTAACGAACTGAGCCACCCAGGTGCTCCTGGCTCTGATTTTGATCACCTAAATTATTCACAAAATGATTCATCAAGGAAAGAATGGCAGTCTATTTGGATGGAAACATTCTTAAAGCAAAGTGAAACAAAATGCCAAGCCTCAGCCACCGCAATTCCCAAGGCTGCCATCTTGGCAGTGCTCCCACTAGGCCTTTGGATAGGCAAAAGCTAGCCTCGCCATTTGGTCAAATATTTTCCTCACACTGGGAGAGGAACTGGATCAGCTCTTCAACAAATATTTAGTGAGCACCTGCTAAGTAAAGCATATGGAATACATGATGGATGATAGAAATCAATATAATAAAAATCTCTTTGCCCTCAAAGGCTTGGAACTCTCAAACACTGCAGAAGGGAGTGTAATTTGTTATCCTCACTTCGGGAAGCTGGTAGTAACTACTAGACGCAAGCATGCAGCCACCCTCTGTCCCAGCAGCTGCACTCATTTATATGTCCGTGAGCAGTGAGTGCCCCTGCTCACCAAAGGCACAAATAAGAATGCCCATAGCAGCTTTATTTATAATAGTCAAAAATAGGAAAACATATTCATCGACAGTGAATAAATGGTAAGCTATTGATATACTTATACCCAGGAAATTAAAAAAAAAAGAGTAAAGTACTACAACACATATCAATATAGATTAAATCTCAGAAATTAATATTAAGCAAAACGAATCAGATCTCAAGGAGTAATTATTTTATGATTCCACGTACATAAAGTGCAAGGAAAAGCAAAACTATGACCAATGTCAAGATAAGCATTATCTTAGTGTAGTGAGATGGGAACTGGGAAGGCCAACGAAGGAGACCTCAGGGGTGTGGCAAAGGATCTGCATCTTCATCTAGGTGTTATACATGCAGTTCTAAGTTTATTACATATACGAACATGCATGCGGATACACTGAGTTGAACCTTAATACTTGTGTCCTTTTCTATACAAATATTATATCTCACTTATTAAAAAAAGACAAAAGAAAGAAAATAACAAAAACCAAAGAAGACACCAGGATCTCACATTGCTTATACAGAAAACATTGAGATATAGTGATTCTTTAAAAAAAATTTTTTTTAATGTTTATTTACTTTTGAGAGAGAGAGAGACAGAGCATGAGAGAGAGAAGGGCAGAGAGAGGGAGATATAGAATCTGAAGCCGACTCCAGTCTCCAGGTGTCAGCACAGAGCCTAATGTGGGGCTCAGACTCATGAACCGTGAGATCATGACCTGAGCTGTAGTTGGACACTTAACAGACTGAGCCACTCAGGTGCCCTGAGATATGGTGATTCTTTTATGCATTTTATATATAATAAATTATATGAAAACAAATGATGTGCATACTTCTGCTATGACATCTTTTTTTACTCATTAATTACTTTGTATTCCACTTACATATTCCTTCACCCACACCAACAGAGGCCTGCACCAGACGCAAATTGGAGTAAAGAAGAGACAGAGCCCAAATGCCGTCCTGTGATGACATGGGTAAGTAGACTAAGCTGTTTCAAATCTAAAGTTGTCAAAATCCCAGGGTAGTGCAGCCCATAGGAGGGCCATAACTCAAGACTTTAGTTTTAGTTTTGTTTTAAGTTTATTTATTTTTGAAAGAGAGAGAGTGCAAGTGAGGGGAGAGATGGAGAGAGTCGGGACAGAGGATCCCAAGTGGGCTCTGTGAGCTGACGGTGGACAGTAGCCCGAACTCACGAGCCACATGATTGTGACCACAGCAAAAGTTGGGCACCCAACTGACTGAGCCACCCAGGTGCCCCTCAAGTCCTTAGTTTTAAGGAAAAACACTGATGGTCAGAGGCCTGGTGTAATTTAGTCAGCTGAGCAAAACCGAAGCCTGTCTTCTCCCAACTGAGTGAGCACGCCTCTTGTGAAGCCACAAGCCTGACTCAGGCTGGCTGAGAGGCAGCATGGGCAATGGGCTGGGGGGCTGAAGGATGCTTTTGGATTTGGAGGCATGGTGCTTGTGACTCCGTGCTGGAAGGGACACATCACATGGCTGTGAAACTGTGGCCTATAACCAAATACTCTGACCTCTGCTTTCTACAGCTGTAGAATGAGAACAAAACTGCTTACGGAATGCTTTCTAAAGCAAAGATAAAATCTCAAGCAGCTTAGTGCAACTTACATGACTTTTACAAGCTGCTCCCACTATTTTCCAGCTTCATTTCTCTCTGGTCTCATCAATTATTTATCGAGGGCCCATTTGCATAGCAGGTGTTTTCCAGATGCCGGAGTCTGCGAAAAAGGCCAAGATGGAAGTATGTTCTGGAGGGAGGTAGAGGGTAAATAAGTAAATGCGCAAGAAAGTAATAGCATTCCAGAGAGGACTAAGTGATACAGATGTTTAGAGAGAGTGCAGGAGTGGCTGACTATAAGTGAAGTTGGACTGTTGAGGAAGGCCCAGGAAAGTCACCTGGTGACTGAACTCTTCTGGGCCTCACCTCACATCCTCTCTGTCTACACCTTGCTCTAGCTGTGGCTTTAGCTGATGGCTTCTTTCTTAAGCTACACCTCGTTTTGCTGAGTTCTCCTCAGGGTTTCTCTGGAATCCTATGCAGCCCACCTGCCAGGAGCCATTAGATCCTCGCAAATGACTGAGCCAGCAAGGACCAGAAAATTAACACACAATGGGGAAGCTTGACCAATGACAGATGGCATCCAGGAGATGAGGGCTTGTTCCTTCCACTTTCTGGGTGGGCAATTATAACATTCATTCTACGTGGCTTTTCAAAAGGCATAGAAAGAGCCCCAATTGTCCACAGCAGAAACCAGCTTAAAAATGTTCTTCCTTCTTCCCTGTTTCATTCTTACTATCAACTAACCTAATCCCCAGGCTAAACTAACTGCATGCAAGCCGGTGTCTCAGGCTTTGCTTTCTGAGAAAAGCCAAGGGTAAGACAGACCCGAATGTTAAGAAGGAGCCAGTCACGTGGCAATGAAGGACAGAGTCTTCTGGGCAAAGGGAACGGCCAGTTTCCTGAGACTTTAACCATTACAGACCCAAACTTTCCCAAAGTCCAGGGGGTCCCACAACTATGCTGGAAAAGAATAACAAATTTTATGTCATGAAGGAACTCTTGGCACCATTTGGTTCGATAGGACTCTAACTGCCACAGTAGAGAGTGTGGAGATTATTCTAAGTGTAAAGGGAAAGTTTTGTGAGGTCGAAGAGAGGACTGGTAGACTTAATACTGTGAAATTCGGAGCACCTGAGGGGCTCAGTCAAATAAGTGTCTGACTTTGGCTCAAGTCATGATCTCATAGTTCGTGGGTTGGAGCCCCAGGTTAGGCTCTGTGCTGACAGCTCAGAGCCTGGAGTCTGCTTCGGATTCTGTGTCTCCCGCTCTCTCTGACCCTCCCCCCATCTCTCTCTCTCTCTCTCTCTCTCTCTCTCTCTCTCTCTCTCTGTTTCTGTCTCAAAAATAAATATACATTAATTTTTTTTTAAATACCATGATGTCGAGGTTTCTGGGTGGGGAATAGTGTGTTGTGGGACAGACATGGAAGCAGGAAGTCCAGTTTGGAGGCTGTGACAGGAGTCGGGTCTCTAGGTCAAGACATAATAATAATATGTCTGAAAGAAGAAGAGGGGAATAGAGGGCAACCCTACAGGTCAAAAACCACTTAGGCATATCAGCAATTCCAATTTGGATACTGACTTACATAAACTATCTTACTGCGTATACATCCACATATTTATATCTATCTATACCCATCTTACTATAGGCCTGCCTATCTATCTATCTATCTATCTATCTATCTATCTGTCTATCTATCTATCATCCATCTATTCACCTATTGGTTGGTATTTATCTATACAAATATTTATGAAAAATGAAAATGCTGACTAAATATATGACAATATTAAAAATGATTGTTGTTTTTGAGGTGTCAAAATGACATTATAGTTATATTTACATGAAAATCCCTTGTCCTTTTGAAAGACATAATGAAATTTTTACGGATGGAATAATACCACATCTGGGATTGGATTCAAAACAAAGCGTGAATGGGGAACGTGGGTGGGGTAGAGACAAAGCAGTAGTGGCCATTAAATGATGATTGTCAAAGGCGGGCAATGAATGTATCCGGGTTTTTGAAAATTCCATCTACTTTGATACCTGTTTAAATGTCCCACAATAAAAGCGGAGGTGGGTGTGCAGGGGTGTTGGAGGGAGAAAGGTGCTGCGGTGGTTCGGTGGGCTTGGACTATGTGGGTGGCCCCCGGGGTGATGATAACCATGGTTAGCATCTAGGGTATTTTAGAGGCAGAGTGAACTTCCTCAAGGATGTCTGAGTCCCTGAGATTTCTGGACACTGGTTTTATTCTGTCCTCAGTGCTGAGCCTCGGAGGCTTTTTGATCAAGAGGCTTCTATGATCCGTCATGTTTTGGGACTGCAGCTGACAGCACGCGATTAAAGCCAAGAACTCCGGCACCTCTGAGACGTACCAGGCTTTTATTCTAAACGTGTGTTTTGATCCCAGTGGGCACGGAGCGTGTCCACCTCCGCATTCAGTGGTGCCCGTCATGTAACGTCGGTGATGGGCCCTCAAGCACAAGGGGGAGGAGTCCAGCTTTATGAATGGATGAATGTGCTAAAACTGTCCTGGTCTGGGAAAGCCGCAACCCATCCAGGCACTGTGACACGCACGCTCTCACATGCCTGCATTTCCACGGGAGGCCCGGCCATCATCCGCCTGCCACACTCATGCACCCACAGGACATAAAATGTCCCAGACTTCAGAATGCTTCCCTAAACAGTGTGGAGGAGCAGCCTTCTCTATTTGTTTGTTTTTGAAGCAAAGTTGGGATGTGCTCTGGATATGAATTCTAGGCTCTTGGAAGCCCAGATATTTCTTTCATTTTCTGGATTATTTCTTACTGCATCCTTCAGGTGCATCCATGATGGACTTTACTCATACTTTCTAGGATACACAATTTGGATGATGAGTTAAAGAGCACACTTTAGGGACTCTTGGGTCACTCAGTCGATTGAGCATCCGACTTCAGCCTGGGTAATGATCTCATGGTTAGTGGGTTCAAGCCCTATGTAGGGCTCTGGGCTGACAACCCAGAGCCTGCAGTCTGCTTCAGATTCTGTGTCTCTCTCTCTCTCTTCCCCTCCCCTGATCATGCTCTGTCTCTGTTTTTCAAAAATAAATAAACATTTTTTAAAAAGCACCCTTTACAGAAATCTACCTGCATCCCTTTGCTCACGAGACATTTATGGTCTGAGCTGCCCTCTTTTGCACCATTCCAGTTAAAGTCTCCTCCATGAAAATTACTCTAAATCTCCGGGATCATCTCATCTCTCATTTTGGACTTCTTCCACAGCAATGTGTGCCTCTAAATTAGCTCTTTTGATACCATTCAAATACAGCTTTAGGACCACTTGTCTTCCTCCACAGGCACATTGTAAAAAGCTTTAGGACATGCAATTAAATACAGTCGTTAGAAATCTGCTCTCTGGAGACAGTTATAGGTCAAAAATTCAGCTTTGCCACTTATAGGTGGTGTACTTTCCTGCAGGCTTATCTTACTCATTTCTAACATGGCGATAATAAGGCTTTTCATCGATTATATGATACTAGGCATTCCTTAGCATGGAATCCGGCATAAGCGGTGAGTAACCACCACATGTTAACTACACTTATCAGGGTTATTCTAAGCGCATGGCACAATGTAACCATGAGGACCAACTATCAGTGTAAGTTGAAACACATTAGTTAAAAAAACAAATAGCTACTTTAAGTTCAAAAGTGAATAAACTTCATAGGGAATGTAAATAGAATGCAGACCCATCGGCACGTTTTGGAAACTCGCAGCTGATGACCAAGGCACTGGGTCTCAGAGAACACACTGAGTGGCAAGAGTCCAGATCTTTAGCCCGGTGGGAACTCGTTGTCAACGCAAAGAGAAGTGGCTTCAGGAGGAACAGAGCTGATGACTTTTACTGTGTGCAGGCATTGTGTTAGGAAGTACAGGACCGTCAGTTTTGTGTATAGTCTCCACTAATCTAGTTTCTACCAGGAAACATAAGAGCTAATATTGAAGTTGGGGGTTATTATTTCTCTGGCACAAGGAGGTGAGGCACAGAGGCAGACAAATCCAGGGGGATCACATGAACTCCAGGCAAAGTGAGCCGAGAATGCAGAGTCCCATCCTCAGCTGTGGCATCTCGGGCCATATATTCTCCTTTGGGACCTTTTTGTTTTTCTTCATCTGTAAAATGTGATTGACAATGCCTTTGTGACGTTGCCTCTGAAATGTGCCAATACAGTTCCTGCAAATAGGTCTCAGATAACAAATGTTAGCTTCTGACCCTGTCTTATTTATCCTCTCTACATCCCACTGTAGAACGTCAGGTTTCATCACAGCCCAAAACACCCCCAGTTAATGAGGCAGTTCATAAAGTGGCAGAAAAGGAAGGTCACTCATTTAACCCATAATGTGCACTGTGGCCTTGCCAAGGGCCAGATGCTGAAGACACAAACCCCTCCCACCCCTACCCTTGACCTCCAGCCGTCTACTGCGTGGTCTGCATCTCCTTCCTGTACCCCAGCTAGGCCAGGCGCTGTGACACCTGGGAGCCGACCCTCCACTGGTCCTGCGGTGACCACAGTTGCCTCTGCTTTCTCTCCCATCATATCAGATTCCAGGGTGACCTCTAGAAAAGGGACAAGGAAAATGGAGGTCTTTTGTCTAACTTGCAATATTTTTTTTCTTGTGACTCACAAAACCATTAAGTTTCTCACTCTTTGACCTTTTTAGTTAACGACTGTAAAATCAATGCATATTTATTACGGAAAAGCAGAATGTGAAAGGTAAAAATTACCCATAATCCAAACACTTGGACATATGGAAATATGTATTGTATGTGTGCATATATATGTATATGCATGTATGATCTCTCCACCTGAGAGTATGGTGTCACATTTTCACTGCTTATACACTTACTACAGACAGAAGTCATCGTCACGGTTAAGAATGTGGACGATTTAGTCAGGCAGATCCGACTTAACATTCCTGCTTTTTCACTTTCTGCCTGTGTTACCTTTAGGCAACTACTTAATGAATCTAAGCCACAGTTTTGAGGGTTAAAACACACACTAAGTCAATTTATACAGGTAATTACACATGAAAAATGTGACTAAATAATTCGAATAAATGTTAAATATTCTGATTTTTTCAACTACTCTTCTGAAGTTCATGTCCATCTTGCTAACAATCTTTTTAAATAATATTTTTATTTGCCTTCTAATAGTCTATTCTGAGGATGTATCTGGCACATAGCAGGCCACAAATAGTTATAGAAAAAGTGAGTGTAGAGTAACTTACTTAAAAATCAATATTTTAAAAGCTTTGCTAGTTTTGCAGCTTAAAATATTTCATTGTTTTAAATTCTATTCTGTAATTATTTTTTTCTCTTTTTTTAGCTGTTTATGTCCTTTGCTCATTTTTATTGTACTATTAACATACTATCATGATGTATATACATTTTATGTATTACTTTTTTAAATTTCCTGCAAATACTTATATCTCCTTTCTTCTTCTTCTTGTTCTTGTTCTTGTTCTTGTTCTTGTTCTTGTTCTTGTTCTTCTTTTCTCCTTCTCCTTCTTTTCATTTCCACACTTTCTTGTTAGTGGCAAGTCTATAGGATGCAGGACAGAAAAATCCTACAGTAAAAGTATTTAACCCTTTCACCTAAATGTTTCTTGGTCAGGTCTCATGTATCTGGGATTTCTCTTTAGGGTGATGTTCTTCCTCTAAACCTCAGTTGCCTGTCTCACAAAAGGCACCGGGTGGGACTTCTCCAACAGACCTGTATCTGGCAGTTCCGTTCCCTTCCTTATAGA
Organism: Helogale parvula; assembly: GCA_004023845.1. NCBI lineage: Eukaryota > Metazoa > Chordata > Mammalia > Carnivora > Herpestidae > Helogale > Helogale parvula. The sequence continues at coordinate 166,368 of PJEM01000201.1, forward strand.
AGCAGTACATTTTATGTTGCTTGGTCAAAGCACGCCTGGACTAGAAACTGCATCGTGAATGACAACCACTCTACTACGAATAAATTTCCTGTTAACCATATTTCCATCACAAATACTCATACTTCCGTCTGGTGTCATCACATCTATATAACTATACAGTATCATCATCTCTTAAAATAAGCAGAATACATGATTTCCGTGAGGTCACTATATTTACACTTTTAGTTCATGTTTAAGAGTAGCATCCTGCCAAACCAACACTAACGCCCTGCGTGGTCTTCAACACAGCAAAGGCAAAAAGGCTGTGGCCATGGTCAGGGGCCCATTCCTTTCCTTAAAAACATCACGAAGTTTTTAAGAAGAAAAAAGGGAGGGGCGCCTGGGTGGCTCAGTCAGTTAAGCGTCTGACTTCGGCTCAGATCATGATCTCCCCATTCGTGGGTTCAAGCCCCGCATCAGGCTCTGTGCTGCCAGATACCTCAAAGCCTGGAGCCTGTTTCAGATTCTGTCTCTCTCTCTCTCTCTGACCTCCCCTGCTCATGCTGTCTCTCTCTGTTTCTCAAGAATAAATAAAAAGCAGAAAAAAAAAAAAGGGAGAGTGAAGAAAGGGGAGCATTTTAAACAAAGAGCAGGAAAGTGTTATTATGACAACGGAAACAGATGAAATAAATTTGGCCATATCGGAAGTCCATAATAAATACAGAAGAAGAATTCCATGTCATGGTGGAAGTAAAACAAAGTAAGAACTCAAAAGAAATAAATGCCTCCGTGAACTTTTATTTTTCCCTTTCTGTTCAGCTGAATGCTTTGTGATTTATTCCCAAATTTCCTGCAAATACTTATTATCTCCTTTGTTCTTCTTCTTCTTCTTCATGTGTGCCCGAGTGGTGGCCATATATAAGAGCTGGCATCCCTGATGCCCACTCCTTCTCCTTCCCAAGTGAGTCAGCTCTGGAAGCTTTGTTAACTCCTTCAGGTCATCAGAGAAGCTCGAGTTACAGAAATGTCCAGCTCGGTTTCCAGAAGCTTCTCTTCCGTCTTGTGTTTGCCCACAGAGCCTATGCACACTGATTTTGTGGGGCTGTACCAGAAACATAGCATGGGCAGAACTCGGCCTCTGGACTTGGAAATCTGGAATTTAGAATTTACATCGGACTGCACAATTTACTAATTGTGTGACTCTCAAGGCATCTCCTCAATTCTTTGAATACTCTATTTCCTGAGCTTTAGGGAAAAGTAGGAGCACTGAACTCTTCTAGATGACTGAAGAGATTAAATGAAATAATGTGTGTTAGCATTCTGATTTCTTAACTATAAACTCTTTTTTGAGTCTTATGATTAACATATTAAGATTTTAAATATAACATATGCATATAAGTAGCACATATAAATTATATATCCATAATTTTATATGTATCTATATCTACAACTAACTTGTCTGGATTCCATTGAATTTAGTCTACTTTTTTAAACATTTTTTTTCATGTTTTATTTATTTTTGACACAGAGAGAGACAGAGCATGAGAGGGGGAGGGGCAGAGAAAGAAGGAGACACAGAACCAGAAGCAGGCTCCAGGCTCTGAGCTAGCTGTCAGCACAGAGCCTGACGCGGGGCTCAAACCCATGAACGTGAGATCTGACCTGAGCTGAAGTCGGAGACTCAACCAACTGAGCCACCCAGGTGCCCCGAATTTAGTCTACTTTTAAGTATTAATTACATTACAAGCCATCAAACAAACTATGCATGGAGGTGGAGATACAGTTTAGATTACACCCTGCAGGCACTCATCCTTGAATCCCATAGTGTCTATGTGAGCACCTGCCTTCTACAAATCTTCACACAGTTTGCTGAAAGAATATTCAGTCTATGAGTGAATATGATAGTTTGCAGGGAAAGTAGTTTATGATCTACTTTCCACCCAGATCTAGGGAGCTTATCCCTCTCACCACTTACAACTAAAATGTTATGTGTTATAATTAACAACTTCACAATGGAATTCTAATTAACTCTTTGTGGAGCCGAAAATAACACACTGGCAATGGAAAATAAAATAGCCAAGAAAGAAAAAATATTGTTTTAATGCTCACACAAAACTCTCAATGATGATAGCAAATTAGTAAAAAGCCTTACATTTATCCAGGGATCTTGATCTTAAAGACAAAATAAATCTTGTTTATTTAGGAATATTAGAGAATAAAAGAAATTTATAAAGCTTCTTATTTGGTTAGTCTCAAATAGCTCTCAGGTTGAGAAAAAGAAGACATGTTTCTATTTCTTTAAATATTTTAGAAAACCCTGAACAATAGGCCATGTTGTTCGTTTCAGAAATGGAATAAATGTGAGTTTGAGATAAAAAAGAAACATTTAGTCTCTGTATATATAGAACAAATAAAAATTCCCCAAAGGAAAATTTAATTAAGCTACACAGAGTAAGATAAAAGGGAAGAAAACAGGGAACAAAATAGAGCATTACCCCTCTCCCATCATCAATAACACAAAAACATCTCCTCAATCCATATCCTTTGAAAGCTACCCAGATGAGAATATCAAAAAACGGATGAGAAGAAGATAATATTGGTATTTACAAGATTTTTTGTACTCCATCATAATACATTAATGTGTACTTATATTTCCAAAGAAAAAGGTATAAAATAAAAGCTTACATGTGTCTTTTAAGAAAACCCAGTTTTAATTACCGTCCGTCAGAAGCTATTTAACCATGAAATGCGTTACAAAGAGGTTTGTAAAGTTAAAAATTCCTGGACCAATACAAATGTTTATCTTTTATTGTACTTGAGAAAGGACTGAAGAAATTACTAGAATAATAGCCCAATAAACTTCTTCTACTCAAATCAGAATTTCTATTATTATTGACAAAAATGTCCTTCTGACCCTGACTAAAAGTTTCCAAACTACTTTTCTTATGCTAAATACAAACTTCATCATTTATATTTTTCAATGCTCAATGCTTTGATTTTTTTTTCTTTCTTAAGAAGTGCAGATATTCATACTTTTTCTTAAATAGGAAATTCATTCAATGAGCAATTCCCTCTAATTACATATTTTGGGGTCCTTAGAGACATACAGCTTAGGAAGCATAATAAAATATGAATAAAGAGCTTTTTCCTCCTTTTTATGTACTCAAATTGAGCATTGGGTGCTCATCCATTAATTCTTTTTAATATTAAATGGTATCATTTGCTTATACCAACTGTTGGCTCACAAGCACACTCCTCAGATGATTTTGGTGTAAGTGGTCCAAACATGAAAGAATAGGATGGATTGAAACATTGGAGAGATACATCTCACTGTCTTAAGTACATTTATGTTTTGATGCCCAGATGTGTTGCATCATCGTGTGATAGAAAATGTTCATTGTCTTATGTATTATCATTTTTTAAGTTAAAAAATACATATTAACCAAGTATAAGTTTCAATACCAAAACTTGATTTGTCATCCTGTAAACCTATGGAGTTTGGAATATTCATGCTTGTCTAACTCCACCTCTTTGTGTCAGTGTTTGGTTTTCGGTGGGGCTTTCATTACATGCCATTATAATTCATCTATGAATCTCCAGTCATGAGAAAAAGTGTTTGAGACATGGTATATATTCAATATCATGCATTAATTTGAATTAAAATAGTGGTTTGGTCATCTTTCAGAGTCTTCTTTTTTTTAATTTTTCTAAAAATTTATTTTGAGAAAGAGAGAGACAGAGAGAGAGGCCAAATGTAGGAAGTTAGAAGAAGGGCAGACAGAGAGGGAGACAGCATATTCCAAGCAGGCTCAGCGCTGTCAGCGCAGAGCCTGACTTGGGGCTTGAACTCCTGATCCGTGAGATCTTAAGCCACCTAGTCACCGCCAAAGTCTTCTTTATCTTAAAAGGAAATGTTATATCCAGAAGGGAATTTCTCTAGGTCACCTTTGAAGTTGTTTTAAACACAATTTTATGAATGCCAGCATGGATTCTTCATTAACATGTGTGATTTGCGTAGTTCAAAAAACAGGTCTTGGCCTCAGTTTCTCCATCAGTAAGTTAAAATTAGCTGTGATCATTGTAAAGTGCTCTCTTGCTTTAAACTTCGATGTCTCTTAGGACAATGGGGAAGCATTGAGGATATGCATATATTGCTAGATCTTGACAGTAACCAGACCGACTGAAAAGAAAAGCATAAGTTTCTGCAAAATTGCCTTGCCAACAAGAAGACAAGCTATGGGGCAGACAGGAGGTCTTTTCAAAACACAGTCTTCACAGCCCTCAGTGCTGCTCTAAACTAAGCTAGGCCTTTATTAAGCACACAGCTTCAATCACAAGAACCTTCTCCGTGCACATTCAGTGCAGCTCTAGAGAAGCAGAACTGCGGCGGCGGAAGTCATTGGCGAGCTGTTCTCGCGAGCTCCCTGGACTCACCACGTGTCTTTGCAGTGACACATCGCCCTGCTAATCATCAGGAGACAGCCAAGCCGAGAGGCTTCAAGCAGGTTCCTTGCTGGTTACTAAACCACTGTGGCAGAAAACACTATTTGGATGACAGGATTGGGGTCTCAGCACCTAGAATGTATAGTCTGGATGATAAGTTTATTTGATGTGTAACTTTGGACCAGTGATTTCCTCTCTGGACTTCACTGTGTTTATCCCTCAGATGAGGACAAGAAGATTTCAGAGAGTGAGGTACAGTTCAAACATTACAGTGGATGCGAAAGCCCTTTGCATAAACCAGGTTGAGATCGTGTTACTGCACATGTACTCACACATGCCCGTGGGCACTCATAATTACTTACAGGAGACCCTGTCCATTGTTTTTCATCTTTCCCCCCTGATTTTCTGCCACATAGATATTAAGTCTTAGAATACTGAAGAACATAGGCTTTCTTTTCTACTCTCCATTATTTCCTTGTTCCTACTGGTAGGTGTGCAGCTTCCCCAGGGGCGGGGTGTGACTTACTGCGTCTCTACTGCCCTCCGCAGGGAGCACTAGGCTCACGCTCTTTCAGGTGCCCGTGTCCGAAATGCCCTCCACTCCGCCCTGTTTGTGGAAATCCACTCAGGGCTTTGTTCAAGTAACTGTCCCAGTGATACTCTTCTTTGTTCTTATTTTTTGGGGGGGAGAGGGTTGTTTGTGTCTGTATACAAACACACACAGTAAAACCTTGGATTGTGATTACTTGTTCTGTGAGTGTTCCGCAAGATGAGCAAGTATTTCTATAAATTTTAACTTGATTAATGAGCGATGTCCTGCAATTCAGGTAGTACGTGATGCGGAACATCGCATGATCACAACTGAGCCGATGGTTCTTGAAATTGACTTCAATATACGAGTGCTTTGGATTACAAGCATGTTTCTGGAACAAAATACCTTTGCAAGTCAAGGTTTTTCTCTATATATACCAACATAAAATAATAAGATATTTAAGGTATACATGATGATTTGATACACATATTCATCGTGAAAGGATTTTCTCCACAAATTAATTAAGTTAACACATCCATCATCTCTCATATTTATGGTTTGTCCGTTTTTTGTTTGTTTGGGTAAGAACACTTAAGTTCTACCCTTAACAGATTTCAGTGATATAAGACTGTGCCATCAACTAGAGCATTAATCTTAAAAGTTATCTGCCCTTTCAATGTTCCACTTTACTCATGTTCTCTTCTTTGGGAATTTATTTCCTTCTACTTCACACGCTACTAATTTACTCAGTTGTGACTTTGTGATATATTCAATGAGCAGTGACAATTGTTCGAAAAATGTGTGAAATGTGGAAAAAACAAAAGGGAAAATAGTCCTGGGTCTCCCCTTCATCCCTGCCTCATGCATTACAGACCGATAAAGTAAATAAGACACACAATAAGCAAGTGCAATGCAAGGTTAAGTTTTTAAACACTGTCAATTTTATTGGCATGTGATTATGGTTAGGTGCTAAAGAGAGATGGCCTCTCATGGAAAAGTTTTGGGAGGCAGTTCAAGATTCACATTCTTCTGTGCTTCCCTCTGGGGCTGCTCTCACTGCCTCTCTACATCCTCCACCTTGACCTACCTTGGTTACCTTCCCAAGGAGTGCCCTGGTTCCACACAGAGCTCATTATGCTCACCTCTCCCATCGGCCACATCAGGAGATGACTCACCAGTGCATGCCGCATTGTTACAACTGCATCCTAAACTCTTCTTAGATATTTCTACCCCATTGTTTCCTAGACTTCCCCACCAGGCCAGTTGCCTCGCAGACTCTTCTGTGTGGGCATGTTCCAAACTCAAATCGTCTTACAGTACCCGAACTCATGCTACTTGCTTCTCTATTCTGAGTAATGCTATCAGAAATAGGGGTGCTGCATTAGACTTCTCCTATTTAATCCCAATAATAATGAGTCAGTAAGTCCTAATAATATTTTCTTATTTCATATAATTCCTCATCATGTCATATCCACCCCTGTTACAATAGTTTTACCTCAGACTACTCACTCTTTCCCTGGATTATTGCAATACCCTATAACGTTTCTTCCTGCCTCAGTTCTCGCCTTTCTGGAATCCATGCCGCCTTCTGATGGGGGCTGCTATTGCTGAGCTACAATCCAATCACATGATTCCAATGCTTCGTATTTTCACTGGCTCCCATTGCTTTCAGAATCAGCCTCTTCAGCAAAGCTCTTAGGTTCCTCTGTTTGGGCTACTATTGGTTCCTGGAAAGCATACGGAAATTTCTAAAGCTCCAGTATCTTCAAATGATGGGATTATTTAAATCCTCAGTCGGCGTATGTGGCTCCTCTTCTGTATGAACTAACTCCTCACTCACTTAAGAAACTCAGTTTCCTCCAATACGCACCACCAGAGTGCCTGTGAATGCTCTGCCCTGTCTCCAAGCAATGTTACATATGTGAATATTCTCATTTATACATACATAGACATACGTGTTTTGCACATGTACATGAAATGTTCTCTAATTTACATGTGTATTTTTGAAGTGAGGACGTTAATACAAACTTTTAAAATATGTATTTGTTTCTTCAATGAGGCTATTTTTTTTATTTTTTAATGTTTGTTTCTTTTTGAGAGAGAGCACACACACATGCGCAGACACATGTGAGTGGGGGAGGGGAAGAGAGGGGCACAGAGTCAAAGCAGGCTTTGAACTGTCAGTCCAGAGCCCGAAGCGGGGCTCAAACTCACAAGCCACGAGATCATGACCTGAGCTTAAGTCAGACACTTAACCAACTGAGCCACCCAGGGGCCCGTCGGTGGGGTTATACTATGACGAGGGACCCTTGCTCCCTTTTGATTCCCTAGCACTGAGCACAATGCCTAGAAGTTGGTGGGGGCTGAATGATTTGGCGGTTTCTGCTGTGGAATGAAGCAATGAATCCCAGAGATGCGAAATCCAGACCAAAGAAAAGTACCAGCAAAGACACAGGCAGGTTGCTTCAGGCAGGATGAGGGAAACTGTCTCCTCAGATCTTTGAGACAAAATGCTCAGTCATGTTTACCTTGATCATGGATGGCATATTCACAGATTTAAAAACAATACATGTTATTTTTATATATTTAAAAATACCTGTATATTATTCTACCAAATGAGTGAAGTTGGAGTTTGGAGCAATTCCCAAGAAGAGGTTATTCAGCCTTTCATCATCAACTAAACGGTAAAGTCACTCAACACTGTGTTAACTTGAGGGCCTCATAACACAGAACCTTAATCTTATTTTGAACCAAATTAAGTTTTTCCATGAATATATTCATTAGAAGTGCTCCCATGTGTAAAGGGAGTCGAATAACAACAACAACAACAACAACAACAACAACAAAAACAAACAAAAACTTAAAGTAGGACCCAAACAAAGCCTGGCTCATGTCTCTCAATTCACAGCACTGGACGTAAAGAGGATTCTAGCTAATGCTGAAGTTAAAGAGATGCTCCCGGACAACAAGTTAAGGTTATGCAGCTAATTTGCTCTGCTAATTAAGCTTATTCTTCTAGACCGATAGCAATGGAATTAGCTGTCTTTGCTACCACAACCTCTCACCAACAACCCCTGAATCCAAACCCGCAGGTAAAATAGTACCTTTCGGAACCTCCTGGAAATGGCCAGAACTAAAGGCAGAAAATGGACGATGCAGAACTTCTCAATCCACCTCTCCTGGTATGACTGTGGTAGCTAATGCAAACCCAGAGGAGAACTGGCATCTTTATTTTGCACTTACAAGAAATGAAGGTGGTTCCTCTCAAACCTTTCTCCTAGGACAATATTGTAAGCAGTACTTCTCCTCAGAACTAGGTACTAAAGAGATGAGACATGCAGAAGGCCAGAAGAAGGAAGGAAGGAAGAAAGGAAGGAGGGAGGGAGGAAGGAAGAGAGAAAGAAAGAAGGGAAGCAGGAAGGAGGAAAAGCAATTGTGATTATTTGTTTAAATTCATGATGAATGCATCATCACATGACGAGTCTCAATAAAGATTTATTAAATAACTAAAGAAAACATAGGATAATTATTTGAAATAAGAGTAACAACTAATAATCCTTTAAATATGAATAATAATACCTACCATTGTATGAAGAGCTGTGTTAGGGAATTTATGTAAGTTACTGAATTCATGCCATTAATGTGAAGCTTAGTGCATATTACTTTTATTTTATACTTTCTTTAATATTCATGTTTTTCACATATATTTAGTTTATAGTTAGGCTTTGAACTCAGGGCTGAAAAGTATCTTCCCATTTTAGCCTCTATCCAGACCCATGGAGTTATAAACATGATGCTGCTTAAACATTTATACTTTTGTGTTAAGTGAATGGATTTAAGGTTTATTATTTGGTTTAATTTTCAACAGAACTCTACAAAAACTATGATGTAAAAGAGTAAACTGAGACTCAGCTATTCAAGGTCTTGCACTCATAAAAAGACAGGGATAGTTGGGGTGAGGCTTCAGGTCTCCTAAATCCATGTTTACTCCTGATTCCATAACCCGAAAGTTTGAAGCTCAGAAAACTTGACTGATGATAATAGTATGTTACGCAAAATGCAAAGACAGCAGTGGCTAAGCGACGAGACACAAGTGTTAGGCCAAATTTTGCACAGAGGCACGTTGTTGGTGGTCTTTTCTTTTGTCCATGATTATTTCTTTAAAAAGAGTGATGGGGCACCTGGGTGGCCTCAGCTCAGGTCATGATCTCACGTTCCTGGGTTCGAGCTTCGCGTAGAGGTCTGTGCTGACAGCTCAGAGCCTGGAGCCTGCTTCCGATTCTGTGTCTCCTTCTCACTCTGCCCCTCCCCCTCATGCTCTGTCTCTCTCTGTCTCAAAAATAAATTAAAAACATTTTAAAAATTAAAAAAAAAAAGAGTGATAATCATAGACCAACCTATAAGTATCCTTGAATTTATACATCAAATTGAAGCAATTTAAAATTAACACAAGAAAAGAACTTTACAGGGGGCGCCTGGGTGGCTCAGATGGTTGATCATAGGACTTGATCTCAGCTCAGGTTATGATCTCAAGGTTAGTGAGGTTGAGCCCCCACCTCCTCCCCCTATCCAGCTCTGTGCTGATGGGATGAGGCCTGCTTGGGATTCTCCCTCTCTCTGCCTGTCTCTCTCTCTCTGTCTCTAAAAGTAAGTAAATAAACTTTATTTTTAAAGAAAAGAAAGAAAAGAAAAGGACTTTACAGATCTGAATTATGTGCCTACTTTCTCATGGGACAACCATCAGCTTTTGCTAATTAACGACTGTCCACTTCAGAAAGACATGTGACCTTCAGTTTATTAGAATCACCACCTGAACAAAACAACTATTTGTATTACCTACCTAGCCCTTACACAAATTCAATTTAGTGACACCCATCTAAAATCTGCTGAACCATAACACGGGAACAATGCCTTCTGGGATAATGAGAAACTAATCTAATTCATACACGGAGAAGCAACTCCAGTGATTCATCCTTAAACATATGTGAGGAACTGACTGCACAGCGTGTGATTTGAATTTCTCCATCACTGATGACTTAATTTTTTAGACACTGCCCAGAGAAGCTGCTTTATTCCTCTGTCTGCTTATAATGTCTCAACTGCCTTGTACACCCCTCATTTTTGCTCAAGAACTTGGACCTTTTTTCTCCATTCCTCAGGACTAATTGATTATCACAATTTTGTGACACTTTGGGTCTTAGCTTCCCATGAGGCAGAGCCTATGACAAAGACTTTTGTGCAGGTAGTTTACTTGGGAAGTAATCCCGGGGAGTAGGAGTCCACTGACTGAGACAAGGTGAAGACAACACTAAGAACCTGTTAACGACGTGGTCACTGCTATCAGGTGAGAGGCGTGGCTTGAGCAACGTCTTCTGAGAAACACATGGACTTCATCCCCAAATGATCTGTCCAGGAAATGACAGGGAGAGGCATTTAATGTCTCCTGAGACCAACTATGAGGCCTGCTTTGGGAGCCTTTACCTTCTCCATAAGCATTGGCTAAGTGTGCTTGCACACCGGGCTTTCAGCACTGCTGCCCGGTGCCGTGACGGCAGAGAGGACTCAGGAGGTAAGCAGCAGCTGGGAATTATGGGTCAGAGGCTGACCAGGACTGGTGCAATGTGGTTCAAAGCCTATTCAGAACCTTCTGCTGTGGCCATGGATGGAGTCCACTGTGAGGCCAGAATGAAGGTGGTAGATGATGCAAGACAGACATCTCCTGCAGTCCACCCTCGCTTTGCTCACACGTGTCCTACTTTTGGTCTACTAAATCATGGAGTCGTCCAGGTGGTAACGGCAGCAAATCTGTAAAAATGACTTAATGCAGGCAGGTTAATGAAGCAAGCTACCATCTCCAGTGATGAAGGCTATAATTAAAATTCATTATCTTGCTATTATAGCCCACTTTATATTTCCTTCATCTTTCAGCTTCTCTAGGTGATCTGCCGGCTGAGTGAGTCATTCCTGACGGATCTAACATCTTGGTTGCCGTGCTCTTGCTGGTCATAATTGCAGCAATTGCTCATTCACCGTTTGTCAACAAAAACACCTCTTGGCTGCAGACATAACCCTCTGCGGCCTCACGGTGCAGCTCATTCCTGTGATTGTTTTCAATCACCCATTTCAGTGTAATATTTTATTAGTCGTTGCACATGCCTGAGGACACCTAGATGACCTGATACTCTGTGTACGTCCGAATGCAGTGGAGCCCTTGTTACGTCCTCTCCTGGAAACTCATCCACCCGAACAAAGACTTCTAAACCAGCAGAGCCTCAGGTAATGGGGAAGAATGGCAGACTTCAGTCAGTCACTGAAAAGGGCCAGTGAATACTCTTCTGGCCCTTTGAGAACACATGTGTCCATTCTGTCTGTGAGGGAGACAATGCTCTGTGTCAGCTCTTGGTCTGCTGTATGTTCTCCACCTCGTAGGACAGATGCCACTTCACCAAGAGCTAATTCTCAGGCTGATGTTTAGCTAAGACTTTCAAATTCATTCCACCTTTATTAATTGAAAGTTGGGTTTTATTTTAACCACATTTTTGTTTTCTGTGACCCCTGGAGATAAAAAAATTTCTTTATATGAAAATGATCTTTAAAGGGTAGTGAATAGACCCTGTGGTTTTACAGAGTGTACCTAAGATGACACTTGCCTGACCTGTACTTGTCATTTCCTTTTTGCAAAGCTTCCAGGACAGTGCCCCCAAGCTGAAAAACCTCAAAGCCTAATGATCATCATTGCCTTATGTAGTTCAAAGGGTGGAGCTACCACAGAACCCAACTCTTCTCCCTTCTACCTGGAGCACATCCTAAATCTGCCACCAGTGAGAGTCTTCATAATTGTGATGTGGAAATGTGCAAGTGAGGTTACCCCACTTATTTAAACAAAATAATCTTCATTATCATCTCAAAGGTGACTGACCTAGTTGTAGGCTCTCCCTTGGAGATGGGCTTCCTGGGTCAACCCCTAGAACTGAATGCCTTAGCTCCAACTCTCCATTAAGCAGAGCCTGAGCAAATATAGTTACATACATAGTTTACATCTGACAGTAGGTCCCAGAGAACAGGAGGGAAGTGCTTTGTCCAACAGGGAAGGACGGTTTATTTATCTGCTCCTGACTCCCTTTGCTTGGGGGCTGCCCTGGGGTGTTTTGACCCTCCTAAACTCTGGCTGTGTGTGCAAATACATATGAGCAGGATTCTGATCACTTCCAAGCTACGGTAGCAGAGAGACTCCAGGGCAGAAAGTTGGAAAAACACATGGTAGGCTTAAAATGGGAAGTACTTTGTGAGAAGTGGGCTGTGTATTACCACAGCCTCAGTGGATCTAGAACCAGAGCTGAGCCCGAGACAACATGAGCAGATTCAAAACAGGAAACAGGTTGCTCATCTTTATCAGAAGGCGGGACATTACTCTCTGTGAACGATCATAGTATTTTGCACATACTCTGATAATTGACTGGTTTTGTCAAGCTAGACCCTGAGCTCTTGAAAACAAACACTAGATCTTATTTTATTTTGTATTCTTAGTGTATCTTGGCACATATTAACTACATTGCTCATATTTTCAGAATGAATAAATAAAAGATTAAAAATTGTACATAAAATGCATCTTTTTTTTAATAATAGTTTATTGTCAAATTGGTTTCCATATAACACCCAGTACTTCTCCCCACAAGTGCCCCCCACCATGACCATCACCCCCTCCCTCCCTCCGCCTCCCTTTTCAGTCCATGGTTCGTCTTCAGTATTCAGTAGTCTCCCTTGATCTGTGTCCCTCACTCTTCCCCGCTCTCTTTCCCCCTTCCTCTCCCCATGGTCCCTCTTGCATTGAAATCATGTCTGCTATGTCCAGGGAACATTCATTTACTCACTATTTATGTAGGTAATCTTTAATGATCTTTGAGATATTTCAAAAAATTTCCACATCTCTGAAATAGGTCTGAATGCATCTTTATAGTTGTCTGTTGTCTTCCAAAAACTTTCTCTTGTATTATGTAGTTTTATTTTTCTCATCTTCTTAAGGGGTCACGTTTTATCAGACCTATTTCAGAAATGTGAAAAATTTTTTGAAATATCTCAAAGATCATTAAAGATTACCTACATAAATAGTGAGTAAATGAATGTTCCCTGGACATAGCAGACATGATTTCAATGCAAGCAGATTAAGGATAAATCACATGCTGTTGGATCTTTTTGCAGAACAAGCTTGGTTGAGAAGAGGCAGAAGTTTTAAAGTAAAGTTCATCAGAGAAGTATTTAGATATGGAAACCAGGGCACTAAAAGTACACTTTCCCTTTTTCAATGATGTTCAAAACTCATATCAGATGTTAAAATTCTATTTCTCCAGGCTCAGAGAACAATGATAACAATTCATTCTCTGCTTGACCCCAAATTCCAGTTGCCATGACAACTTGAGACAGTTCTATAAATGAAGATGTGTTTATTGTACAATTTTGCATTGAGAGAAAAAGAGAGAAATGGAGAGATATACCCAAATATACATTTTTCCTCTGTGTACCATCTGTAATGTTGAATTCTTTAAAGATTTCTTTAATTAGCCCACATGTAAATACACTTGCTTTGAAGTATATTGACTCTAATTGCACTTCAATTTGAAATGGTTTTCTGCTTTTCTAACGATACAGAAAGGGCTTGTATAGCTATCCCGGCAAGTCTAGTGGAGATATTTCTGCCTGGAATGAGCTGGCTAATAACCTCAATCCACTCATTCATCGTCACAGTAGAGACCTAGCTAGAAGGAGAATCATAACAAAGGCAGCAGAGAGCCAAAAAGAAAGAGCTATAAACCCCACAGGGATGGAGACCGGCAGGACAAGACGTGCCCCTGACTAGGGGAACAAAGGAGCTAAGGACCAAAGAAATGATGTGATTTTTTCCTCCTTTTTGATAAATAATAAAGACTGAGAGAGAGAGAGAGAGAGAGAGAGAGAGAGAGAGAGAGAGAGAGAGAGAGATTAGCTTAGGCCAAGCTCTTCGGAATGCTTTGATCTTCCATAAAAATTCCATCAGGGTAGTCTGGTCAAGCTCGTTACTATGGTGATTAACCAAGATAAGACAGAAGACTTGGTTTCTCTGTCTAGCTGAGGTTCTGATATTCTGCATTTCCAGCATCATCTGTTTTCACAGCTACGTAGTACTCCCCAGTTTACAAAAAAAAACTGACCATATATTGCCCTCTTGGGTTTATGAGCAAGGAAACAGCCTGGGAAATGTGCAGTGGCAGACTGAGCAGAAGAAATATATGTCTGACTTAGGACTTACATGTGTCTGAGGCTTAGTTGTTTAATACTGACGTTACATGATGAAATCTGGCTCGAACAGCCTATTGTGAAGATGAGTGTATTTTAAATACGGAATGCACTGTATGATGTAAGTCTTTATTTTTAGTTTAGAAATTTACAGTTTTCTCAAACTTCTTTGATGAGGAACAAAAAATGTCTCCTGCCATGAGGCTGGCTCATTGTCTCACTGGATTTAAGATCAGGGCATATGTTTTTCTAAAGCAATTTATAGTTTCTAGCAAAAGAACCCATAGTATTATATAAATACCCTTGGGAATAATATGTAATCAGATGTGTATCTGCAGGGGGCATATGACTATGTGGCATTATTGAGAAATTCTAATGAGAATTCTGAAGCGGTACGAAAGTTTAGGAAACTGAAGCAGATCCAACTTCGAGTAACAGGGCAGGCTGACTTGATGAGTATGATTGCAGCAAATATAAATGCCAGAAACGTAAATGGATAGAAACAGGCACAGGCCCCCACCCACTAAAAAACAAACAAAAAAAAAACCAAAAACACAAAACCAAAACATGCTGGATTCAAAAGAAAGAAGGTTTAGATGCCAAGAATTCAAGAAGATACAAAAGACATCAATAAACAAGTAATGGTACTGCAGCAATTCATAGAATTCTAAAAAAAAAAAAAAAAAAAAGAAAACGAAAAAGAAAAAGACACAAGCCTCCAGGATGGAACTTTGGGATTGTGACACAAACCTCTCAGACAAAATAGTGCCAAGAAGAAGTGAGTCATGGCATCAGTCCTGCACCACAAATAGGTGGCGGTTTAACTACACATTGGTTCCACTAAGCAAGGTGTGAAAATCCCATATCCAGAAATGGAAGCTGATGTAGTAACTTTGAAAACCTTAAGAGAGTTTTAAAAAATAAAGGATGGCAGTTCTTTGAAAGAACCCATTCCCAAGGTGGCCTAAGGATCCCTTATGTGTAGAATAACTACTGCTGAAAACTAGTACACAATTATAACTGCAAGTAATTTTAAGACACAGTATCTCTAAGATGCTAAAAATGCAGAAATACAACCAACAGGAGAATTAGTACTTTGGGATTTGAAATCACAAAAAATAAATATTGCAGTTAATAAATGAATGTGCCTAAAATAACTAGAAGGGAACACAGAACATAAAGCAAGAATGGAATGCTACAAAAAATATTTTAAAAAATGAAATAAACCTTTGGGATCGCCGGTGGCTGAGTTGGTAGAGCAGGTGACTCTCGAGCTCAAGGTCATGAGATCAAACTCCAGGTTGGACTTGGAGCTTCCTTAAAAAATATATTAATTAAATCACATTTAAATTTAAAAACTAAATAAACCTTTATATTAAACACATAAAAACATGTTTCATATACTAGAGGGTCAGAATGGCGTTTCTCAGTAGCAACACTAGAAGATGGAAGTCATTTGAATATCTTAAAAATTCAGAAGGAAGCTTATATCAGCATAAAAGTGTACACTCACTCAAATATTACCCAAGTGAGGAAACAGAGAAAAACTATGTAAAGTTAGAAGAATTTTCTTCTTATAACACAATTTCCATCATGCTTAGGGTACACCTTGCCCTAGGATGGGTAAAGAAACGAAAATGTCATGAAATGTACGAAACAAAGATTAGAGGTCAAGTTTAAGGAGGGGAAAGAACTCCAAGGTAGAGGTTGGGAATGCTCCAGGGCAGCAGAGGCCTGCAGTTCAGGAGCAGGTCAGGGGGTCCACAGGGGCATCACAAGGACAGAGGGGATCCTGTTGGATCCCATCCTGTGAACAGCACGTGAGAAGCGGTTGAGAGTTCTGCAATGGAATTTGAGCAAGATTCATGACCAAAATAAAAATTTTAAAGAAAAATTAAAAAACAAATAAGCAAATAAAAATAAAAAAGCAAATAAAATAAATAAAATAGCAAATAAATAAGCAAATAAAAAAGCAAAAACTCTAGGAAAAATTATTTAAATTAGAGTTGATCCTTGTACAACAGCCATTGGAACGATGCAGGTAAACTTAGATACAGACTTTGTACAGTGCGCTATTGCAAATGCATTTTTTCGTCCTTATAATTTTCTTCTTTTATAATGTTTATTTATTTATTTTGAGAGACAGAGACAGAGACAGAGAGAGAGAGAGAGCACACAAGGTGGGGACGGGCAGAGAGAGAGGAACAGAGAGAATCCCAAGCAGGCTCCATGCAATCAAAACAGAGCCCCACGCAGGGCTCGATCTCATGAACCTGTGAGATCACAACCTGAGCCAAAACCAAGAGCTGGACTCATAACAGACTGAGCCACCCAGGCACCCCATCTTTCTCATAATGTTCTTCCTTTCTCTAGCTTAATTTATTGTAAGAGTATCATGGATAGTACATATAAATACAAAATATGTGTTAATGGATTGTCTGTGTTATCAGTTAAGCTTCCAGTTAACGCTAGGCTGTTAGCATATATGTTTGGGAGGAGTCAAAATTTACTCAGGGGTTTCCATCTGACAGGGTGGGGTGGTCCTCCGAACCCTCATAGATTTTCAAGGGTCAGCTGTATATAAGAAAGTCGTGTAATGATAGTACAGCATGGGGAACAGTTCATTGCGATGATCCTGTAAACATACATTATAAATACTCTTTAATGTCATTGCCACACCAATTCTATGAAATAGGAACTACAGTTATCCCCATTAGTGAATACACCAAAGTTCATTTAAGCTTTTGCAACTGGCTTTTCTCAAAAGGGCAGCTTCCTTTCAAACTTCACTTTCTAGGTTAAGTTGCTTTTATTGGTACCAATTCCTCACCCTCCTAAAAATTATATTCACAGACACTGGAAATCAGCCCCCGTCTTCCAGAGATTTGTAGCATGGGCCCTCCTTGCTGTCTGACTCACTCACCAGTGTCAGAGATACCCTTGAGAGACTCAACGTCTCTGTGTTAATACCCCACTTAAGGGCTCAACTCTCAGATGTTGAGTGCCACTGAGCTGTCTGTCTCCGCTGCCCACCACTTCCATGAATTTCCAATTCCACTTGGTGATCATCATTTAAAACCAACATGTTCCCCCTTAGCAAGATTCAGATGACATATTTTTGTTGTAGAAGAGCTGCTTTGTAAATATGCATATAGAGAGATCATCAAACTTAACCTATCTTTATTTAAAATTTTGATATATTGTTTGTCATGAATGTCTTTGCATGAGCTTTCATACTGATCTTGACTAATGAGATTTTGGCACCTCTCGCTCTAGCTCCCACTAGGGCCAGACACTATCTTTAGTCAGGTCTACACGGGTACAAAGACATACAAAGACAATGGATTAAAGATCACTATTAAAATCTGTGCATGTAGCATTCCCATTTAAATAGAAAAAATATTTTAATATATTAGTTAAATCTTGCCATTATCACTTGAACTACCCATAACTGAATTGCTAAAGCAGAAACCTCCATTTGATCTCAAGTTAAGAGAAGTGGAGAAAGCAGATCCAGAGAAGGAGGGGTAAAATGAGCTGTGTTTTCCGAAGAGTTAGAAGCACTAGGAAATCCACTAGGGAATCCACTAGGGATTCAGGTGAGTCAAGCTCCATTGGGCTGCTGTCAGCACTGGGCACAGATTCACACACTCTAGATGTTTGGCATGATCAGTGTTGGGTGACTTGCTGAGTCCCTCAGTATCATGCAAGAGACATGCTCTGTCACAATTCAAGATAAGATAAAGGACTGAACCAACTGTAATAGGTACTCTCATGTGTGTTAAATGTTGTCCTTTTAAGAGAGAATAGACTAGTTCAGCATAGGTCACATGGGATGCGTGAAGGCCAACAGATATATTTTAGTTTGTCTAGGATAAAGACAATAATTTTACACATTGGAGATGCCCGTCTCTTGCGTGTTCCTTGATGCTGAATGGGTTAAATTAGTCAGAATGATCGTCTGCCTGAAGAGTTGGAGATATAATTTATGGAGAAATTAACATAGGTGGATAATGATAGTGACCCTCATTATAATCACCATTTATGGGAGGCAGTGGAATGAAGGATAATGAAAAGACAGCCTCAAGTCTAACCCCCGAGGATGAAAAGGTAGCTGGACCATTTGGTGCTATGTAAACTTAAGCAAGTTCTGTAGTTCTATTTAAAAGATTAATCTTTGAAGAGAGACGATGATAAATCTAACTCATAAGATTCTTGTAAAGATTAAGGTAAGGCAAGTAAAGTTGTGGCATGTATATAAACTCAATAAGAACATGTATATATATACTATTAAAATATAGATATATGATTCATTATTGAGTAACTATCATTTGCCTAATAATTATATATATATATATATTTTTTCTCTTGTCCTCACAATAACTCTATTAAATCCCATGTTGCAGGTGAGGAGGTGGCACCTGGAGGTCAGAAGAAATGTGCTCATGTTAACATTTCCAAAACTGTGGAATCAGCTAGCTATACCTAGATATGTTTGTCTCCAAACCATATGCCCTTTCCATTCCAACACTGAACCACTAAGTCTGTAAGCCAAAGAGATTGCAAAATACCAAGAAACATAGAAAGAACAACACTTCACAAATGTCTGCAAATATGACAGACAGTATACAGATAAGCATATAATAAATTAACCAAAAACAATCTTGTCTAAGATACATCTCTGACAGGGTAATTTCTTTGTGCTTTATTTTTTAAATTGAGATATAATATATCATCTACATTATATCTCAGTTTATACACACACACACACACACACACACACACACACACATATATATACACACACTCAATATATACACATCTCAATTTATATATATATATAAATGAAATGCCCAGGACTTAAGAGTAGAGATTTCAGAGTTTTGAAAACGCTATATACTTGCTTAGCCTTCATTGCTATAAAAAAATAAGGTATTTTCATGATCTCAAAATTCCTTCCCATGTCTGCCCAGATTGTCCTCACTTAGATTCCAAAGGTAACCACTCTTCTGATTTATATCACCACATAGTTTACTAAACTGTTTTGGAAATGCTTAGTATATCACAAAATTTTCATCTAGCTTCTCCTATCAACATTGTGATTTTTAGATTTATTTATGTTATACCAAGTATCATCAGTTGAATTCCTTTTTGTTGATGAATAACCATTCATTGTCCAAACATACAACATGTTATATATGTTGTATATAACATTTATTGTTATGTTGATGGATAATCCAGTTGCTTTTGAGGTTATGATCATGTATATCTTAGTGTGGACACAGCTAAGAGTATAATTCCTCACAAATAAATGATATGTTTAACTTTACTAGGAACTGCTAACAATTTTCCAAAGTGGCTATACCATTTTACATACCTACCAAAAATGTTTAAGAATTCTAGCTGTTGCATGCCTTGCCTACATTTAGTGTCTCCAGTATGTACAAATATGTCCAGTCTGGGGGACTGTATGGAGACATCACAGGCAGGTAAACTCGGCATTTCCCTGACGAAAAGGACATAAAGCACTTTTATGTGTGTTTTTGGACAAAGGTATATCTTTCTTTGTGAAATGTTTTTTCAAATATTTTGTCCATTTTTAAAAATGGGCGATTTTCCTTTTATACTATTTAGATGTTAGAGTTCCTTGTATAATTGTGGTATAAGTCCTTTGACACATATATGTATCATGAATACTTTATTCCTGTCTGTGGTGTGACTACTCATTTTCTTAGCAGTGACTTTTGATGAACAGAAACTTTAATTTTGATGAAGTTCAATACATGTTTATTTTTTCATTTTTCTATGATTAATACACTCTGTGTCTTCTCTAAGAAATGTTCCAATAGGCCAACTTTGCACTATAACTCCTGATGGCTTCTGCAATACACTAGCTTTTACCTTTGGTTTATGACTTATCTGATATTAAAATGTTTTTTGAAATTGTTTGATATGAGAAAGATTCATATATTTGTTTTCTAATACGATATCCAAATGTTCCAGTAGCATTTGTAAAAAGACTTTTCTCCCATGGAATTTCTCAGGGGTTTTTTTGTATTTATTTATTTATTTATCTATTTAATCAATTGGTGGGCAGATTATATCTTCCCTATAGTAGAAAACCAAATAGTATGTGAAGCTCACCTGTGTCTTTCCTTTCAGGGATCATAGCTTTCCATTGTTTAGAAAGAGTTATTTATAGTTGGAAAGTTCAACATCCACACCCCTCTATCAGAAAAGGAGAGATCTAGAAGAAAGAAAATTAGTAAGGATATAGTTTAACTCAAAGACATCAACAGTCAACTGGATATAATTGACATCTATAGATTACTTCATCTAACAGCAGCATAATATACATGTTTCTCAAGCTCACAAGGAACATTCACCAAGATATACCACATTCTAGGCCATAAAATTTGCATTAACAAATGTAAAAAATAAGAGAAATAATATAACTATTACAATCTATGTATGCTCTCAGGCCACAAACAGTTAAAATAGAAATCAATAACAAAAAGAAAGCTGGAAAATCCCCAAATACTTGGAATTTAAACAACACATTTCTAAATAACACATGAGTCGAAGATAAATCTCAAGAGAAATTAAAAATGTCTTTAACTACATTACAATGAAATACATAGTTTAATAAAAGATGTAAGATGCAGCAAAAGCAGTACTTAGGGGTAACATAGTAGCATTGAATGAATATTAGAAAAATATTGAATATTAGGAAAAAGGAAAGATCTAAAAACAATAACTTAGTTTCCATCTAAAGAAACAAGAAGATGGGCACCTAGGTGGCTCAGTTGGTTAAGCATCATGACTCAGGTCATGATCTCATGGTTCGTGAGTTCTAGCTCCATGACAGGATCTGTGCTAACAGTGTAGAGCCTACATGGAATTCTCTGTCTCCCTCTCTCTTTCGGCCCCACTACTGCTTGCTCTCTCTCCCTCACTCTCTTTGTCTCTCTCAAAAAAAATTAATTAAAAAAAAGAAATATAAAGAACAAATTAAATCCATAATAAGAAGAACAAAAGAAATAAATGTTAAAGAAGAAATACATAAAACTGGAGACAGGAAATTAATAGAGAAAAATCAGTGAAACCAAATGCCTTAAAAAGATTAAAAAAAAAAAAAAGGAAACAAAGATAAGCCTCCAACCACACTTAATAAAGGAAAAAAGACACAGTACTGATATCATAAGCAAAAGAGGGGACATCACTACAGATCCCATCAAAATCAAAGGACAATAAAAAAACAGCACTATGGACAACTCTATGTTCACAACTTTGATATTCAAGATGAAATGGACCTATTCCTTGAAAAACACAGTCTGCCAAATTCACACAAAATAAATAGAATCTGAATAGGCCTTTCCATATTAGTGAAATTGAATCAATAATTAATAACCTTTCAAAACAGAAAGAACAAGACACAAGTGTGTTCACTGGCGAATTGTACCAAACATGTAATGAAGGAATTATACTAACTCTATATAATTGTTTCCAGAATAAAAGCAGAGGAAATACTTCCCAACTCATTTTATGGGTTCAGTATTATTCTAATATCCAAACTAGACAAAGACACTATAAGAAAAGAAAACCATAGACGATTATCTCTCATGAACAAGATGCAAAATCTTCCAAAAAATTACCAAATCAAATCCAACAATGTATAAGAAGAGTTATTAACTAGCACTAAGTTCAATTTATACAAGGTGTGCAAGCTATTTCCACATTCAAAATCAATTAATATAATCCTTAATATCAATAAATTAATAAAGAAAAATCATATGACCATAACAATAGATGCGGAAGAAGTACTTGACAGAATCCAGCACCCGTTCATGATAAGAATTGTCTGAAAATTGAAAATGAAGAAGAACTTCCTCAACTTAAAGAACATCTATAAAAAACAAAGCAGACACTCTAAGCTTTCCCACCAAGATGAGGAACAAGACAAACATGTCCTTTCTCACTACTCCTTTTCAACTTCCCTTTCTACTGGAAGTTCTAGTTAATACAATAAGACATGAAAAAGAAATAAAAAGTACATAGATTGGAAAAGAAGAAATAAAACTGCCTTTGGTGATGACAAGCAGAACATTCAAAACAGTCAGTAAAACAAAACAAAACAAAATCTCTCCAGGAACTAACAAGTGATTACAGAAAGGTTTCAGAATACAAGCTTAATATACAAAAGTCAATCACTTTCTTATCTACTGGCCATGAAAAAGTGGAATTTGAAATTAAGCGCACATTACATTAACACTCCCCCAAATGACATATTTAGGTATAAATCTAACAAAATATGTAAAAATACATATGAGAAAACTATAAAACTTTGATGAAGAAATCAAAATGGGACAAAATAGAGAGATATTCCATATTCATGGATAGCAGAACTCAATAATGTCAAGACATAAGTTCTTCCCAAATTGATCTAGAGAGTCGATGCAATGCCAATCAAAATTCCAGTAAGCTATTTTGTAGAGATCAACAAACTGATTCTAAAGTTTATACAGAGGGGCAAAACACTCAGAAGAGCCAGCTAATACTGGAGGAGAAGAACATTGCCAGAAGACTGACATTACCTGACTTCAAGACTTACTGAAAAGGTACATTGTACAAGACAGTCTGGTATTGGTAAGAGGATAGACACATAGATCAATGAAACAGAAGAGAGAGCTTGGAGATAGACTCAAATACATATAGTCAACTGATTTTTAACACCATATAATGGAGCATATAATGGAGCAGAGACAGTCTTCTCAATAAATGGTGCTGGAACAGTTGAACTTGCACAGGCAAATAAATAAATTAAGATTCATACCTTATACTGTTCATAGAAAATAACAGAATGGATTACAGACATGAACATAAAATTCAAACTATAAAACTACTAGGAGATAACATAGGAACAAATCTAGATGACCTTGGGTATGGTGATGATGTTTTAGATACAATGCCAAAGGCCTAGTCCATGAAACAAAAGATTTATAAGCTGCACTTTAATTAAAATGAAAAAATTCTGCTTTGCAAATAACGTTAAGATAATGAGAGGAACAGCCACATACTGGGAGAAAACATTTTCAGAAGATGTATCTGATAAAGGACTGTTCTCCAAATATATATAGAAATATTAAAACTCAACAATAAGAAAATGAACCATACAATTAATAAAGAGGCAAAGATTTAAACAAATACCTCACTAAAGAAGACATACAGATGTAAGAGAAACATATCAGAAGATGGTCCACATGATATTAGGAAATTACAAATTAGGGAGATATGACTACATGTTTATTTGAATAGCCAAAAAAACAAAAACAAAAACAAATTGCCAAATGCTGCCAAGGATACTGAGCAGTAGATATTCTCATTAACTGGTTGTGGGAGGGAAAAATGGTATAGTCACTTTGGAAGAGATTTTTTAAAAAGAAAAAAACTAAACATACTCTTACCATATAATCCAGTAGCCATGCTCCTTGGTAATTTACCCAAATGAGTGGAAAACATGTTTTCACAGAAATCTTTGCATATTGATAGCAGCGTCATTCCTAATTGCCAAAACTTGGAAGCAACCACAGTGTCTTTCAGTAAAGACATAGATAAACTACAGTCCATACAGACAATAAAAAAATATTCAGCACTAAAAAGAAATGAAGTACCAAGTCATGGAAAGACATGAAGGAAATTTAAATGTTTATCACTAAATAGACGAGGACAATCTGAAAAGACTATAGACTATATGATTCCAACCATATGACTTGCTGGAAAAACAAAATTATGCCAAATGGTTTTGACAGAAAAAGAAAATGAAACACACACACAACAAAATAGCAAAAAACAAAACAAACAAAAAAACTAATGGTTGTCAGGAGTTTGGGGAGTAGACGGAATAGTAGGTAGAGCCCAGAGGATTTTAGGGCACTGAAATTAGTCTGTATGATACTACAATGGTGGATACATGTCAGTATACATTTGGCAAATCCCATAGAAAATGCAGCACTAGAAGTGAACCCTAGTGTAAACTGTGACCTTTGGGTGATAATCTATGTTCATGTAGATATATCTATTGTAACAAATGTACCTACCAGTCTTGTTCTAGATGCAGATAGTGTAGAAGGCTGTACATGTGCAGAACAGAATACAGGAAGTCTCTGTACATTGTACTCTAAAAACTAAAGTCTATTTAAGAAAAAAGAGCCTTACCATATTCTGTCTAAGTTTATGGGACTATAGTGAGATATTTGCTACTCCACAATGGCCAGCACTGGTATTTCCTTATGTCAAATTTTATAAACAGAAGAACAAGATGGAGAAGTGTGAGAAAAAGTATTTCAGGGACAGACTGTTCATGTGTAAAGGAATACGAATTGGGTAAGAATGGGGGGGGGGGGTTTAATAAATAAGTTTAACAAGATATGGTTGTAGCAGAAGGAGTTTGTGAGAGACACATGATGAGGTGGAAAGTAGGTTAGTGTTAGACCAAGTAAGGCATATATTTTCTGTTTATATTCTAGGGTCAGAGAGAGTGATTAGATGCTTTTAAGCAAAGGGATGACATATTGAAATGTGTTGAAATTACTTTCTAGCATTCTGAATAATGTTTTAATGAAGAGCAAGTTCGTGATGAGGAAGCTAGCTCATAAATGGGATAAAGATGGTAAGGTTGAGATAAAAAAGAACATCCCACTGAAACACATTACGAAGGTAGCTTCTACATGACTTAGAGATCACTTGTGTATGATCAATTAAATGCTCATTAATTGGGTATGCCAGGAGACAAAGAAGGAGCAACGCTTCAAAAATTTAATATTATCAGTGATGTCTATGGTTTTGCCATTAGCCAAAACAACAACAACAACAACAGTAGCAAATGGAGAACCAAAGGCAATAGTGTATCCCTGGAATTTACACATGAGCCCATTGAGTTTACATATATAATAGTGAGATGCATCAAGGTAAGGGTAATAATTCTAACTAAGAGTATGATCCATTCTGAATAAGAGAAGGAAAGCGGACCAACACAAAATCTTAAAGAGCCACAACATTTAAAGTACTTTAGAGAAAAATAAGCAGTCAGAGCAGGTGGTGAAAACCAAGCATATGTGATGTTACTAACCCAGGGGAAAGAACACTTCAATAATGTAGGAATATTCAGCAGTATTTAATGCTTCTGAGAACTCAAACCAGAAGAACTTTAAAATAATATCACCCAATTTTACCACTCTGAAAAATGTAATAAAAAGTGTTTTCCAAACATAAAAAAAAGATGAAATCTCACCCAGGAGAGGACTTATTTAAAGTTATTATGGAATAGTCAGCCTTTGTTTCAGTATTAGTACATGTGAATGGGGCTTATTCAGATTCCATGCCACTTAAAGAATTTCTGTGGTTTACCAGCAATGTAAAAAAAATCAATAGTTTTCTACGAAATTGAAGAAGACATGCATTTTGTGGAGGCCTATTCTGTTTCTTGAGTTGATATCAGTTTAATGTACTCAAAAATTAACTTATGGGGGTCACCCCTGCCCTGAGGTTGAAAAAAAAAGCTAGCCTCAGAATCCCATATAGATTGGCAACACTTAGCATTATTGGATTGGTCTAGATAGAAAAGTCTAATAAACCCTTTTCATTGCTACAACCTTCTGCCAAATGGAAGTAATCAACCTGCAAAGCCATTTAAATCATAATTCTTAATACATAGTTTTTCCTGTGATTAGGTCACACCATATGAATTATATTTTTTCCATTCTTGCATTCAATTAATGGACATACACTAGGGGCTGATTTTGCATGACACTCCATCTTGGGTGACAGGGACACAAGGATGAGTGAGTCCAAGTCTTGGTTCCCAAGAGGTTCATAGTCTGTTCAGGAATCAAGCAAAGTACATAAACTCCTTTTAAGGAAGCATACATTTCAGCCTTTATTTTTAAACTTTTCCTCTAACAGACTGCTATTTGAAGGGTCTGACCTACTTGTGTTCTGTGTCAAATCAATAATTTGGCTGAGCAGGTAGATTCCTCCCCCTGATTTTAATAAAAGCATCAATGGTAGGGGTGTTTCTCTTTCTTTGAAATGTCTTCACAAAGGTCTATAACATTCTTTGTTGTTGCTGTTAAATTTAAAATTTCAAGATTTACTAACTTATAAACATATGTCTATCAGATAATGACAGCCTCTCTTCTCTGATCAGCAGTCATCCTTTCTAAGGGAGTGAGATAGTAGGTATTTGAAATATTGCAGAAATCAGAGATCATTATAGTCAGTAGGCTACACCAACTTTCTGGATTACGCCATGCTGACTTATTTTCACTATAGTTTTAATCAAATTTGAAGGATAATAATAGAGTAAATCCTTGTTCATAGTAAATATTATTTATAAGAATTGTGAAACGAGAGCAAAAAACCCAATAATCCTTGGATGAAATTTACAGAAAGGTTGACTTTGGGGAATGGATTCTGAAGGAAGACCAACTTCTAAAACAAATGATGCTTTGTATCCTTTTCAGAAAATCTAAATAAATATCTATTCTAATAATATACTATGTATCTTAAAGTATATTTCAAACAGAATTCTTCTGCATAAAAACCCCCTTGTTGACGAATATGCTCACAAAATACATAGAAGTTTGTCTCACTAAAGGCCACCAGTCTATTGCTTGATGATCTGAGTATAAGTGTTGCTCATTTAAGACCCTTTACCTAACACTCACCTTGGATGAGTAGGGCTTTTGAGTCTTCATATCAGAGTAACCTGGGAAGATTTCCAAAAAATGCAGCTTCTAGAACACACTCCCAGAAACTCAAGCTTACCGTAGTCAGGTGTGTTCATATTTTAGAAGTTCCCACAAGAGACGATGAATCACATGCATTTGGAACTATTATGTGGGAGAAGCAGCTACAGTAAATTTTTAAAATACATTGGCCCTGCTATATCATTTAGACTTCTAATTACTCTGCGAATTTGGTATTGTGGATATGTTTTCATTGAGAAAAGACCTTGTTTGAGGAATAGTGTGCCGTGTACACTTTCACTTAATGAATGAGGAAATTGAGACCTACCCCCAAGTAATCATGAGGTTTTATTTCTTTACAGTCACAATCTGTGAGGTTGTATATGTGGGATGTAAACTGATATAAACACAAAGATATGTAGATGATAGATATAGATAGATAGATAGATAGATAGATAGATGATGGACAGACAATAGATAGATAATAGATAGATAGATGATAGATAGAAAATAGATATATAGATGATAGATAGATTTAGATAGAGAGAGATGATAATGATAGATAGATGATAGATAGATAGATAGACAGATAGACAATAGATAGATAATGGATAGATAGATGAAAGATAGACAATAGATAGATAGATGATAGATGGATAGATAGATTTAGATAGAGATGATAATGATAGATAGATGATAGATACATAGATAGATAGATAGATGATAGATAGATAGATAGATAGATAGAGATAGAATTAAGTTGTTCAAAAGAATTCAGTTCTATAGGAAACTGTTAACAGCTTAGTGGACTATATTATGTTAGGTAAAAGGAAAGCAAATACAAAACATGCTTTTCATCACCAAAAACTTCACACACAAGAGAAGGTCAGAAACATTAGTCAATAATTGTAATATGGTACAACAGATCATTAATATAGCATGACATCCTCTGACAGGACAATAATTTGAAGGTGGAATTACAAGGTGATAAAGAAGAACAAACAACCAGTATTTATCACTGAATATTTATATGACATTAACCTGAGGCTTGTTGTCCCATTTTTAGTGGGAGAAAAAAATGATAAAGGATTTGCTACATTATTTTTCTTCATTATGAAGTTGCGTATTTCCTGGGAGTGACCTTGTACATCTCAAGATGCTAAGGAGATCATTAGTTAGATGGTCACTAGGATGTCAGTGATGGACCCCGGAGCCACCAACACAAAATATGAATTATTTTTAGTCGCTTCAGCTTGGTCTGCCATGTTCATTTCACATCAAGCTGCACAGTTAGAAAACTCTTTCCCCCTCAACAGCATGAGGGAGTGTCCCATACCGAAATGCATGGGCTTTGAGTCAGGCAGCCCTTCACTTTCATCCTAGGTTCCACTTCTTGTGTAACTTACCTAACCTCTGGAAGTCCCAGTGTCATTACTCACAAAATGGAAGAATAGTGTCTGAAAAGGCATTCTGGTCACCCACTCCAACAAGTGTGTTGTGTGTGTGGGGGGGTGATTTCCTTATACTTCCAAGAAGCAATGTTCCAACACCAGCCGGATGTCCTAAAATTCAACTCAATTCAATTGAATGTTGACACTATCTACCCAGAGACAGCATCAGATTCCCCAGGTTGAGGGTTCAGTCCAACAAAACTGTCCCCTTTACCTCACCCCTCTTCTAGCCACTACTCACAAGAGAAGGTGCTTACCTGTCCTTGACTAATTGGCTATATATCAAAGGTTCCCATGACCCACTCCTTGGGTGTGATTAATTTACTAAAACGGCTGATAGAAACTGAGAAATATTTTACTTACTAGATCACTGGTTTGTTATAAAAGACTGTAACTCAGAAATAGCCAGAAGGAATTGGCACACAGGGAAAGGCATGGGGAAAGACACAGAGCTTCCATGCCCTCTCAGAGACAGCCACTGCCCCCACATCTCCATGGGTTTACCAACTGGAAAGATCATTGCCCTCAGTTCTTCTGGGTTGTTATGGAGGCTTCATTATATAAGCACGCTCGATTAAATCATTGATTGAACCCATCTTTATTCCTTCTCCCTTCCTGGAGGTTGGGGTGGGGGGAGGGGTGGGACTGAGAAGGTGCCTCTAATCACACGGTTGCTTTTTCTGGCAACCGGCCCCCACCCTGAAGTTACCTAAGGGCTTTCCATTAGTCATCTCATTAACAACAAGAGAAAGCTTCACCACTCTTACCACAGCAAACTCCAAGGATTTCAGGAGCTGTGAGCCAGGAACCATCGACAAAGAGCAAATATATATGAGAAATACATTTCGGTCACTTCTAAAATACAGTATGGTGATGCCTGGTTTACTGGGCTGTTATGGATTAAATAAAATGACACACAAAAAAATTTTTTAACTTTTTAAATGTTTGTTTATTTTGAGAGAGAGAGAGAGAGAAAGAGAGAGAGAGAGAGCACAAGTCGGGGAGGGGCAGAGAGAGAGGGAGACAAAATCTGAAGCAGGCTCCAGACCTGGAGCTGTCAGCACCGAGCCCATATTGGGTTGGAACTCAAGAACCACAAGATAATGACCTGAGCCGAAGTCAGATGCTTTACCAACTGGGTCACCCACGCACCCCAATGACACAAAAATTTTAAGCCAAGCATACATGTTTGGAAGAGATTTGGTACTTTTTATTTCTCTTTTTTTAAAATAAATCCAGTTATTTATTTTTTTAAGTGTATTTATTTTGAGAGAGAGTCGGGGGAGGAGGGGAAGAGAGATGGAGACACAGAATCTGAAGTAGGCTCCAGGCTCTGAGCTGTCAGCATAGATCCTGATGAAGGATTTGAACTCACAAACTGCAAGATCATGACCTGAGCCGAAACCAAGAGTCAGACACTTAATTGATTGAGCCACCGAGGCACCCCTTTATTTTATTTCCTTTTAGTCTGAAGAGATCATCATTGGTTGATCAGGATATTGACCATTAGAAGAACCACACACTCTGACATCTTTAGCAGTTACATAAAGCAGACTATTTAGTGGTGGTAGAAGACATGGAGGGGTGTGAGGGCTGTGCTAAGACTCTTCCCTTAATACAAAGGGTTGGGGTTTGTGGGTGTGCACAGCCAAGGACTATGTTAGCTGCCATTTGTGTCATATTTTCTGCCACTTAATACATTTTCTCCTCTTGGATTTGGCCTGGGAAACAAAAGGTTGAATTAAAGAACTGGCACAAAAAAAAAAAAAAAAAGAGTTTCTAATTTTAATGCATTTGCTTTACAGGAAGAACATCTTTCACATTTATCTGACTGGCTCATTGAGATAATTCCAGTTTCCTACGATGAGTTCACGCACAACAAATACACCACCAGCTGCACTGTTGTCCTCACTGGTGCTCATCATAAAGTCACGGGAAGCCACCTGCCGGACGGCTCAGCGAGCTCCACTGCCCTTGCTGTGATCAAAAAAACAAAAGCAGAAAAGGAAGTTGGCTTTGCAGAAGCCATTAGAACGCTGGCCATCGACTGCCCAGACAATTTAAAACAAAACAAAACAAAGCCAGAAACTTCTCAGGGTAAGATGGGATATCTATTTGTATGTTTGGAATTTGATTAGCTTAAGGGGAAAAAAAAGGTGTTTTTCAGAATTCTTCAAAACTCACCCAAAATGTCAGCATCCTTTTTACATTTTAATAGAATATGTTTCACTAGAATAAAGTTCAAAGGGACCAAGGACCACGCTTGTTTTATTTGTGCTATATCTTCAGTACCTAGAACAATAACTAACATTGTTAAGTGCCCACTAGTATTTATTGGATAAGTAAATGAGGCAAATAATTTCTCTTCTCCAGCATGCTTTTGATAAAGAATGACTTTTTATTACCCCGATGCTCTGACACAAATGACTGAATTTTTAAAGGAAATATCAGTGCCCAATCCAAGAGATAGAATTGGACCAAGAAGCTCATATATTGTTATGATAGCATATGAAGGAGCAAAGATGTAACAATATTTCAACAGAGCCTTTTAAAATTATATGCCTTCTGCCCTATTAAAACCCACTTTCATTAATATATCCTGTGTCCTGAAAGGGTAATCCTAAATTTGGGGGAAATCTGTCCCACACAATTTTTGGGGCTTCATGTATAAAGCTTTCATTTAAATAGAGCTGGTACAAGCTTGAAAACACAATAGGAAATGATTAAAATATGGAATATAATACAACTATTTAAAGTGATGTGGTTGTAATATGCACCATTCTATGATTCTGAAATTCTGTATCAGGTGAGAACCAGCATCCCCAGCGTCCAATTATTTTCCTACCTAATACAGCCCAAAGGGAGATGGGCAGGTGGTAAATATTAGACACTGTCTGCATTGCCTTCCTGGGCAAGTTTGAGCTGAGGCATCATTTCAAGTCTCAGGTTCCAAAGATGAGACAAGGTATCTGAATGAAGACAGGTCTGATCCCTGGCTAGCAAACTACAGAATCAATAAATATCCAGAAAGTATCCACGAGGAAAACAGAACTAGACAAATCTTCAAAATAATCATCAGAGAAAAGGGAAGAAAGTAATAGCTCAGGTAGAGAGTTAGCAGCTATTAGAGACAAAATAAAATAGAGTCCCTATTGGGTATAAGGCGGAGGGCAGTGCAGACAACAGGTCAATATTCTCTGGGAATGTTTCTTGTACACAGCAAGAGTCAAGAGAAATATGTCAGTAAGGTATACTGGGAACTGAGCTTTAAAGAACAAAGGAGAAGCTTCCTTCCTTCCTCATTTCCTACTTTCTTTTCCTAAGTACTAAGTTAGGCACTACTATGGCACTGTGTATGGGCTGAAAAAAAAAAAAAAGAAAAGAAAAGAAAAGAAACTGTCCTGGCCTCCTGCCTCACAGAGCTGAATTATCCTTCTAACAGAGACATGGCTACCCAAAGCCAGTGCTCCAAGCGAAGACCTGACTGAAAGCATTCTGGGAAAATCCACAATACGCGCTGATGAGAGGGAAAGAAAACCAGGTTAAGCCGGATAATGTTTTGGGGGAGATAAATCATTACTGAAAAAAAAAAAGAAAAAGAAAAAAAGAAAACAGTTCCTGCCAGTTTATCCTGATATTCAATTTTCAATTAGAGCACAGCACGACCAATTTTGTGATCTAAGTTTTCTTATATTGTTAATGATTGTTTTTGTACAAACATGTCTTGTATTTAATTGGACAGGAAATGCTTTATGGATTAGAGTTATGTTTTGCATTAGAAATCTGCAGCAGGCAGCAATGGTACATTCAACTACACTAAATTTTTAAACATGCTGACAATGATGACCATAGGGATTGTGGTAATAATCTGTGCTTTATATGTACGTTTCATTTAATTCTTAAAATATGTTAAGAAATGTTTACTATTGACCATGTTTACAAAGGAGGAACCATGAATAACTATTTTGATTAATTATAAAGGTACCTTATTTAACCCGTACTTTCATTTTTGAGACTTTTATGTTGACTGAAGTGTCAAGATAGTTATATGAGTACCCTTGTATTAGTTTCTAAGAAGAGCCAATCTGATAGGTGCAGTAAGAGAGATTTTCCAAAATGGTGGCAGACCAAAATTTACATAATAACCCTGTCTACTTGCTGGGCAGTCGCTCTATGGCAGGATGTCAGTGGGTGAGAATCAAACTCTAGCCATGTGGACAGCAATCTGAACGTCAGGCACTGGTAGGGACATTCAGGTGAGCTGGATTATGGAAGCTACATCACCAGTGGGAAACTTGAGAACTTTGTAGGAAAAAAAAACATACCCAGAAGCCGATTTCTGTGGAGGGAACCAAGGTCAAAGTGTCAAGGAAAAGATGAGCATTGGATGCCATGGCCCTTTAAGCTTATTATTATGGAAATAATAAGCCAGCCTGATTCCGGACCTCAGACCCTGACCCTCTGGCTCAGTAATTGGACAAAGATAATCCCAGGGAAGAAGAACATCAGATAATTCATCTGGGAAGAGCCAAGCTAAACAGAGCCTGATGGTGAGCATTCTTATGTGATTAATTATGGGTGACCTGGCAATGAGAGATTACACATGCAGAGGATATCAACTGAAATGTTAGCCATCTTAGAAAAGAGAAATTGTATCTCTTACTCTATTTTTCCTTCAACCATAAAATTATGTAACTTTTACAGCACTCTAATTTGAGAAACTGTCCTAACTGAAGAAGAAGAAAATGATTAAAGTCTTTTATGTTTTAAACATTGATGTCCTGCTCAAAAATAAATGACCACGTCAACTTATTCCACCCCTTACAATTTATAACAACAGCAGCCTTGTCAATTACATCAGGGAGAATTACAATACACCATTCCAGACAAATGTAACCAGTATCGACAGACCAAAGGTTGTAGGAGCATGCCATGAATGTTGTAGCATAGACGATTTGCAAAATTGACTGCCACATTCTCATTTATTCATAAAATGCATGCTACGTAGGTCAGATAGGCTATATCTATGGGGGAACTAATCACTTCGTATAGTCAATGGATTTAATGGTGGAGAAAGTCTTCAATAACTCTTCTTCCAAGAGACATTTTTAGAGATAAAATCTTGCAACTCATTATAGTGCTGGGTACTAGAGGAATGTGGTTTTGGATCATTGGAGATGTTTATGGGCCACTGCTTGGTCGTCGTCTTTAATGATAACACTCCTGCCTTTTAATGTCTCAGCGGTTATTTTTTATGGCCTGCTTGGATAATATTCTAATTGTTAATGCCCATTACTCCAGGGAAACATTGCTGATTTTTACTTTCTTACTGGGAGATCAATTTGGCTGGCTGTGAACATATTTTATGGGACAGAAAAGGTATGATGGAAAGCGGGGTCGACAACAGGACTCGGCGTCTGTGGAAGGTGAGAGTATCTGGTCCCGCGTAATGGTTCTACGACCTTGCACAGGCTGCTCACCTCATTGCTCTGAAGCTTGACGATGGTCCCTTCTCCTTCTGATCCAGGGAATCACCTGAGACCCATCCTTTGTGTGACCTTTGATGTGTCACTATGCCAACCACATTCACGCTGTGGTCGCATATATATGCTATGGTCATACACACCACATGTTACTTCTTCAGAAACAAATCTGGGAAAATTTTGTTGTTGTTGAAAAAGAACCCAGTCCCTTATTTGGTGTTTCCAAGTTTAGAGACTGTAGCTTTGTTTCTGGTCCCTTGATCTTAAGTGAACAGTACTCATTCTCATGCAACTCATCTTCTCATTTGGCTACGCAGCACTATCTCTCTCGGAGTCCCTCAAGCTCATCAGTGCAGATGACAGTCACACAATTCTAAACCTCAAACCACCCCTTACACCCTCCATCCAGTACCCCTCAAAGTGGTGGATGTGCTCACCTTAACAGTGAAGTCACTTTGTGGGTAAAAGGCCAGGCCACAGCACAGAGATGAGAGAGATAATGACCAGTTTGACAACTGTTTATTGAAGGGCTCCTATGTAAAGAGGTATGTGTGTGTGCATGCTTATGTGTGCGTATCTTACAAACTTAAGATAGATTTAGCAGTTAAAGGAGATTATTTGGGAGACGCAAGCCATGGCTCTTCCTTTGGTGCAAAGCAGAAAGATAAGAGAAAAGGGAAATGATGGGCACTATTACAGGGAACCGAAGGCCCAGAAGGAGAACACAGCTTGTCCCAGGCCTCAGCTACAGAGGGTAACAACAGGAAGCAGAAGAGAGTTATCCAGGCCCTTGGCACAGGGCCCTAACCCCTTTGTGAAAGAGAAGAACGTGTCCTCAAGGCACTGCTGGAATGAAAACCACCACTTTGCACAACTGGCCTCCCAGGTGAATCATGCTCTAAACCACAGGATAGTCCAGATTATTCCCTGCCCTTACTTTGAAGGCTGATCAAATTATACATTCCTGGACTTACTTCTCCCCTGTCATTGGTCCAGTGAAATCTCTTAATCTGAGACTACTTATTATACCCCCCATATGACAAAAACCAACCAACTGAAAGACAGAAATGTGACGGAGTATATGATTTAAGATGCTCTCAATTACAAGTAACAGAGACTACACTCAAAAGAAGCCCAATAAATAAAGCAATTTGATACACTCGCAGCAGAAAGTTCCTTGTAGCTCATTAACACCGTCATGACCCCACCTTCTTTCTCTGTCTCGGAGGTGCTGCAGTGAGTAGCAGTTTCCTCCTAAGCCTGGTCCCTAGCGTCACAATAAGGTGACCAAACAACCTGGTCCCCTGGGAAAGACTCCTTTGGACCTTTTACCCAAGATCATCATTAAAAGCTCTCTTGTTGTCTCAGAAGTGTCCCGATTTGACAGATGACAAATTATGAGGTCACCTAAATCATATTTTTGCTGCTAGTTGCAAATGGGGACAAATTAGTCCTCATATCCAGTGGGAGGAAAAGGGATGCCCTTCCAGAAAGTAAGAACTAATCCATAAGCATCCAAAACCTCTCTCCTCTCATTTTTGATCCAAATTATAATGTAAAGGATGCAGTGTTTATTAAAACAAGGAGACTCATCCTGGAAGTGGGATCAAATTCCACCTCACGAGGGCTCCATACAGGAGAGAGAGATGGGTATATGGATAACATTAGAGTTCTATTAGGAAAGAAAAATAAAGAAATGAAGAGTGAAGCCATCATAAGCGAAGTCCTTTATAATGAATTTGCTTCCTACTCTCAAAAATCTTAATGAAGTCACATGCCGTAATGATAGTGAGTCTAGATAAAAGCACAACCAGACTGTGAGCAATTTCAGTGTCAGGTAAGAATGGTAACTTATCACTCTCAGTGTTTCTGTGTGTAGCTCACGTCCATAAAGGAATGGCTGTTTAATGTATGTTTGCTGATTGACTAAGGGAAGGTCCAACTCAGAAGCCTTCCACTCAGTCTTTTTGCCCCATGCACATAACAAAGGTAATGTGAAAACTCCAAATGAAAACATAGATGCCTTCACGCAAACCACATTAGAAATCTCTGTTCTAGCAACGTATCAAAGCTTTTCTCTTTCTGCCTGGGCTGTCAGTACTCCTCTGGGGAAAATGCCACGCCCACTGACCTGCATCTCTGAGTATGTTCAATTCGCTTTTCCCTAACCCTGCGTTTGATTTCAACCATCTGTGGCTAGATAATAGCATGTATCACTTTACATTGTGGTTATGTTTTTACATCTATGCATTATTTAATTATTCAATATATGTATATCAACCATCCACTGTGTTTTGCTAATAATTTAGGCATAATCCTTGCAAAAAATAAGTATCAGGCAAAGCCCTTGCTTTCATGAAGTTTATATTCTAATAGAAGAGAGTCGTAAAGTTAATGAATACATAATATGTTAGAAGGTGATAAGTGTGCTCTGGGGAAAGTAAAAAAAAAGGGAAGCAGGATTGGGAGTGCCAAAGGGGGCTGGAAAGGAGGGTGGTCCCAAAGACAAGGCACTTGGGCAGAATTCAAAGCACTCCATCTAGAGGAAGCGAAAAACCAAGCCATTCCGATGGATGCTGAGGGTTTAGAGGTCCTGAGGTCCAGAGCCGTGATTTATTCATCTGTGTGGCCCCAGGGCCTAACACGGTGCCTGAAAGGAGCAATTCAGTAAAGGTTTGCTGAATGCATGTAGCTCTTATAATCATTCTTTGTAGCATAATATTTAATAATCTGATCCCAATGATTGGATTGATTTTAGTTCCACCAGGACAAGGAGAGAACAAAAATCCCCCAATCCCCTTTCATACCCTCTACATTCTGGATTTAACCTGATCTTTATTAATAGGAACACAGTCATAGAGGGCAGATCATTAGCCAATAGTTTTCTCTGATGATTAATTCAAAGAACCTCTAAATACATATGACCCCATTTTAATTCCTCTTACGCTGTTTGCCTCTGTGCTTTATGGCATGAAGGAAGCAGCTACTAAAGTGATTGTGTTACACTGGCTCCAGGAATTATCAGTCATGTGATGTGCCCATTACAGAGTCAGTAATAAATACTGCTGCCATTTTGTAGTGGCTACATAAATCTGCCTAGATAATATTTATCTAAGATGTTCTCAGATTCTCTATATCAAATGTGTAGGAATCCACCTGCCCTGAAATTACCCTTTATTGGATGAACAGACAATCTGAACTATTATGCAAATGTGACCTTCTGGAAAGTGGAGGAGAAAAAAAAAAGATACCATCAGCTGTCCAAGAGTATTTTGCCTACACTTCTTTTTTGAATAAAGAAGGAAATCTGAGCTATGGAGCTCAAGTATAATAATCAAAATCATCATTTACATTGTGTGGGGTAGGATTTGCATAAAATGTATCTTTCTATCATTTCATTTTCAATCTTTTTTGTCTGTTTATATTTTCGATGTCTTTTCTAAAAAAACCATGTAATTGAATTCCATTTCTGTGCCGGTTGTTCTTGTGCTATCTAACTTGGCAATCTTTGTAGTTTTGAATGGTGCATTTAATTCTCTTAGACTTAAAATGATTATGTGTACATTTCAATTTCAATTTGTCGACTTGTTCCATACTTCCTATTTGTCTTATATGTCCCATGATTCTCTTCTCCCTTTTCTTCTTGGTGTTGCTGGCTTCATTACCACTCCACTTCTCCCTCTGGTCGTGTTTAACTCACATTCTCTATTTTGAACATGTTCATGTTATCCAAGAAATTAAAACATGCATAGCTAATTTGGTACAATTACACCCAAACCATACAAGTTTCAGAACACTTTTTCATTTCTGCCCCCTCAGATTTCCTTTAATAGGGTTGTTATCTAATTCTGCTCTTTTTATTTCAATCTCACAATTGTTATCATCCCATGCCTTAATTTTGTTGTCATCAATGGACTGTGGGCATCTCTCACAATCCCTACCACCTTCTCTGCCTCCCTTACTTGGACTGAAGCTAGGAGCCTTCAGCCACATTTCACCAGCGCTCATGTACTAGCGGGGCCACTGTCTAAATTCCAGCACTGGGAAGCACCTGTGTGGCTTTGCAAGTCATACAGGAGGCAGACGCCATCTTTGTGGTGGCAGGGTCTGGGTCTGGCTGTGGGAGGGGCAGGTAGGTGGTTTGTGGCAGATGGAGCCCATGCAGCTGTAGAAGTGGTTTTCAGGCAACTTCCTTCAAGCTCTTCAGTGAGTGTTCTGTCACTGAGGGAGTTACTGGCAGCCGTGACTTAAAAGGTTTGCTGTTTATGATTCCTAATCTCTGATGAACAGCTTCCCTTTCAGGTTCACTAATCCAGCTCAGATTTTTTTAAGCCTCTATGTCTCTTGATTTAAATTATTTCCTTTTTGGAATACTTCAAGTGGTTTCTTTTTCCCAGTCTACTCTGACTCATAGAGGGGTTAGCGCAGAAATTGGTTCTACCAAACAAACATCATACAGGGGAATACGTGGTGAGCTATTTGTCTTGGTTACATATGAAATAGGAAACTCATGACAACGATGAACTGAATGCTGTATCTACGAGTGAGGGGCCCCTGGGTAGCTCAGTTGGTTAAGCATTGGACTTTGGCTCAGGTCATGATCTCATGGTTCGTGAGTTCTAGCCCTCAGTTGGACTCTGTGCTGACAGCTGAGAGTCTAGAACGTGCTTTAGATTCTGCATCTCCCTCTCTCTCTGCCCCTCTCCCATTCTCTCTCTCTCTCTCTTTCTCTCTCTCTCTCTCAAAAATAAAGAAATATTTTACGAATAAGTTAAAGTTTCACCTTTACTTACCCAAGATGAAATATCTACTATAGACAGGAATTTGGGGCACTAGGCTACTGTTGAAATACAACAATATGAAAAAATAAATAAATAAGGGCGATAAAGTCTACAGGTCAAATTCTAACCCAGATCGCACTGGAGAACTTTGAGAAAATAAGCAACAAATTCAGGGTTTCCACACCCTTCCCTAGGGCTTCATCAGAGGCCTGGAGAGGTTCCATTTCTGTCCTAATAGAATCTCCTCATAGTGTCCATGTTTCCTAGCACTGGACCCTATGGCACATCATGTTTCCTAAGAGTCAAACGTTAAACAAGGATAACAGTACAAGTAGTTGATTTGGGTGTGATGTCAGGAAGTATGAGGGGAACGGAGAGCTGACACAGGAAGGGAAAGACAGCGTGTACCCAAGCAAGTTGCTGCGTGAGTTCCTGGAGCTAAGTCGTGCTGGGGACTTCTGCAAGTCCACGAAGCGCAGACAACTCACGTTCTCTGTCCCTCCTCCAATGGCGAGGCATGTCTCTAGATCAATAGCTACCAGTCATTGGTTGATGACCACTGGAAGTTGACAGAATTTCATTCTCCACATGTATGCCCCGCCAGAGTGGATTATAGCTGTCAGAGAAAGTTCTGGCAAAGGAGAGAGCTGCTGTTACTTAGAAGACTGCTAATCAGCACCCTGATGTGACAACTCAAGGGAATTTGAGAGGATGTCTACAGTGTCTGCCACATACAGAGTTTACAATTAAAATGAAGCTTTCTTGTGTGGGCTTGAGGGCATTAATTGGGGAAAAAAATAAGCATGACCTTAAAAATTCTGAATGTGTTTTAAATGAATTTCAGTGAATCTGACTATTCGAAAGCTACAAACCTCACAAAAACTTCGAGTCCAGCCCCTCTTTCTCTTAGGTGAGAGCTCTTTAATGTTTTTGAGGCACCTCATAAGGGGGGATAACGATTCTCTCCCGGGCACACCTATGTCTTCTTGCGTTCCAGATCCATAACCAGAGTTACAGGCTGTAAACTCTCAGGGCCGTGAGAACGTGGTTCTATCCACATATTTACAACATCCTTTGTTCTTCATTCCTTCTTGCAAATTCAACATCCCATCCCCCAAACACATCATTTAGCATTCCCATTGGAATAAGGCTGCTCATAAAAGAAAAGAAAAAAAAGAAAAGCGATCGATGAGTTTTTTAAATCTAAAAATAGCTTTCTTCTGCTTTCATTTTCAAAAAGCTTTTTTTCTATGTATAATTTATTTTGTTCTATTGAAAATGGCATTTTGTCTTCTAATATTGTTTTTGAAAAGTTAACGGACAAATCTAATTGCCCATTTTGGTATGCACGCTGTTTTTCCCTCCTCCCTTTGGCCTCTTAAAATTTTATTTTTGTCATTTTGTGTTCTACATTTTCTCTATGAGGATCCAGTTGTGAGGAGTTATTTATTTATGTGTATATTTACTTACACATTCATTCCTCTTATAGATTCCTTATGTTTTTTTTAAAAATATGTCTGGGGCACCTGGGTGGCTCAGTCAGTTAAGTGACCGATTTCAGTTCAGGTCATGATCTCGGGGCTTCTGACTGAGCCCCGTGTCAGGCTTTGTGCTGACAGCTCAGAGCCTGGAGCCTGCTTTAGATTCTGTGTATGTGTGTGTGTGTGTGTCTCTCTCTCTGCCTCTCCTCCACTCATTCTCTCTCTCTTATTTTCAAGAACTAAGTAAAAAATAAAAAAAGAATTTAAAAAAATTTTAAAAATATGTTTAGGACCAGTTGTGAAAAAAATATGAACCTCTATCATCACTTCACTACCTGCCCTGTTCACTTTGTTGGAGCCTTCATTTAAATGGACTACTGTGGAGCGGCACCTGGGTGGCGCCGTTGGTTCAGCATCTGACTCTTGAATTTGGCTCAGGTCCTGACAGTGGGGAACCTGCTTGAGATTCTCTCTCTCTCTTTCTCTCTCTCTCTGTCTTTCTCCTGCTTGCGTGCTCAATCTCTCTCTCTCTAAGTGAATAAATAAACTTGATAGATAGATAGATAGATAGATAGATAGGTAGATATAGACTGATTGATACACCACCCTTCAAACTATCTAGTAAGGAAAAGAATTATTCACCTAAGTAGTTAGGGAAGACAGAAAATTGCTCATGTTTATATCTGTCTAGGATTGAGAGCTCACCGTACATCAGTACCAATATTCATCGACCGGGTGACTCACGTAGTGTGGCTGACTTGGGTGAGACTGGATGGCGGGTGGCGTGCCACACGTTTGGTCAATGCTGTTGACAGGTGCAAAAGTGAGACGAAAGCCTTCCCCAGACAGCACTGTCTCGAACACTCTGGTTCTGCCTTTGCCTGTGAGAAGTTTTATGCTGGATATCGACTTGCAAGTGAGATCATCCCAGGACTGAGAATCATGCGGGATCATTTTGAGTGCCAGGATTGGAATAAATGGAAAAATAACGATCCATGGTTCCAGACAGCAATTTTGTGTTTTAATGATTACATACAAAATGTTCTGATGCTGAGGCTCATACGGTTGTATACTTGCTAAAATACAACATGCCCCACTGGGACTCGAGTACAAATTACGGCCACTTTAGGAAAGTCGGCAGGCAGGGAACAGAATGGTGGAAGAGCGATAGCCTTTCTTTTATAACCCATGTCAGATAAATCATCACAACGAGGAGAGCAGCAGACTATTTACATCAAAGTTTGGGGAAACAGGAGGTTCCATCTAAGTAAATGTCTTAAATAAACGAAGCATGTCTTTTCAGTTATATTTTAGAGACTGTGTTTTGAAAGAAATCCATTCAAGTGGCTGTGGCCGCTGCGTCTCCTCCACACCACACTAAGTATACTGATTGTAACATGAATGCTTTCTGATCACACAAAAGGCCTTTTTGCATAGAAGGCATTTTTCCTAGGCTGCAAACATTTGCTTCTGAAGACTCTCTTTCTCCTGTCCTTTTCAGAATCAGCTTCACCAGCCAGTGTCGGCCCTCCAAAACTCTCACATTACACTCTCCAAGGAACTAATTGTCTATAGTAGTTTGATATAAAATGGAAAGCGTTGTAAAAACTTGGTAACATTTATAGCAAAAATTATGGTAACGGCAGTGTCTGTGAATACTTGCCTACTGTTCAGTTTCAATATCCAATCTT
This sequence comes from Helogale parvula, assembly GCA_004023845.1. Classification (NCBI taxonomy): domain Eukaryota; kingdom Metazoa; phylum Chordata; class Mammalia; order Carnivora; family Herpestidae; genus Helogale; species Helogale parvula. The sequence continues at coordinate 208,225 of PJEM01000201.1, forward strand.
CCACGTGTAATGTGACTAGACTAAGGAAGGATCGGTGCCCCTGGCACTGGCTACACCCCAGCTGTTCAGTGTCCACTGCGATGCCAGACACATGCCCTCTGTGCGGCCGCGTGACATTTTTTCTGTTTCATTACGGTTCACACCATCACCTCTGCCTGATGGTCCTCACATCTCCCACATTTCCATACTCCATTCACTGTTCTCCCAGATCACCCAAAGTCTATTATTTCCTTGACCATTTCCCATCGCATCCTGATGACACTGATTTCAGAACCATCCACAGTGAACTGTGGTAACTTAAACACTCACGTGCCTCCATCCCAAGGATCGGTCCCTCCTTGAGAACAGGAACGTGGCCATTCACATTTCTGTTCTCTGCACCAGTCCAGTACAACCCGTGGCTTGCTACAATGCATCACAGACGATAGCTTTTTGCCCGGATTCTGTTGTCACTTATTGTCAGCTCCATCCATTTTGCCACAGTTTGCTCGCACTCCCCGTTCATTCATTAATCCAATAATGTATCTGGCCCTTACTATTTTCCAGTATAATTCTTTTTGACGCCCTCCCCCACCTCGATCGACAGGCTCAGTAGACATGAGGGGACCAGGGGAGGAAACTTGGGGCCTCAGGGCGGAAGGGTGGGAATAACCGGAGCGGTGTTTGGGGAACTCCACTCTCAGGAGCCTAGAGAAGGAATAAAGGAATCTTCCGGTTCTCTCTCTCTCTTTCTCAAGATCACCTAAAAAAGGGGATGGCAACAAACAGAGGACACTGGGCTCCAGCAAAACCAACTTCATCCAGTCTCTCCAAACTCCTCAGCTTTTTGTTTTGCCCACTTCAGGCAAGGCCACACGATGGCTTTCCTGGTCTCAAGCGCCCCACAGAAAAATTAAAACACATATTTTATGACTGAATTGGTAATGAAGTCTTATATTATCCAGGCTGGATTTCACTTATTTTATTCCTTGAATTTTTAAAGCTATTGAAACATTTTCGTGGCCCCTCCAGGCATGGTGGGCTGTAGGCTTCTGCACCAGATGCTGAGGACACCAGACCTCGGGGCGTCCCTCTACCACGCTCCTTCCTCCTGCGCTGCTCTTTACTGTCCCGACCTCAGCTTCAATTCGAATACTCCAACCGGCGTTGCTGGGCGTCTGCAAGCATCGTTCTGCCAGCTTCCCGAGTGAGATCCAATCCCGTGCTGCCGTGACTCTCCGTTAGCAGGTGCACACTCTTTGGGTGCAGTAACTTTAAATAACTTTTCTATGCAAATATCTATCTATTTATTTATTTTTAAAATACATTTTTTGTTAAGTTTATTGATTTTGAGAGAGAGAAAGAGAAAGCAAAGGAAGGGCAGCGAAAGAAAAAGAGAGAATGCCAAGCAGGCTCCATGTCGTCAGCGCAGAGCCGGATGTGGGGTTCGGTTTCACCAGCTGTGAGATCACGACCTGAGCGGAAATTAAGACCCTCACACTTAAGTGACTGAACCACACAGGCGCCCTAACATTAATAATCATTTAATTGAAGGGCATCTTCTCCTGTAGACTGTCAGCTCTCCTGGAAGACAAGAAATGCACCTGCTGAACTCTCAAATCAAATCACATGTTGACTGGTTGACTTGCAGACTTTTTTCTTCATTATATGAAGCAATTCACTGTTCCTTTAAGAAGACCCCTCTGAGCTGTTCTAAAAATATGACAAAAGCCAAATGTCATAGTCTGAAGAAAAACGTCCCTGGGCTCTGATAAAAACAATCCTTTTGAAAAACTATCCTGCCATTGCCTTGTTAGGCAAACACAAGCCAGTCCCTTCCTGTGTCTACAATTTACTTCTGCTTCGGTCTTAATTTATAAAACAGATATCACGTAGCTGTACAAAGCTATTGTAAGAATTAAATAAGGTACGTAAAATAGAAAAAAAAATCTCTGGACAATGTTCCCAACTGGAAGACGGGAGAGAAATCACTGTAAACTTTCTGTTCTGGGAAAGCGTGGGGCGGGAGGGGGTGATGGCTCTATGCCCTTGAGTAAAGAAGGCTTTTTTTTACAGTAATGAGTAGAATTGAGTTACATAGTCGCAAAGAGTTGTAAAAGCAGGAACTATTGGTTATTAACATCGTCGCTACATATTGTGAATCTATATGATATTTTCTCTCTGTTTTACAATAATCTCTCTCTGTGTATCCATTTGACTTCTTTGCCCCTTGAGACTGATGGTCCCCTTCCTGGGGGTCAGGTGCTGATGCTTCTGGAAAGACCACAAAGATGGTCTTGTGCTTGTCTGTGGCCTGTTCAGTTACTGGAGCTGTGCATGAAGAGTCAGTGCCCCGAGGTACCCCGAGCACAATGCCATCAGAAAGAAGAAAGGAAATGAGTTGGAAAAGAGTAATAAATCTTGAAAACAATCTTTTGGAATGGATTTGATCTGACATTTGAGTGGAGAAGGGAGTACTATTGGGGAATGAACAAACAGGAGCAGGGTTGGCGATTCAAGGGAAGGCAAATTAGATGCTACATAGCAAGAGGTTTGGAGAATTGGTTATTAGGTCCTTGCATCCTGACAAAGATGAATGCATTAAATAGATCACAGGAAGAATGTTTGCTAAAAGCAAGAATAATCTGTCCACAGTGAAGGCTAAAAAAAATAGATACCTGGAGGAAAAAAAAAGGCTTTGGCTGTAAGACTAATTTCTCCTTTTAGAAAGAAAGAGGGGGAAGAGCTTGCCTTGAAAAGAAAACGAGTATATAACTAAAGAACAATTACATTTCTGACAGTGGTACATGGAACAGATTAAAATATTTTGCTAAGGCAAATATTTCAAATGCTAGTGTTTTTGTTGCTGAGAAAAATTAAAGCATCACACACCTTAAAGGACTAGTCAGGTCAAATCTAAAACAACCCTTGGTTTATACGGTGACTGCTGGAATTGTTAATCCACACAACAAGGGTTGCACCTTTGTCTGCAGCTGGGAGCCCTTTCTTTAACATCCTGCTCAAGCAATGGACTCTCTAAACAATCACAACGATTGTATGGATATGATCACGTATGCATTCATTGATTCACCTGATGTTTATTGGGATACAGATGTCGTGTTAGGTGTGTGGAAGACAGACGTTAACAAAGGAAACAAAGCCTCCATCTTTTCAGATCTTCTTCCCCAGTTCAGAGGGGCATCCAGTTTATAAGGAAGCTGATAAGTAAGATGAACTTGGGGGTGAAGAAAATGGGACAGCATGCTGAGTTTGCGTGGCTGGTCTGCACCTTTGACTGGGATGGTCAATGTAGGTCATCTGAGGAGGCGGTTTTGAGGGGGCATCTCAGTAATATAAAGGAAAATGGCATGGAAGGCTCTGGGGTTGAACGGGGAAGAGAATGAAATGGGAAGAAGGCAACACGAGTGTAAGGAATCAAAAAGGGAAACTCTTGGTACCAGGAGAACGAAACAAGTCTGGAGGGGTCTGGGCAGTGAGGAAGCCGGTAGGGCTTAGTACAGGGAAGAGATCTGACCACTTCCCTGGGTACAACTTCCGGCTGCTAAAACCAACCCACATTACCTTTGCATCACACTGTTTACAAAACGGTATCCTATCTGTAATCTCATAACGACCTTGGGAAGGGCGTCGCCTATTTTACAGTGAGTACGCGATGAGCGTGATGAGCACATCAGAGTTCAGGGATATTATCACTTCTCACCCTGTATGAAGTCGGCCAGGTCTTTCACATGCACATCTTCATTAAACCCTTGTAGCTGCCAACAGCATGAGCTTCCCAGTGTCATGAATGCCCTTTTGTCCTTCTCAATCCAGCAAGCTTCTTCTTTGCCCATTTGTACATTCTGATGTCATTACCCATCCAAAGCATTCTGTCTCCCCCCACCCTGTGTCACCACAATAGACTTCTGTAGAACACAGATTATTATACTGCGTTATAATCACTGAGCTCCTTGTCCATCTCTTACTGGAATATGAACTCAACACAGCGACTCTATCTTTTTGCCCTTAGTGATGAGTGCAGTATTTATTATAGCTCTGGGAACAGACAACAAAGGAAGGGCTTAATGAAAGTCAGGGGAATATATATAAAATGTATGTAGATATATATATATAATGTGTATATATATATTTTTGTTTGTTTGTTTGTTTGTTTCAGTTTCTTTTAAGTCATTTCTAACCTTAGCTTTGTCTAACACTTCCTGAGTGCCCTTCTTTGTTAGGTCCTTAAGTATGCACTGCTGTAAGACAGTAATGTTTGTTAAGGTGTTTAATAATTTCTAATGACTTCGCACAAAAGTCCAGATAAGTAACACTATGAATGTTGAGGAGCAGCCGCCTGAAGAGAGATTGCCTTAACCTAAGGTGGTCTAGGTTCCAGGATCTGGGGAAGACAGTTGGGAACATCACTTATTATCACTTACCCAATTTCCCCTTGACTGAAAAGAGATCTTGGATTCATCCAATCACATGTGTATAGAGCTTATACAAAGAGCAAAGCAGTGGGTTAGTGCAAGGCTTAGGGATGAACAGGAAAGACACAACGTTCCCCCTGAATGATGTCAAGTAAAGACACAATTACAAAAGCATGGATTAAATGCTTCTATGAAAGCCACGAGCACATGGTGTATAATGGCATGCAGAGGTGGGTCTTTCTACTGTAAAGGACCTGGGAAGACTTAGTAGGGAATGTCTTCACTCAAATTTAGCTGGTTGTCACTTAGTAGATTATCCATAAATGTCTGAAGACATTTTGCTTGAAGCAATATCTAAAGGGAGTCGTAGAAGATAAGAGTTGTTAGATGTGAATATGTGTCAACAAGGATGTATTCATATTTGGGGTAGAGAGCTAGTGATTAAAATTCACAGGCTTAAATTCAAAGCCCTACAGCACTGGCTCTGCTAATATGGTCACTGTGTTTAAGTCCCCTGACTCATAGTGACATCCTCTGGAAAAATACCAATAGAAAATAGCAGGCAGTTGTTTAGGGATTTGTTAGGAAGGTTAAGTGAGATAATACATGTAAAACCCTTAGAACAATGTGTGAACACTGGACATCCTTAAATCTAGATCTTTGTCACTATTGCGGTTGTTCTGTTGTTGTTATGGAGCTAAAGCAGAGTAAGTATTAAAGGTGACAAATTACATATGCAGGAACTCAAAATTCCTAAGGTTGTACATGAGGAAACTGAAGCCATAGGGCTGATATCACCTGGTATGATCATAGGGATTGAGAGCAGAGTTGGCAGATAGAGGTCTGTTCATTCTCCTTCTAGTGGTTTCTGTTCCCACAAAAACACCTCCTGCCTCTACTTCATGCCCAGCTAACCACTGTTCCATCATCCAAAATACATTGTTCAAGATGTGAGAAATTCACCACCTACTGATGCCTGCATCAGCTGGATTACCAATTGACAGAGGTCACAGTATTAATGGGCAGCCCATCTAGAAATTAGCGTGGGAAGAGGAGAGGGAAAAAATCGGTGGCATATTAGATACACCATTTTACTTCCTCCTCTATGACTCATCACCCAAGCTGTTGGCTCACATCATACAAGAGAAAGAAAACTAAGATATAAATAGAAATGTACCTCTAGCAGACAATAAATTCCAAATAGGAGGCAGTTTAGTCTTGATAATTTTTAAAAGATAAAGATAACTGGGGGGTGTCTGGGAGGCCCAGTTGGTTAAGCATCCGACTCCTGATTTTGGATTGGTTCATGGTCTCGCAGTTCGTGAGTTCGAGCCCCACATTGGGCTCTGTGTGGAAAGGGTGGAACCTGCTTGGTATTCTCTCTCTTCCTCCCTCTTGGCCCCTCCCCATCTCTCTCTTTCTCTTCCTCTCTCTTTCTCAAAAAATAAAATAAAATAAATAAGAGATAAAGATAACTGGATAGAGAAAGCTGATATTATTTCTTTACAATAAGGAGGCATCTAGAAAATATCTGAAGCAGAGTAACTGAAAGATTCATCTTACCCATCTCTAAGTCACTTTCTTGAATGGACCAGCGGAGCCCAAGGTCACGCTACTGGAATTCAGAGTGTGCCTAGTAGTACACCTGGAGAGAAAGATGTCATGTCGAGAACATGTTTAGGAGATTGAAACAAAGGAGGGTGTGACCACATCTGCAACATAGAAGGATCATTCAGGCTGCTTGATGGGTTAGAGGGTAAGACCAGAGACAGACGTCTGTGTAGGCTGCTCATACTGCTACCCACCAAGAGATCGAGAGTCCAAGACTAGGGATCTGTACTTGGCATGGAGAGAAAACAATGACTGGCAGATAGAAAGCACAGTGAGTGTGTGGTTGAATTTGGAGGAGTGGGATTAAACAAATCAAATCTTGGGAAAGAGTTACGTTGAGTGAAACGGTCAGGATGGAAAAGCTGGAAAAGACAGGAGCTTAGGAATAAAAGTATAGCAGTGGTATTCTGGTGACTGGCTTTTTATATTTAAAATTTTTAAAATATTTAAATACATTTAAAATATTTAAAATTCAACATATATGAAGAATATGTTGCATGCAATAACTTTGCACACATTTTAAGATAATAAAATATACAATAATATATATTATAAACTGCATACACCAATAACTTCAGCATGGCCTGCTATTTCTTGCAAATTCTAGCACAACATCTTGTAATTTTATTGACAACAGTTGTCTCACAAAACCAAATTCCTGAATAACTGTTTGTTTACACGTAACTAAATATGTTGCTCACATCATCAACAAAATAATGTGTTTTTGATCATATAAATAATGTTTTATTTCTATTGTAAGTAAAATGAAACTGAAAATAAAAGAGGTATATGTCATAATTCCATTGACTGATCAGTTAGTGATGTGAGCAACTTCCTTATTGAATTGAGAATCGTTTTAACCAAGGGCACCTGGGTAGTTCAGTCAGTTAAGTGTCCAACTTCAGTTCAGGACATGATCTCATGGTTCATGAGTTTGAACCCCATGTAGGGCTCTGTGGTGACAGCTCAAAGCCTGGGGCCCACTTCAGATTCTGTGTCTCCCTCTTTCTCTGCCCCTCCCCTGCTCACACTCTGTTTCTCTCTCTCTCAAAAATAAATAAAACATTAGAAAAGAGGAGGAGGAGAAGGAAGAGGAAGAAGACAAAGAAAAAGAAGAAGAAGAAGAAGAAGAAAGAAGAAGAAGAAGAAGAAGAAGAAGAAGAAGAAGAAGAAGAAGAAGAAGAAGAAGAAGAAGAAGAAGAAGGTTCTTGATCAAGTGAATACGTGCGCAGGGTTCAGTGTTTTATTTAATCTGTATTATTCACATTGTTATCCAGCACTTAAGTCCAAACAATCGTCATGACAATAAATCAAGCTCTGATTTGTAGCATTTTCCAAGTTCTATGATGTAAATATTTCCACCGTGGACTACGTCAAGTTTCCAGGATGCCACTGACAGCCCTGAATAGGAATTCGGTACAGGGGTCACCATTGTCACCATCACATAATATTTCCACCATACCGATTCTCGACACTGTAGATAATACTGAAATGTAGTAAAATACTTGGGAAGCAAAGAGTTACGTGCTAATCTCTGTTTTTAACCTAACATATTGAAATTTATATAATTGCAAGTGTCTATATAATTAAAATTTTAATAATGGCTGTGTTCAATGATCAGTTTGCAAAAGTCCAGAAAATTTAACAATTGACGTTCATGAGCCAATAACACGGTTCCAGCACACTACTTTATGAAACAAAGCTCAATGCTGAACAATCAAGGGACAATCATCAGGTCAAGTCAGATTTGAGGCAGTTGTCACAAAGGTTAGTTTTCTGTCTGTGAATGTGCATGTTTATTTATGTGCATGTTTGCTGGGGGAAGCGTAAGTCCTTAAAACATGAAGATTTTTACCAAATTAGTCTCCTGCTTTTCTCTGGCTATTTTGTGGGATGATCCCTTCACTGCGTCAGACTGCCTGTTTTGCTGACTCAGCCATGGATCGCAAGTCTTAAACATGTGCCAGGAGCTGCTCATCCATGCGCTGGCTTTACTAATGACGAGACGACTACTTGTTAGGACCATATCACAGTGGTAGCGCATCTCACACATCACACAAACTTATCATCAGTCTAAGTGCCTTTCCACTGGTTTCCATCATAGAAAGGACTGGATCCCCCCGAACTTCCAAACTTCGGCATCTGTCATGATGGAAAAATCTGTTATTTTCTAAACCAGTTCATTCCTTTTATTAGGCAAATTAGCTTCTTTAAGAAGGTCAATGTTGAAGACTCAATTGGAATAAACTTTACTGATTTCAAGTATAGGAGTATATGATTCTCAAGGTCAGGAGGAGGGCCATTTTTGGCCTGATGGGTATGGCAGGAACCTTGATCCAATTCCATCCCTGAAACTTATCCATGTGCACTCTGGCTGCCCCGGAGTCCATGGCTCTCTTGGGACAGAATGAGCTGTTGAGGAGAGTTTAATAACCCTGACCGTCTTCCTGGGCTCCAGTGTGCTTCTAGATAGCTGGGAGTGAAAAGCTCCCCGGGGGGCTAGTAAGCACAGTAAAATCACAGAGTCGAAAGGCAGCTGAGCTTGGAGAGTATCAAACCCAACCTCCTTGTTTCACACACGGGGCTACTAAGATTCCTACACGTGAAGTCGCATTTCCAGAGTCCGGGCTAGAGAGTTTGTGGGGCTGGAGCCCGAGCCCAGGAGGCTGCGTCTTCACGCAGACAGACGTGTGCTTATCAGAACATCCCTTCTAGAAATGAGACTACACAGTATATAATGACTTGACACAGATGGACACTCTGACAGGCTTATCACAGTCAAGATAGGGCACCCTGCCCTCACATGATTCCTGTTTAGTGGTTGTTATGGTTATGGTGCTTCCTGTATTTTTTTTTTAAGTTTATTTACTTATTTTGAGATAGAGAGAGAGCATGAGCTGGGGAGGGTGGAGGAGGAGAGAAAATCCCAAGCAGGGCTGGAACTAATGAAACATGAGATCATGACCTGAGCCAAAATCAAGAGTCAGACCCTGAACCAAGCGAGCCCGTGGTGCCCTGATTCTTCCTTATTAATATGCTTTGTTACTGAGTGTCTGTTTTGGACTGCTAAGTCTTCATGGTGAGCTGTTCCTCTTGTTATTATGAAACAGCCATCTTTACCTCAGGCAATACTTCTTATCTTGAAATTTACTTTGCCCAGAATTAATATAGTATATTATTATAGTCCTAGGTTTTGGAGTTACGTATTTTCTACTTGTTTAATCTCTGGTTCTTTATATTTAAAACATATCTCCCATAACAGGCAAATAGTAGATTTTATATTGTTGTCCAGTCTGATGGTCTCTGCTTTTCAACTGGAATACTTATTCAATTTACATTTAATATACTGATGTGGTTGGTTTTAAGTCTATCATCTTGTTATTTATTATCAATTTGATTAATTTGTTTTTTCTCTCCTGTCCTGCTATGTTTTGGGTGAACCAAACTCTATCTATCTATCTATCATCTCTCTATCTCGCTATCATCTATCCATCCAGTATTCCTTTCTATCCCTGCCCTTTGGTTTTTTTATGAATAGTGATTTTCTAGTTTCCTGTACTTAGTAGACATTAAATGGATTAAAATATGCATTCTTAGCCTACCATCTCTGCTATAAATTAATATGCCACTTCTTGTACAGTATAAGGAACTTATAGATGCATGCATCCATTTAAATACTTCTAGTCCTTTGTTCTATTGTTCTCATGCATTTACTTCTACTTACGTAACAAACATAATGCATCATTTCCATTTCTGTTTTATAGAATCAATTATCTCTTAAAGAAATTGACAAAGAGGAAATATATTACAATTTACACATATTTCCTCTGTCCAGTGCTCAACACTCCACTTTACAGATCCAAGCTTCCAACGGACATCATTTCCATTCAGCCTAAAGGACTGTGTTAGGTTCTGAGATACTGAAAACAAAAAGGAGAACAAAAACCTTCTCAATTTTCTCGAGTCTTTAGTCTCAAGGATTATTAAAAACCCGAGAGATAACTTAGCTAAAATTTTAGTTGTAAAAATCAGTTGGGTCATTTTCAGCAATTACCCACATACATTTATTGAGGCGTGTGCCAGCCTGGTGCACAATGTAATCAAAACGAGGTTCCTGACTAGAAAAACTGAAAATATGACAAACTGTGTATAAAAACAGAAGTGTGATGAAGGAACACATTTATTTTTAAGACTGCACTTAAATTTTACAAAACTAGTTATGACTTTTTTTTTCCCCACTAATGTGTGTGTCTGGTTCAATGCTGAAAATTTTAAATATTTTCCTTGGATCTTGCAAATTTATATTATTACCATCACTTTTTAAGTGAAGAAACAGTGGATCAAAGAATTGAAGTAACTCACTCCAACAATTACAGTACGAAAAGGTCATGCCAGAATGTGAGCACAAGAGTTTAACTCCCAGTCAGTTCATTTTATTGTGTCTATAAGATATTAGCAAGAAGTTTCTACACTAGAAAGAGTACTGAGAAAGCATTTTATAATTCACATGTGATTCAGCGAGCTAAAGACTGACAGTTAAAAGGGTAGAGTTTAAATGGCCTCAGGCAAGTTACTGTTTTCTGAGTCACAGGTTCCTTGGAACCATTGAGAATACCAAGTGGCTGGAATAACACGGATGTCCCATAATTTTTTTTAATCAATACATCTACAAATAAATGGAACCCTTCCACAACTGATAATTATATAAACGTAAGGATTCAGTTTGGATGACAGAAGAAAAATATATTCAGAATATCTTTATTTTTTACATAGTTTATATATAAATTATAAAATTTAGAAATTAAAAAAAAAGCTCATTTATTGGAAGTAGGTTCCGATATATTACTAAGACAAGGGGTCTTTTTAAACCCATTCTAATACAAAAATGTTAATCATTATATTAGTTGATTTTGTTAAAATAAATGTCACTTGGTCTCTTGGAGTATGTGACTCATTTGCAGTGATGTTTTCTATATACAATAATTTGTTCATAGGATGCGCTCCAATTCCATAAAATACATAGAGATTCAAAAGTTTCTGAAATATGATTATCTTTTTTTTAGACTCAAAGAGGCTTCAGTCACGTATAAAATCTGAGACATTAAAAATCAGAAGCAAAATAGCTTTGGAGCAGAATGATGTGATAATTAAGAGAATGGTATTTGAAGTCACTGAAAAATTCATCTTAATTCTCGACTCTAAAACATGATATATGATCTTGAGAAGATTAGTTGACGTTTGTTTGCCTCAGTTTCTTGATCTGTGAAATTAAGACAATGACAGGACTAATGCCATACCCTCATATAAGAATTAAGGGGATAAGGCATATATTGCATTATCAGTTATATAGTCTTTAACAGACTATAGATGGAATAAACTAATAATAACAATTAGAGGTGGTATTTTATACTCACTAATTTGATTCAAGGCTTAGGTCTCCTTTATACTATCTGTGTGACCTTGGGTGACTCTGTATTTTCTTAGCTGTAAACTAGAAACACCAATAGTAATTGCATCATAGGTGCACTGGCGTTTCCAATGAGAAGGTAGTAAAGTTAACATTAACTGAAAAGCTACAACACATGAGACATCATGTTCTGAATCTTGTTGTGTTTAAGAGGCATTAAAGTGTGGGGTGAGGAGCATCAATCTGGACCTTCTGGCCCAAGTTCATATCATATCTGGGTTCTGCCACTCATGAACTATCAAGATCCACAAGTTGCTTAACCTTTCTGTGTGTCAGTGTCCTCACGTGGAAAAGAGATAATGATAATGTCTGACAAACAGTATCTAACAAACAGTGTTGCCGTGAATATTGGCAAGTGGGAAGTACTCAGCTCCTGTTAATTGCTATTATCATCTGTACTAGAGTATGTAGAGTTGGGCTCTGAGCTTGGAAATTAGCTTTCATTTCATTCTCAGAGCTTCCAATAAGCTCCTTGTTGAATACCAGACCTGCCATTTAGGCTTTCTGTGCCTCATTCCTCTCCTCTGTGAAATGCAAATACTGAAACCCAACATGGCCACATGAACAGGTGTCAAAAGTGTAAATGCCTTTAAAGGGACCACAGCCTAAAACCAAGAAGGGTCCTGGAGATCCAACTGCCTGATCATCTATTTTCTACGTTAGGAACGTCATGGTCTCCTATGTGTCCTGGGACTTGTCTACATTCACACATAGGGACTAGTATTCCCAAATTTGACTTATGTTTTTCCATACCTACTTTGCTTTTCACTACACCTCCCACCAAGGTCTTTGGATCTTGAAATAGGGGAGCCAACTGTCAATTCTCTAAGCAAAAATACCTAGGACAAACCTGTTGTTGACTAAATTGAAAATCTAATCTAGAGGGAGGGCAGGCTAGAATGAACAATAAATCTAACTGGGAAAGAGGTAGCAATCATTCAGTACCAAAGCCCTAGAGAGGGGGTATTTGGTATTCGGTGGGTACTGTGCGGACACTGTTTTTGTCCGCACGTCCAGCAAACTGTGAAGGGACCTTACTCATCGTATCATGGTATCATCAGATTAACCTTGTCTGGGGTTGGTTTTCTGTGAGACAATGTACATCCAACAGAAGAAGAACATGATATGGCCACATTCCAGATGTCAGGGAACTACTTTTTGTTTGTTCCTTTCTCAGAGTTAAACTCTAGATTCAACTGTCATCTCTCATCTGTGTGACCTTGGCCAAGAAACGTAACCTTTCTGACACTCAGGCTTCTCACCTGTGAGTTGGGAATGTTGCAGCAAAGATCGAATTAGGGCATCTGTCGTGGTGACTTGCGTGGTAACTGGATCTTCAAAAGGGCTCGGTGACCACGAGTGTGCTCTTACTCTCTGGGGTAACGCCACACATAACTCTGTTTTTCAGAGTCTCACACATAAATGTTCCAGTAGTTCTTGGATTCCACTGTTTAATTAAAGCATCCAAGTGACTGGCTCCTTCTCCTCTGCTCTGGAGAAAGCCCTAGAAGCCGCTGGCATCCAGGCAAGCCAGCTGTTCTCCCAGAAGGGAAGCAGCTCAACCATACTGTCTCCGCCAGCATGAGACCCGCCCCTCCCCCGTGGGAACACTGCGAGTCCCGGCTTCTTCGCTTACCTAGTACTGATGTGTCACCTGTGACAACTGCCTCTGTTCTGCTGTCTAAGAAGGTGCTACGCCATTATGGTCCTCCTCCCAACCTCAGGAGCCGGCCGAAGGGGTGAACGTCGTGGCAGTCTGCACCTGCTCCTGAGTGCTGGATTGCCACATGCCTCCGCTTCAGTGTGTTCAGAATTAGGAGAAGCCGTGGCCTTGGCAGGTAGGCCGTGCTGTGAACTGTTACAGACCGGCATACCTCTCGCTTAGCTCAAAGAAAGCCGGAGAACAGACAACGATCACGTTGGACTTTCATTCTTCGTGCACGGTCACAGGCAAGCTTGTGAAAGATAGAGCATCAGCCCTGCTTTTCAAAGGGAAAAGCAAGTGACAATCCCCAAGTCTCATGGCTGGTGCCAGAACTGACAGAAAAACATTCCCAAAAAATGAATCATCGCCAATAAATAAAATGAGCACGAATGTTAGAGAAAAAAACGACTCGGTTAACTGTCCATTATCTCCAAAGAAAATTATGTCATAAAATCACTGTGAAATTGAAGGCACACTACAAAATGCGTAAGTAAAAATTATGTGAGTTACTACGGAATTTTGTCAGGCAGTTGATTAATAGAAATATTATTTTTAATATAGATGTTGTGATATATGTTAGCCTCTTAATTTGTTACTTCTGAGTGATCTAATCATCTGAGTTAAATATCAGTTTCTTACCTTACTTTTTAATTTATATTTTATATCTTTTCTTTAAACAGCCTTCCCACTCCCAAACTTTTAGCACCTAAAAACCTGAAGCGTGCAGTCTAGTAGATGATAAGCTTTGATGTACCACTTTTATCAGTAGAAGATGACTCAATTGTCACACATTTTGCTGCATATTGGCTAAATATGCTCATATGGAAGCAAAAGGCTGGTGAGTGTCTTAATATAAAGTGAAAGAAAGAAAGAAAGGGCATTAATATCCATGCTTAACCCAAAAGAATTAATCCCACATTGCAGGCTATTAATGGGTAAAGACTATGATAAAGATACTTGGAAAACATGTGCCTCTTCTCTGTTTCCATTGAATAATTTGTCACAGGCTGTGTTGGGAATTACAGTGGCCAGCTATTTCTTCTCTCCCCTTCCAGTCTTCTTCCATCTATTCCATGCTTCACATGGCTACCAGAATCTTCTTTTTAAAGAGTGCATCTGCCATATTCTTCACATCTTGCTGAGGTGGCTACTCATGCCTTTAATGCCTTTATCCTTTCTCCAGATTTTAAAAAGGGACAGCTCCAGGAGGACAAGCCCATGAACACATGGTTGGTAAATACAAGGAATCTTTGTACCGCCCCCCAAAAATAGTTGTAAGTACCAGACTTAGGACACAAGGCTCAGCTTGACTTGTAGAAGCTCGAATGAAATTTTCTTCTCAGCTGCTCCCTCATGCAGGTGATTCATGTGGTCAACATCCCACAGAGGTGTCAGAGACTCACCTTGCCCCCCTCACTTGCAGGCGGATGCTGGGTTCCCAGTCATATTACACAAGACCTTTTGCCGCCTGCCATTCCCTCTTCTATACCATGAACTTCAGTCGAATAAAATTAATTGCTAGTTTCTGCACCTTGATTTCTCTTTATTTATTTTTTTGCTGCAGTGCCATATTTCAAAGTTTGTTTTTAACAGATCTCCAAGCCCATCTCAGTGGAGTAATTTCCAACCATCTTTGAGACTCAGGTCAAGTGTCCCACTCTTCGAGAAATTGTCTTCGCCACCAGGTGGGCATGGGGTGTCCCCGTCTTCAGGTCAGCGGCACGCCGGACTCAGCCTTGCTGTGCTTACCGTACTGTATCGTAATGTGGGGTCGATTCCTTCACCATGCCAGTGTGAGGAGACGTGAGGCCAGGGATTTCATCTGTGAGCTCTGTGTCCTCAGTTCCTCCTAACGCACCTGAAAGACCTTCATTTCCACCATCATCACTACCGTCTTCATCACGGTGATGTAATGGGGACATATAAAGTGACTCTCTCACTCACATAAGGCTGGGGCATTGGTGCATTTTCTTATTTAATGCAGACTTTTCCCACAGTAGCTCCAAACACCACCCCCATAATTTATCTAGGCTTTAAGTATAATATCGTTAATTGATAGAAGTAATTTTGGTGCTTTTTAATATAGCAAATCTCTAGTGAGCAGTAAAATCACTGGAGAGCATAAAATATGCAGATGGTTTTAATTTAACAGTAAGTTCAGAGCTAATTTAAATGTGGAGCTTCAGGGATTAGGGCCTAGTGAACTTTGGGTATATTATGGCTTATTCCATCGTATTATGTAACCTCATGTGGCACACTGATTCTCTCATTAAAGGAGAGGGTGATGCCTTGTAATGCTCCAAACAGCATAACACCAATCCGTAGGTCCTCATCGCCCATACCATGACTGTCAGGCCGGGCACACATCCCCCTGGGATGGGGGTGTGTTAGGGGAAAAACAGGCCAGGCACTGCTAAACACGGGCAGAGTGTCTGGGGTATCAATTCTGCTTACAAATTTAAGAGAAATTGATCATATCAAAGTGAGTATCAATGTATCATGGCCATAAAATATACTTACATTTGTAAAAAAATTTTTTTTAATGTTTATTCATTTTTGAGAGACAGAGAGAAACAGAGCATGAGTGGGGGTGGGGCAGAAAGAGCAGGAGACATAGACTCCAAAGCAGGCTCCAGGCTCTGGGCTGACAGCACACAGCCCAATGTGGGGCTTGAACTCACCAACCACAAGACCATGACCTGAGCTGAAGTTGGAGGCCCAACCCACTGAGCCACCCAGGTGCCCCAAAGATGAAACATCAGGGTTCAAACAAGTTTCAACCTATATCAGGCCACTTTGTGCTGGATTACTAGACTTCCAGATGTTCTCTTTGCTCTGTCTTTAGAGTCACGTTGGTGGAAAATAATAATTAGTGCAGACCTATCTCTCACAAACTCGACTTCTCACCCCAGGATACAAAACTCTTCAAGATCTGGCCTTTTCTAGTCTCAACTTCTGCCTCCCATGTCTTCCCATGTTGTGCTCGCTAGCCTCTGGGACTTATGCTAAGTGCTCACACAGCAGACATCCTACGTGTTTCTCCTGAAAACAAGTCAGCCACATGCACACGTGGCTTTTCATGACTGTGTCTCTAGATCTTTCCAGCTTGTCTCCAGATAGCTGGGACTACTTAGCTTCGTAGTGAATAGCGTCACCTCCACAAAACTCTACACTCAGTATTTGTAGCTTCACTATTTCCCCCATTTTCAGACTGAATATACTGTAGGCTTGTCGAATTACTGGGAGTCTCTGAAATACTTCCTAATACTTCCTGTCTTTGTGACTGCTTCCCTGTCATTCACTTCTTTGAATTTACTAGAAGTTCCGCCCCCCACTCCATTCTTCCACCTGACAGGACCCCTAACTCATTAGGGCAAGAGTCCACATCAGCGCCTGCCCCAGCCTCAGTGATATCGGGCCCGACGTTGGATACGACAGTAGAATGTAACTCAGCTTTGCAGTGTGCTCCTTGCCCTACACCTCGCCCTCGGTAGGCTGGATCCGTAGAGAATGAGGAGAGTACAATGTTTGTTGTGTGTCTTCAGGGTCTAGGATAGCGTAAAACACACAAATACGCACACCCCACCTTACTGAAAGAGGGAAGACTCGATTACTGGGTAATGTAAGAATACCAAAAATATATACTGAACGGAAAGTAAATCACTATTGTTTACACTTACGGGATACGTTATTATTATTTATTTTACTGTTTAGAGAGAGAGAAAGAGAGAGAGCAAGTGAGCAAGGAAGGGCAGAGAGAGGGAGAGACAAAGAATCTGAAGCAGATTCCAGGCTCAGAGGTGTCAGCACAGAGCCCGACACAGGGCTCGAACTCACGAACCGTGAGAGTATGGTCTGAGCCTAAGTCAGACAATTAACCAACTGAGCCAGCCAGGCACCCCTAGAATATGTTTTTTTTTTAAATAGATGTTTCCCCAGCTAAAATACATTTCAGGGGCACCTGGGTGGCTCAGTCAGTTAAGCGTCCAACTTTGGCTCAGGTCACGATCTCACCGTTTGTGGGTTTGAGCCCCGCGTCAGGCTCTGTGTCAAAAACTAAGAGCCTGGAGCCTGCTTCGAATTTTATATCTCCTTCTCACTCTGCCCCTCTCCCAGTTGTGTTCTGCCTCTCCCTGTCTCTCAAAAATAAATAAATGTAAAAAAAATAAAAAATAAAATAAAATACATTTCAGTATCTCCCTCTTATGTTCAGGATAATGTCTGAACCCTTTACAAAATATATCCTTAATATGTCTGCTGATTTATTCATTCCAAAAGCTGGTTCTCTCTTGCTCCAACAATCTCACATCTTGCCAGTAGAGTTTTGTTTTGTTTTCTTAAATTCAAGTTAGTTAACATATGGTGTAGTCTTGGCTTCAGGAGTAGAACCCAGTGATTCATTTCTTACATATGACACCCAGTGCTCATCCCAACAAGTGCCTTCCTTAATGCACATCACCCATTTAGCCCATCCCGCTACCCACCTCCCCTCCAGCAACCCTCAGTTTGTTCTCTGCATTGAAAAGTCTTGGGGCACCTTGCTCACTCAGTTGGTTAAGCATCTGACTCTTGATTTCAACTCAGGTCATGATCTCACAGTTCATGGGATCAAGCCTCGTGGCAGGCTACACACTGACAGTGCAGAGCTTGCTTGTGATTCCCTCTCTCTCTCTCTCTCTCTCTCTCTCTTGCTCTCTCTTGCTCTCTCTCTTTCTCTGCCTCTCTCCCCACCTCTCTCTCAAAATTAATAAATAAACAAAAAGAGCCTCTTATGATTTGCCTCCCTCTCTGATTTTTCCTTCCCTAAAATGTGATTCCTCTTAAGAGTATTCTTTTTAAATGTTTATTTTATTTTTGACAGAGAGAAAGAGCACTAGCAACAGAGGGACAGATAGAGAGATGAAAGCACAGAAACCGAAGCAGACGTCAGGCTCTGAGTTGTCAGCACAGCACCCAACACGGAGCTCAAACTCATGAACTGGGAGATGCTTAACCGATGGAGCCACCCAGTGCCCTTATTTCACATTTTAATGAATCAAATACAGAGAAATTTTGGAGAATATCTGCTAGACACAGTGGTTGACTTTTGGGGAAAAAAACAGCAAAAAGCACTACAATTAGACTTTCTGGTAATAATTCATTATCAGGTAAAATCTGTCTCTTAAGGTCCCTATCCCCTGCCCCTCGCCGTCACTGACACAATTTGAACCAGGTAGATGCTGCTTATTTGCATTATGTTCTACAGCCGAAAGACAGAGGGAAGGGCAAGGAGAGAACTACTCCGAGGAATGGAAGGCGTTGTAAACAGAGAGAACAGCTAAGGGTCAAAGACAGGAAAGGTGGTAGCAAGGGCAGAAATTGTGAGAGATGGAGTATGGTAATTACGCTGATTGAATGGGTGATTAGAGGATTTGAAGACTGGATTAAACCTGATCATCACCATGGATAAGCTCGTGGAAGATTACTGGCTGATGCTGAAACACATTTTCCATGTTTACTTCTTAAAAAGGGGCTCTGAATTCCATTTCCAAAAAAGGAAGTCCAAAAATGGTTGAAGCGGCTCTATCTTTGTGGTGTGTTTCATGTCAACAAGTTATGTCTGAAGCTCAAGCATGTGTCTAAAAATGTATAATAACATATAGTCACTCCTTCATACGATATGCATAACTCTAAGTAGAAGTCACCTTCCGATCTCTTGAGATGGTAAGGCTGACTTTCATGAAGACTGTGTTTTTTCCTTTCTTTCTTGCGTCATTTTTTTAATCACCTGTCCTTTTCACCTCTTCACTGCATTTCCCCAGACCCTCTGTGGAAAGGGCACTCCTCAATGAGTACCGTTAAAAGACAAGAGAAGGTGTTTAAGGGTAGGACACATCAATATATATTTTGCTAATGTGGTATTTGGATTTGTACAATTTACACTTATTTCTTTTCTCTTTTGAATAGAGAATTTACTTTACAAATGGATTACAGTTCCTGGCATCATATAGTTTTACTGAAACAAGAAGTCTTTGTCTAGCCAATGTCAATAATAACAACACTCATATTTATTAAATATCAACATTACGGATAACAATTGCTTTAATTGGATGATTTGTGAAATCACAACCACCCAAACACTATCAAATGAGCTAGCAGCTCAAGGTCAAACAGCAAGTACATGGTTGAGAAGGGTCTACATCTGTCTGTCTCCTTCTATAACCTATGTTTCTAGCATCTATGTCTCAGTTTCCCAGATGCCATTTTGTCCAGGTCTATTACTTTTTCCACATGGGAAAAAGAAGGTCTAGGAGAGGAGTGAATGACAAAGACTAATGGCTTAATAGTGGCAGAACTAGAATTAGTGTCTAGACTCCTAAGTCCCATTATTTTTAAAGTATAATTTTCAATTACTTTAGATAATAAAAATTAGAATTTCAAGGTTTCTTGGTCACCTGGGTGGCTCAGTTAGTTGAGCATCCAACTCTTAATTTCAGCTCAGGTCATGATCTCTCACAGTTCATGAGACTGAAACTCATGTCAGTCTCCATGTGCAAAACCTCCTTGGGATTCTCTCTCTTCTCACTTTGCCCCTCCCCAACCCCAAATAAATAAATAAATAAACTTTAAAAAAGAATTTCAGGGTTTCTTAAAACCTAAGAGTCACTCTACGGAGAAAGGGGAACCCTATTGAACTGTCGGTGGAAACGCAAACTGGTGCAACCATTCTGGAAAACAGTACAGAGGTTCCTCAAAGCATTAAAAATAGAACTACCCTATCATCCAGAAATTGCTCTACTAGATATTTATTCGAAGGATACAAAAATACAGATTTGAAGGGGTACATGCATTCTAGTGGCTACAGCAGCATTATCTACAATAGTTAAATTATGGAAAGAGTCCAAATGTCTATCAACTGATGGATGGATTAAGAAGACATCGTATGTGTATATATATAATGGAATACTACTCAGTTGTGAAAATTAAATCTTGCCATTTGCCACAATGTGGATGGAACTAGACTGTGTTATGCTAATTGAAATAAGTCAGTCTGAGAAAGACAAATACTATATTATTTCACTCCTGTGTGGAATTTAAGAAGCAAAACAGATGAACATATTGGGGGCGGGGAGAAAAAAAGAGATGGAAACAAACTATAAGATTCATTTTTAAAATGTTTAAAATTTTTAATATTTATTCAGTTTTTCAGGGACAGAGACAGAGTGTGAGCAGGGGAGGGGCAGAGAGAGAGAGACAACACAGAATTCGAAGCAGGCTCCAGACCCTGAGCTGTCAGCACAGAGCCCGACGTGGGGCTTGAACTCATGAACTGTGACATCATGACCTGAGCTGAAGTCAGGTGCTTAACTGACTGAGTCTCCCCAGCGCCCCATAAAAGACTCTTATGATGATGAAAGGAGGTGGGTGAGGAGGGGCTAAATGGGTTATGGGCATTAAGGAAGGCACTTCTGATGAGCACTAGGTGTTGTATGTGAGTGATGAATCACTGAATTCTACTCCTGGTACCATTACACTGTATGCTAACTAACTGAATATAAATAAATATTTGGAAAAAAAAAACGAAGAGTCATTCTTAATTTAGCGCTTAACGTGGTGCTGACTGTGCCGACCCTCTAACCCCTGACATGGAATCACTCATTTAGTCTCCACAACAGCCCTCTAGACGGGTACTATTACCTCCTCTGCTTCACAGGAGAGGATCTGAGCTTGGATTGGTTAACCCATCTGTCTAAGAGCACAGACTAGTGAATGGCAGATGTAGGACTGAATCCAGGCAGTCTGGTTCTAGACTTTACGCTCCTGACCACTTGGATAGGCTACTTCTTTCCAACTACAGCTAAGAGGTGCAGGGCCGTTAGAGTCACACGATAGTGTGAGGAGGAATGGGAGTCTGTCCAAATGTCCTTTTCCCCCATATTTGCCACATCTGAAATAGCTCCCTTAGAATTACTCAGATTCTAAACTAGAACATTTTTTCAACCAGTAGAACAAAAATGAAAAGTGTTATAGATAAAACCTATTTCTGTCACACACTGGCATTGGTGACCTGCAGCAATTGACTTGGTGAAGTTCAGTTTCCACGAAAGCAAAGTTCCTGCTCTGCCTACAACCCAGTATTTATTTGGATGAACAGACAAAAACATTTTAAGTGTGTGTATACATAAAATGCCTTAAATAAAAATTATAACTATGAAAGAAAAGGCTATTGTTCTTATTTTACAATTATAGTAATTTAGCAGAACCATGACCAATGACAGCTTCAAACACGACATAGCTCTCTCAAAACACAGTAATGTCTGGGGTATATCATGTTATACCAGTATACTCAAGTAACTATTTGGTAAACATAGTCATATTTTATGTTCATGGTTTCTTTCACTGGATATTTTCTGAGGACTGAAAGTATAAGATGTTCACTTTTTCAAGACCAACTTATGATCATTTAACTCATTGGGAATTCTGACACTGAGGTTAAATGGTTCAAGAAGAGAGGCATCGCAGAAGTAGGCACTCTTTGTCAAAGGGACTGCCTTGTTTATTTTAACACTGTTCTTATGTGTTAAGTACAATGTAGAAGCTTCATGAGTGCTTCTTAAATCAATTTAAATAGACAGTCATCCAAAACACACTGCTTTCCTCTGTGTGTTTCCTATAGAAGCTTTTTACCAGCATTGGAGAGGAAACTGGACACTTATTTTAATACTATGTCCCAATTTCTGGAAGCAAAATTGTATTCATTACTACGTAAGTTAAATTTCAATGTGTATGCCTCATGCTCTCCACACTGATGGGGCTGCTGGGTATGATCTGAGTTAGATATGAAGGATGTCAATCTGTACATCACCAAGTTATTGAAGTTTTTTTTTTTAATTTACTTATTTATTTTGAGAGAGAGAGAGAGCACAAGCTGGGGAGGGGCAGAGAGAGAGAAAAAGAGAATCTGAAGCAGGCTCCGCACTGTTAGTGCAGAGCCCAATATGGGGATCAAACTCATAAACCATGAGATCATGACCTGAACTGAAATCAAGAATCAGATGCTTAACCTACTGAACCACTCAGGCACCCCAAGTTATTAGAGACTTAAAAAAAAACCAGTTGTCTGGAGTGACGTAGGAAGACTTCCTATCATGCTTATTGTGTATCCTACAATAACAGATTCTGTCTGAGGTCAACTCTAGCATGTGTCATGAGTTGTTGTCGGGGACATTGGTGGGGGTTGGGGAGGAAGGAGGAAGAGCTACACTTGAAATAGTGATGGTTTTGACTGCCCAGATCTGATACCACCCTCTTCACTCCTTTGGTCCTGTTTCCCCAGAACTTTTGCTATTTCATTGGAATTTTACTAGATTTCTGTTATGGAATAGCTTTTGATTATAATGATACTTAAAGGGAATCATATAAATTGTTTGGCCTGGTTTCTCCATATTAAAAACCATGGAAAATGTGGTCATCTAGAAGGCCAGGATTTCTCCCAAATCGTGCAGCTGGACGGTAGGGAAGCTGAAACTGAAGTTCACATGTCCTTGTTCCTAGTTCAGAGATCATTACACGTGATCTTATTTAGGGTACAATGTCTGGTTTCTCATGTATAGTACAAATATCCCACACTTCTGCATCAGTTGAATTCAGAAAGTAACTCTCCCAGGGTGCGTGCGTGCATGAGCACACACACACACACACAGAACTTTATACAACTTTATACAACTCTAGCTCTGGGAGACATCTGTAAGTGCACATGTCAAGAAATATACAAAGTGGGGCGCCCGGGTGGCCTAGCTGGTTGAGCGTCTGACTTAGACTCGGGTCATGATCTCATGGCTTGTGAGTTCGAGCCCCACATCCAGCTCGCTACTGCCAGCACAGAGCCCACTTTGGATCCTCTGTCTCCCTCTCTCTCTGCCCCTCCCCCTTCATGTGTGCATTCTTGCTCTCTCTTTTTCTCTGTCTCTCTAAAAAACAAACAAACATTTAAAAAAAGAACCATACAAAGTAAATCACTTTGTGAGTTGTGTGATCTATGTCTTCTATGCACAATCAGGTTTTTTTTTCTTCTGATTTTATAAATGAGAATGAAATGTTCTGATTCTATGGCTGAATGAGATGAAAGACCTTTCCAGTATCACGACTGGTGATGACAGATGCAGGCTTCACCATGAGGTGTGTGTTGCTGTGTCACAGTGTATTCTCAACACTGACCCTCCTTCCTACGATTTCTCACCTGTCAGTGAGTTTTAGGGAAATACAGATTCCGGCTTATGTGCCTTTTTTTCATATGAATGAATGTCTAAGAACCTGGAGGTTCAGGAGGAGGCTTAGGGAGGGTACAGTCAGAAAGTCAACATTATTTTCTCAATATCTGTACTAGATTGTCATAAGAGTTAGATCCAGGACCAAAGTGTCCATTTTTCAGGGAGATGAATTCCATCTCAGATTATGAAGGGATTTCTGTCAAAGCGTCAGGTCAGTGGGACTGGCTGCTGGGACATGGATTTCCTATCATCTTAGGTATTACACCTTAACTCTGGGACTTAGTTTTCCCATTTGTTTCCTTTCTCCTAGTCTACTTTGTTCTTTTCCACAGTATTCCTTTAATACTTCATGTGTGCTGAGCATTATGATTGCCATCGAGAATAATGGCAAGAGTAGGTCCACACTTTTTAGGAATTCTCATTCTACTGGTAGATACAGACTCATAAGAAATTATAACATAGCATGGAGAATACAAAAATACAGGCAGAGAAATTCAAGGACACGCAGAGGGGGAGACCTAAGTCATGCAAGGAGAAGCTAGAAAATACTGTGTGGAATAGATAAAGCTAAGGATAAATGAATAAGGATCATTAAGGCAAAGGAGAAGAGCTAACAAAGGAATGTGGGCATCTCAAGCAGAAGAAATGGATGGTGTGTAAGTAGCCACACAAGACAAAGGGTGGTGGTTGAGCCACAGGGGGTAGAGGGTGCTGCCTAGGGGATTAACATAAAATATGGTATTAGACTAGAATAGTTATTTCTGTATTTGCCTATCAACTTCTTTGGCTTTGAGTTTACATTCCTTGACAGTGGCCATGAGCTTCTCTTCAGGACTTCTTCAGCGGAGAAGTAAATTATCCTAAGTTGGTAAAAAGGGTGAGAATTTTCCCAGAAGAAATAAAGAAAACCAGAGGTGAGGGGGGAGGAATGCCTCTTTTGAAATGAAAACATAACCTGGATATATAACATTTTGAAATAATTATTGATCTTTTGGGCCAGTGGTATCAGGGATGATAAGCATCCGTGTTATTGGAGTATCAGGAATCGCCTTATACAACAGCCCCACAGGCTGCACGCCGTTCAGGACATAGCACCACTGCTGGCAGTCTGGGAGAGTGCAAAACACACGAGTGTAGGAGGCGGGAGACCTTCCAAAAGTGACCTATGTCAACTGTTTTTCTTTCCTGAGCTTTCTTTTCCTTACAGGCAAAATGAGAGTTAAATTACCTAACTCTTCAGCTCAGAAGAAAATCCAATTGGATTCTGTTCTATTCGCTGCCCCTCAATGAATGATGATGGGTTCTCCTCAAAATTTTAGATGTATATCCAGAGAAGGCTTAGTAGAATTATGAAACATGAGATGTTGAAACTTCTTACAGAGCATTTCATGGCTCTTAATGCATTTTTTCATCCACTCGTTTTTTTTTTTAAATTCATTCATTTAATAAACATAATTGGCCTCCTACTACAGGCTGGGTGTCACACGTGCCCAAAAATAAAACACATCCTTGGTGTCGAGGAGATGCAGTGCAATGGAAGACAGGGACACAGAAACAGATATTACCCAGTCTAGTGGGTTCTGTAATAGAACAAGGCACGGTGAAGAAAGGAGCGAGTGATTTCCTGTATCATCAGGTCAACTGCCAAGTTGGGGCAAGCGAATTCAGACCAGTGTTACCTTACATACAACAGAGGGTTGTCCGAACCTCTGGCAATGATGAGTCAGAGGCAGGAGGAAGCCTAATGGTGAGGCTGTTGAGGCAAGAGGGATGGGGACCAAGAGTACAGGCTGGAATAGCAGTTTCTTCCTTCCTTCTGGAGACCTTCTAACTCTCTGTCATTTGCCCAAATACCTGGCTTTTCTCTCATTTCGGTCCTGGCTTTGCTTACTCGGAGGTAGCAGTGCCATCTAATAAAACTGCAATTAAACAGAAGGATGCTGGATGAATCCTGGGCCCCTGCCCCTGATGAGCTGGTAAGTCACCTTCCTGGCTGTTTTTACAAATTATAATTTTTTATAATTTGGTGTTCATGCAATACCTTACCTTAGGAAATTCCATGCAAACAGATAAACAAATGGATGAACGAATAAAAAGAGCTCTGAGTTTTATTATTCTGGCTCATGTTAATATATGCATTATTAAGCATAGTGTTCATTGATTATATGGGTTTCGCTGCTGGGGAATTTAATTACCAATAAGTCCCTGAGGAAACATGGACTCTAAAGGGAAGATGTCTGTGAGAATATATGTCTATACTATACACATATGATATATGTCATATATAATAATATGATATATACAATTATAATAAATGTAGTATATCCATCTCTCAGTTGGTTTGCATAATAAATCTCTATATTGGGTATTAGAATCTTCATTTTATAGATGCAGACAAGACCTGCTATATTTGAAATGTTCTCAAGGTTAAAAGAATTAGCAAAGAATGGAAAGTACAGTAAACCCTAGGTTGAATGACTCCAAAAGTCTCTTTTTCTTCTTTGTTTTTTTTGTTTTTTGTTTTTTTCCTAAAAGACTCATCTAGGGGCTCAGTCGGGTAAGCATCTGACTCTGGCTCAAGTCATGATCTCACAAGTTATGGGTTCAAGTCCCACAGCCCGCTCTGCACTGACAGCTGAGAGCCTGGAGCCTACTTTGGATTCTGTGCCTCCCTCTGCCCCTCCCCTGTTCATGCTCTGTCTCTCTATATATCTCAAGAATAAATAAACGTTAAAAACAATTTTTAAAAAGAAATAAAGATCCATTGAACTGAAGCTATTAGAGTGGTTTGGCCAGTGTCAAAATGGTCCCCATGGCCAGAGCGCCCGCAGGGTCTGCCCACTTACAGGCGTCTCTTCAAACTTAAAAAGCTCACCTGAAAAAATAAACCTTAACACATGTTCTCTGAGACCCCCCCCCCAAATTTTCATAAAATATCAGATGTCAGAAGGAGATGAGCCAAAGAGGCAGGAACCGTCACCTGCGCATCTCTCAATTAGCCAGCGTTCAGGATAGTAGAGTTATGTGCTGGTCAAAGTTACAGCCAAGTTCTTAGCAGCTTTTGCAAAGCAGACTCTTACAAGGGAGAAAGAAGGAACAAAAGAGAATTAGCCAAGCAGAGGGCATTCTAATTAGCATGCCGTATGTCACAAGCCTCACGTTAATCACCTTCTGAAACCGGCTCACGGCACCTGAAAGAAGACTTTTTTTCCCTGTGTAGCCCTCACCTTCTCCACACATGGGTCCAGTAGATGTTTTAGTCTCCTCCAATTATTTTTCCTGGTAGTACTCTCACACATAAATATTAATCATTTTGAATATATCAGATGAGGTTAGGTGCTGAATGCATATCGCTTAAAGAACATGTCACATGATGTCTCACTTACAGGATCACTGGGGTTGAGGATGAAGAGCTTACCATTTCAACCTCTCCCCTCTACAGATGAAAAAACCGAGGTTCTGAATAGACATCCGCTTCGACGAGATCTTGCAGTGACTCATGGCACTCGATCTTAGTGCCATCTGTGTGCTGGTATGTGGGTGTGTCTGTCAGGGTACTTGTCTGAACTTGTGTGTGTATGTTTCATGCATCCCTGGCTCCTTGCCTAGAACATGTTCTGTACAATGTGTACTGATGTCCATGCAGAGGTGCAGAGTGAGAAGTGAGATGTGGCTAACTTCCTGGAGACCCAGAGAAGTATTCATAGAACAACATAAAGTCTTTGAGTAAGACTACTTAGTGCAGGAAAAAAAGGCAAATGCCATCTCCGACAGAACTTCATATGGAAAAGTAGAAAATTTGGAAGAGCTCGCTTGATTTGAAAAACCAGAACCCCGGACGCACATCACGAAGATGTATTTAAACGTCCCTAGCATGGTGCCTGAATTCCATAAATGCTTGCGGGAAGGTGTGAAGTGAGAAAGAAGAGGGTAAAATGGAATATAAAAGATAGAAGGAAATGAGTGTACACGTATAAAATTCAGGTTTTTTTGGAATTTCCTGGGGAACTCTCCTGTTTTTATTAGGATTAGAAAATACTGACCTTTGTCTAGCTTCATAAAAGATTTTTGTTGAGAATTTCAGTAGATGGGGACTCCTGGGTGGCTCAGCTGG
Organism: Helogale parvula; assembly: GCA_004023845.1. Lineage (NCBI taxonomy): Eukaryota > Metazoa > Chordata > Mammalia > Carnivora > Herpestidae > Helogale > Helogale parvula. Next base: position 235,784 of record PJEM01000201.1, read on the forward strand.
TTAAGCATTTGACTCTTGATTTCGGCTCAGGTCATGATCTCATCTTTCATGGGTTCAAGCCCCGCATCAGACTCTGCACAGCTGGGTTGGGATTCTCCCTCACTTCCAGTCACTCTCTGCCTCTCCCCTATTCTCCCTCTCTCTTTCTCTCTCTCTCTCAAAATAAATTTAAAAAAGTAATTTCAGTAGATGAGGGGGAGGAAACCTCTTATCTCAAGGTGAAATCCACGTGCATTCACGGGGCATTCAAAATTATGTGGCTCATGCTTTCTCCCCTAGACTCAGCTCCCATGCTTGGCTACCCATACTCCAGCTCACCCGTCCCCTGTGCCACAGGTAGTTGAACTTGTGCTCCCAGTGAATAATCATCATCTCTCAGATTGTTGTTTCCTTGCACTTACTGCTGCCTAGTATGATCCAACCAAAATCTGTTTCGCTTTGCTCACCTAAAATCCATGAATAGTTAATCCAGGTGCCACCTCTTTGGGATAGATCAACAATATCTTATTTGGAATAACCAGATAGTATCATTTTTTTATTCCTCCTCTGCCACCAGATCTAAAACCACAAAGATCTTCAAAGTCACCAATCTGTTTGACTCCCTCCATCACTACTCTTTTGCACCATTTCACCAGATGTGTGCTCAGTAAAAATTCGCTAGTGAAATGAGTAAGAAAGTGAATGAATGGTAAATGAATGATGCCATGAAAGACAGGTCCAGTCCTTGAAGATACCTGATTGTATAAAATTATGAACTCGATCCCAGACACATATTAGATATTAAAGCCATAAAACAAGCAATAAAAAACACTGACTTCACACTTAATTTGTTAATTATACATCTTTCCCACGTTCTTTACAGTGAATGATTTCTGAACGTCAATCTCTTTAGTTAAAGATTCTTAAGGAAAAGGATATTTTCTTCACCACAATATTCCTCACAGTTACACACAATAGTTTCTCAGTAAATGGGAGTGAGTAAGGAAAATGACATATCATTTTTTAGTATAAAACATCGATATCTTTTTACCATTTTTTGAATACATACTATATGTATCCTATACTTTCCTCTCTTTACATCATCTGATATAATAAATATCTTGAGAAGTAGGTGTTATTTCTTCATGCAACAGTTGAGGTAAGTTAAGTTGCAGGAGGAATAAGTCCTTTTTGTAAAGCAGACTTCTAAAGGCCAAACATGCTTTCTCTTTCAATCAGGAAGTTGAAATTAGGGGGACCTGGGTGGCTCAGTTGGCTAAGCGACTTCAGCTCAGATTAGGATCTCATGGTTCGTGCATTCGAGCCCCACATCATGCTCTACACTGTCAGTGCTGAGCCTGCTTCAGATCCTCTGTCCCTCTCTCTCTGCCCCTCCCCTCATCTCTCAAAAATAAATAAAAACATAAAAAAAAAAAAAGAAGTTGAATTTATCTTCCCACTCCACGGAACAGGACTGAGTCTTTGACTTGCTTTGTCTAATAGAAAGGAGCGGAAGTGACGTTGCACTACCTGCACCTCAGACCAGTTCCTCGGTGCGCCTGCCTGAGCGTACCTGGGATTCTCCAGCTCAGGTCTGAGGTGCCGGACATTTGTGGTCTCATGAGTGAAACCAGACAAGGTCAGAAGAAGAACCGCCCAACTGATTTCAGTCAGCCCTAATAGCTGGTCCAAATAACTATGAACTAATAAATGGTTATTTTAAGCCGCCACATCTTGGCAGTCTGCTTTTTATATAACAGGAGACAGTAACCGCTGGCAACTGGCAGAAATAATATTACTCTGCACTACCATGTGCTTCCTTAGGGAAACGTGGTAAGTTCCACTGTATTTGTTCCCCTGTTATGTATTTTTCTGTGAATATTATATTTTGTTTTAGACGAGGTTTGATATTACTTTTAACATGATGTTAATTTATTGTCATTATCATTGTTGTTTATTATTATTCACCGTCATTATTATGTATTGTCATTACTATTGCATTGTTGTTCTTGGTTTAACATCGATTCCACTGGAGATAAAGCACCTTGGTGGCAGGACAGTGTCTAACTTATCCCTTGACACATCATTAAGATCAGCGTGTTTGGCCCTTATTACATACTTAGGGCAGTTTTATTGAATTATGTGTTGAATGAATTATCTCTACAAAATTACAAAGCCTTTGAGGGATTTTGATATGAAACAGAAAAAGGTATGATTTAAACATGGTCTTTGGAAATACATTGAGCAGCTATGTAAAGGAAGGTTTAAATTGGAGAAGGAGGATCAGACATAGGCATTAAGTCTAGAGTAAATACGCCTTCAGTAATAACACCAATACTGAGTCTCAGCACTTCCGAGGATATGTAACTTAGGTTGTATAATGTGCCTCAGAGAATTAGAGTTTGATTCCTCATAATCCTAGGATCAATACTTGTGACAATAACAGAAAATCAAATGCTTATCAACACTGAAAAAAAAGTCTTCAGATTCACAGTGTAACATGTGACTACTTCCCCCAGTTACATCCCTAAGAGCAAATCATTCTTGAAAGTACCCACAGCCAGACAAGACCTAACACCAGGACCTCCCTGGTTGCGGATGAAACTAGAGCCCCCGTGTGAAAGTTCTCAGTGGTCGGCCACTTCAGATGGTGTTTCTACTATTTACAGCACAACTGACTAGTAACTGATAAATTCACATGCTAATTAGGTTATTCTTCACATGTGTACTGAAGGAGTTCCTAAACAACACACACTGCACAAGGGAAGAACACTTTCACATTTGTTAACTCTGTGTTCCCAGGAATCTCATTTTGAGAACGTGTATTCTGGTAGGGATTTATGCCTGGACTGGCTTTCACTTTATTTCGTTGACACTACATATTCTCTAAGGACTTTTTTCTCTGCCTTGGAATTTCCTTCTTTCTTGGCTCCTCATGGTTGGGACTTTTCATTGTTAAAGTTTAGGCAAGATCATTACTCCATCAGAAAGTACTTCTCATCCATCCAGTCTGAAGTAGATTCCCCAGCATGGTCTGATCATTTCCAAATTACCTTATATATTATTGTTCATAATTAGATAACACAAATTTACTTTGGATTTTTTTTTGACTCGCTCATTTTTTGTAGATGTCACTGGACTCTCATTGGGTTGAAAGCAACTTCTTCCCATGTTTACCACTGTACCTTAGAGACAAGGATGGTGGTTGTCACACGAAGAGTGCTCAATAAATATCAGATGTATGAACAAACAAGGGAGAAAACTGAAGATCAGAGAGAAAGACTAATTCACAGAGTTAATGCATGACACAAACTAGGGCTTTCTATGGCAAAGTCCAGCGTGCATCTCCCTGCATCATGACCAACTTCTAGTAAACTCTGCTATCAACAGACTGTGGGATTAGGTTAGCAGACCATGTTATACAATATGTAATATATATTTATGAAAAAATATAGAGAGGCAATAATTCCATCAAGTCCTTTTTTTGTACCTTTTTGCCACGCTTACCCACTCTCCCATTGCTACCCCACATCTCAGATCTGTTCTCCGTACCTAGGAGGGTTATTTTGTTTTTTGTTTTTGTGTTTTTAGATTCCACACACAAGTAAGAAGAGGCCGTATTTGCCTTTCTTTGAATGACTTACCTCACTAGCGTCATGCCCTCAAGTTCCATCCATGTTCTTGCAAAGGGCAGGATTTCCTTCTTTGCAGCTGAGTAACAGTCCATCATATATATACACCGTCTTTCCTTTACCCACCTTCCATCAGTGGTTGTTTCCACTCTTCGTCTATTGTAAATAATGCTGCCATGAACACAGAGATGCAGCTGTCTCTTTAAGATGGTGATTTAGTTTCCTTTGGATATATGCCCAGAAGTGGGATTGATGGGTCTTATGGTAGTTCTATTTTTAATATTACTGCTCATAGTGGCTGCACCAGTTTATATTCCTACCAACAGTGTGTGAGGGTTCCCTTATCTCCATGGACTGACCAACACTTGCTGTCTGTTGTCCTCTTGATGACAGCCATTCTAATAGGTATGATATCTTAGTGTGGTTTTGATTATAATTTCCCTGGTGATTAATTTTGTTGAGCACCTTTCCATGTATCTGTTAGCAATTTGTAAGCCTCCTTTAGAAATATTTCTTCAGTTCCTCTCGGCAGATTTTAATCAGATTGCTTTATTTTTTATTGTTATTTTTTAATGTTGATTTATTTTTGAAAGAGAGAAACAGATCATGAGCAGGAGAGGGACAGAGACAGAGGGAAACACAAAATCCAAAGCAGGTTCCAGGCTCTCACCTGTCAGCACAGAGCCTGATGGAGGTCTCGAACTCATGAGCTGTGAGATTATGACCCGAGCCAAAGTTGGACTCTTCACTGACTGAGCCATCCAGGTGCCTCACATTGTTTTAAACTGATTATCTTCTTTGTTATGGAGTTGTATGAAGTCTTTATATATTTCTGTGTGTGTGTATGTATAATGTGTGTGTGTGTGTATGTGTGTGTATATATATACATATAATATGTATATTCTATGTACTTATATAGAATATATATTTATATACATATGTAATATACATACATACATATGCATAGTTACAAACAATGCATTGGTTAAGTCTTAACCGTTTGATGATCATGTTTAGGGCTTAGATCACCACTTCAACACTCACTCTCCCAACACTCTTTGGTTTTGTGATTTTTAAGCAAAGAATCCATAAGTGCACTTCTGAATTATGAAGTGTGAGAATGGTGAAAAATGGGATTCTTAAAATAAAGTAAGAATGGCTGTTCTGCGATCCAGGCTCTCTGTCTTCAGTACTGCCTCTGACTCGCCTTTGGCTCAGCCTCCATCTTCTGTCACCCAGTTTTGAGTGTTGTGGGTTTTGGCTTCTGTGATTTTTTTTTTTAAATATCTTTGTGATGGATGCGAGTCCACACAGTGAAGCATGCTGTCAGATCCAAGCTATCTGTCACCAAACGCTGGCACTCATCTCTGCCAAGTTGCTGGGTCTGAGTCATGTCTTTGCTTCTGACAAAATGTCAGTGTTATTTGTCACCATCTGATATTTATGCCACATCAGATTGCCACTTGCTGGCTATGGGTCAGAAGCATTGGATAAGCAGCAGTGATTTTTACCTTGGGACAGCCCCCTCACCCACAAGAAAAAGGTGGGATCTTTATTATATGTAAATGCTCAGTATATCACAATTGATGACAAGTTTCAATTTGCCTGATCATTTTCAAGAAATCCTAAGTCTACCTCTTCCCCAGTATTGGTTCTAACCACAGAAGCCCTAATTGGTATGGCATTTTGTTAAATTCTTACAGAACAGAATTATCAGTTTAAGAATTCCCAGTTTCATAAGAGATACACCTCTTCAAGAACTCAGTAAATGGCTGAGCAGTATAGAATTAAGGGTCAGTCCAACAAAAGATTTCTATGAAAGATCAAGGTCAAATTTCTAGAAAAAAATCTCACCCCAAAGAAAGAAGATTTACCCCAAACACAATGAGTGAGAAGTGATTCTGAGTACTGCCAGATGTGAACTGGCATAGGCTTCCTTAGTCCTCAGCCTTTGTTACAAGGACTTATACCAAAAATCTGAGAGGGAGAGGAGAAATTCTTGTTGATAGTAAGGTATGCCATAGTATTTACAAGTGGAATATTATGATGTTTACGATTTGTTTTTAAAATACTCAGGGGGTGGAAAAGTAGGGAGGGGAGAGGTAAGAGCAAGATTGAGGAAATGTTGATGATGGTTGGGGCTGTGTGATGGAGATACAGTAATCCACTGTGTTATTTTCTCTATTTTGTGTGTAGGTCACTAGGGCACTAAGGTTAGGAACCAGGGAGGTGAATCAAGGTAAATTTGAGAAAGGCAAAGGGATTTAAGGGCTTATTTAAGAGGTAGAAACCTTTATCCAGAAATGGAACAAAGCTGGGGACAGTGTAAAACAAGCAGAAAGAGGCAGATGTGCACTGAAATGATGGAGAAGGAATTCTGATAACTGACTGAGCTCCCTCCTTTGATATTCTCTCTGCCTCCTCCTCTTAAGGGTACTGCTCGAGTTTCTGGCACTAGTACCATTTTATGGAGGTGCTTTCCTAGCTGATCTTTCTGATCCAATACATCAGCAGTTTCTGTTGTCAACATCCTTGGCATATGGTAGATAATCAATACGCACTTCTTGAATGTGTTAAATAATACGACCATCTAGATATAAGCTCAATGCACCTGCAGCCGAATAGGGTGTCGGGGTAAGAAGGCATAAAGAGAAAAGGGAAGTTGGCTGCGCTTTCCTGCCGCCAATTAGATTATTGGCAACAAGGTAGGAAGGCGCGTCCAAGCGGTTTTGAAGAGGACCGAAGCACCTTTGCAGGGCACCATCTACAGAGCTTGTGGACACATTCATTCATTCGTTTAGAGTACAAGTATTCATAAAATCTCTACTGTGTATAGACACTGTCCTCAATTTAGGGGTAAATAACGGACAATAAAATAGAGACACTATTCTCAGTTTCACAGGGATAATGACTGGATTTCATGATCCATTTCTGCTAGTTAATATCAACATGTGACCTATACAATTTACGCTCTCTACGTTCTAGTTTTTGGTTCTGTTGCTTCTGGAAATAACGAACATACCCACCACAAAGAGGTATTTTTTGCTCTCACTAACTCGTGTCAAGGACTTCCGGTGTGCCTGCCTGGACTCTCACAGCGCCCTGTCCTCCTATACTTCTCCTTTCGTATCTCACCCCAGCCCTTACCACCATTTGTGTTCGCATTAATTGCCAGAGCAGGAGCCACAACTTACTCATGTTTACTTGGTTGGATTTGTAGTTGATAAAGTGAATTATGTACAATATGTCCTTTCAAAGAACTCTAGAGAATACAGCATCTTAAAAATCCAAATGCTGGCTTCAGAGCAACTGAGAAATAATGCTAAAAGCAGTTAGTTGCTGCTATTGCAGAGTGCTGATTAAACCAGCAGCACAAAAAGAACAAATTATGATGACCTGTGGCCCCACACTGGGGCAAAACTGCGAAAGACAAACAAAGTCTCTTTTCACATTTGATTTCAAAATAGCCACCCCAATGCAAGTCATTATCTCTCTATTAAATCCAGCCGCGCAACTCATTCTTTTAGCAATTGTGCAGGAGCTGAGTTAATTTGAACCAGAACATACTGATGCCAACACCGTGTTGAAAACTGAAACTGAGCAAATCCCCCATTGCCTAGTTAGCTTCTTCACATTATCACCCTTTTTCTTCGTTTTGAATATTCACGTTTCCTCTTCCTATCCAACACATATTAATATAATTAGCAAATGCAATAGAAGTTTTAACACCATTAATCTGTTCTCAATTCTACATAAATTTAGCAAATCCTTATAAGCACACATGAATATTACTTTAAATCTAAAGGGAAAAATAACTGAGCTAAATTCATGAAGAATATGAAAAGATGAAAAGAAGTTCAGTTGAATCTTCAACACAGGCTAGAACTGTATGGGTCCCCTTATATATGAATACTTTTGATACATGCAGTGCTATAAATGTGTTAGCTCTTCTTTATGATTTTCTTGGTAACATTTTCTTTTCTCTAGTTTATTTGATCATAACAATAGAGTATATAATACATATAACATACAAAATATGCATTAATGTGTTTGTTATTGGTCAGGCTTCCAGTCAACAGTAGGCTCATTCATAGTTAAGTTATGGGGGGAGGGGGGCAAACGTCATACATGGATTTTCAACTGAGTAGGGGTCAGGGGCCCCTCATGTCCTTGTTGAAGGGTCAACTGATATGAGCCCTTGTCCAGCTCAACTGGACAACAGCTAATGTCTACAAGTTTACTTAATCTCCTTGGTTTTCAGCGTTTCTGTCTCCAGTGAGGTCAAGGTCACCCACACTTGGCCTCTCACAGGGGGACTTAGATTAAATACAAAAAGTACGCTTAAGAACTTGGTCAAATTCATCCAAATGAGATAAGAATTCAACAGCTCTAGATCAGATAACAAGCTATTGTTTCTCTCAATGGTTTTAAACACAGAAAATAAAATTTTGAGTATTTAAAGCTATTGTCCTCCAGTTATCTTCCCTATAAAACCATGGCGTATTTAAATCGTATGTGTTCATAAACGCTGCTGGAGGAAAACACTATTCTAGTGAACACTAGTCTACCATTTCAATTCCCGATTTATTTTTCCATCTTGTCCTCCTTTCCTTTTTACTTCCTTCTTTCTTTGTCTCTTTCTTTCCATTCCTATCTCTTCCCCTTACTCCCTCCCTTCCAAATGTCTGGATATATTTAATTTCTGTGAAATGTTCCCCATCTTTGAATTTTTTTAAGTTTGTTTCTTTATTCTGAGAGAGGCAGAGTGTGTGGATGAGGGAGGGTCAGAGAGAGAGGAGAGAGAGAATCCCAAGCAGGCGCTGCACTGTCAGCGCAGGGCTCATATCCATGAACCATGAGATCACGACCTGAGCCGAAACCAAGAGTCAGACTCTGAACCAAGACAGCTACCCAAATGTGCCCCTGTTCCCCCTGCGCTAAGTGCCAGCTGGTACCTACACCTTGACTCGTTTTGTCATTTTACAAATTCATCAGTATCTTAATTCTTGCCTCGCACTAATTTCTGGAGGTCAGTCATAACAGTGGAAAGGGAAAAAGCTGCCATTCTCACCTAGCACACAAACCTTAGCATCCACAGAAGACTGGTCTTGATATCCTCATCTTGCTGCAAGTCACAAAAGACAGGCCCAAAAGTATTGAAGTACCTTCCCAAGGTCACACAGATGTTAACTTGAGGATTTAGAGTGCGCATTCCTGGTAGTGTGTATCCAAAACCCGTTCTTACACTATCCCACACTGGATTTATTTGTGTGCCCTCAACACTTGGTGTTATAAAGACATACATATCTGCCATCCCAATTAAACAAAAGTTAGAACTAAAACATAAAATTTAAAACATCCAAGTGTTTAGTAAATGCCTGTTTCTATTATGGTAGACACATGGTTGAATACTTAAATATATTTTTAACACAAATTGATTTCTTTTCTGCAGCATGGAATGTAATAGTTGGAGGTCATCATAAATTTACAGATTTTAGGGGCACCTGGGTGGCTCAGTCAGTTAAGCATCTGACATCGGCTCAGGTCATGATCTCACAGTTTGAGAGTTTGAGCTCAGCATCTGGCTCTGTGCTGACAGCTCAGAGCCTGGAGCCCGCTTCGGATTCTGTGTCTCCCTCTCTCTCTGCCCCTTCCCTACTCGTGCTCACTCTCTTTCTCTCTCAAAAATAAATAAACATTAAAAAAACTTTTTTAATGATTTACAGACATTATACAGCCTTCCTAGGATTGCATAAGTAGAAAATGGCTAAAATAGGGGCACCTGGGTGGCTCAGTCGGTTAAGCGTCCAGCTTCAGCTCAGGTCATGATCTCACAGTTTGTGGGTTTGGGCCCCGTGTCAGGCCTGGACCTGCTTCTGATTCTGTATCTCCCTCTCTCTCTGACCCTCCCCTGATCACGCTTCCTCTGTCTGTCTCTCAAAAATAAATAAAAAACAAAAAATTGAAAGAAAAGAAAATGGCTAAAATAGAATTAAAAATAAACATAAATAAATAAACAAATAAATAACACATCTTAAGATGACATGAAACTCCACTCTTTCCATCCATGATACTGCCCCTCTAGCAATTCTATAAATTCATATAATGAGTTACTATAAATCTGTAATTTAGAAAATAAATCTATATTTCATGTTTATTCTCAATAAAATATTAAATAAAAATTTATTTAATTATAAATAAAAATATTAAATAAAAATAAAATATTAAATAAAAATATTAAATAAAAAAGCATAAAATATCAATATAGCAAAATGAATAAGATCTGGAGACCTTTTGTACAGTATGTAAATACTTTTTGTGCAAAGAGCACACAAGCATCTGTCCAAGGAAATCAAGAAATGTACAATGGAGACTGTCATGGGAAGTGTGTGTTCGTGTTCAAACAGACTTACGAGAAAAAATGTTCAACTTTATCCTATTTGTTAAGCTTCTCTAAAAAGTAACACAGGAATTAGAATTTCTCTTGTGTCTGCCTACGTGATATCGAGGAGACCTGAGTTCTCCCAATGTTGACTCAACTAGCACTTGAAGTAGTTTCTGAGGCTGGTGTTGAAGATATAATATTAAAAACAAAATTCTCATTCCTTGTGGTTCTGACAGACCTAAGAAGCCCTTGCTCCAAGAAACAGATGGGTGGGAACAACATCACTAGACCGAACAATGGCTTGATGGGAATTTTTGTTACATTTTGTGGCCATCAGCATCTGCATAGAGACCCTTTCTTACAAGCTGCAAATCCCCCACCTGAGGCTCAAATGCAAGCCTTATCAACTTTTGTAGCTTTGGGATTGGATGAATAACAACGATATAGAATAGGTTCTGGCAAACCAGATGAAGTTTTATTGAGAACAATCCATTGTTTTCTAAGAGGATCTATGTATTTCCTGGCATATGCCATGTGATGGATTGTGGCTTTGAAACTTTTTAAGGTAATTTTCTTGTCCTTGTATGGCTTAGTGACTATGCAGTCTCGCTTTGTCATTTAAAGGTCAACATATTCAGTACGTATTCAATTTGTGTTCATTTACTTCAGCTCCATAAATACTCCTTTGTTCATCTGTGCATGGGCCATATTTCTCTAAGGAAGGACTTTCAGTTCTAAAACAATAAACTTATTGACTGCTACAGAGAAACTTATAGGAAGATTGGGATACCTCAGTAGAAGGTGACTTACACTAAACTGTTACTGTTGATATAGGAGAGATTTCCAAGGTAATGATTGGGACTCACCCATGATGTCCCCAGGGGGATGTATAACCATGGGAGAAAAACAGCCTTTAAGAAAAAGATGAGAAACAAATAGGAGATCATTTGCATCTCTTTTCAAGAATGATGGAAGATGAAGGGTGCCTGGGTGGCTAAGTCAGTTAAGTGCCCAACTCTTTTTTTTATTATTTTTTAAATATTTTACCTATTTTTGAGAGAGAGACAGAGAGAGAGAGAGAGAGAGAGAGAGAGAACATGAGTGAGGGAGAGATAGAGAGAGAGGGAGACACAGATTCCAAAGCAGGCTCCAGGCTCATAGCTGTCAGCCCAATGAGGGCTCATGCAATGATCATGAGATCATGACCTGAGTGAAAGTTGGACACTTAAACTGACTGAGCCACCCATATGCCCCCTAAGTGCCCAACACTTGATTTCAGTTCAACTCATGATCTGGTGGTTACTGGGATCTAGCCCTACTGTTGGGCTCTGCACTGACCGCTCAGAGCTTGCTTGGGATTCTTTCTCTCTCCTGATTTCCTCCTCCCTCTCTCTACCTCCTTCCCTCCCTCTCAAAATAATTAGCATTAAAATAAAACAATGATGGAAGAGGATATAACATGACAGAGAATGACACTGACCGGAAGTAGAAAATGTGAGGGAAAGAAGGGAAACCATCCTGTTGAAGTACAGAGGATCAGGTAGGTTCAAATCCTTACTCTACAATTAGTAACACTGACCTTGGGAAAGGTACCTCATGATTAATCTTCTAGGTCCATTAGCAAAGCAGGGGGAATATTGTATTTATTACAACTCTTGTGATGGGGATTAAAGAGTACCCTTATCGTGATGAGTACAGTGATGTATGGAAATGTTGAATCACTCTATTGTACACTTAAAACTAATATTACACTGTATGTTACCTAACTGATACTTAAATAAAAACTTAAAAAATTGTAGAATTATGTGAAATAGCAGATGAAAGACAGTGAGTATAGCAGACAGTATTTAAGAAAAATTAGTCCCAGGTCTCTTTTGCATGGGGCCCTGGGGGCTCTGAGTTCTGGAAAGAAGGGCAGAGTAAAGCAAACAGATTTTCTGCCTTGAGGGTCTGCATGATTTGAATGTCAAATAAGTCACACCTACATGGCATGTGTGTGTATTTGTGTGTCTGTGAAAAGTTGTATGTGTTAGGAACATCACACAGATAAAAGATCACAGGAGTTTACAAAAAGGAATGAATTATAAACTGAAAGAAAAATGTAATTTGGTTCAGAGTTACTGCTTTGGAATTGTTTCTCCATCTCCTGTCTGTCTAATCCGAGCATGATTTCTTTGAGAACCACTAACCAGTGCCCTGCTGTCTGCTTCCACCTTCCCTCCACCCTTTCCATACCCTCCTTTCCTCATGTTGAGGTTCTACAATATTTCCCCTCGGTCTGCTTGCCTGAAATCTGACCTTGACTCCTTCAGTCCATTCTGCAGATATGGTGAGAGGGCTGACCTTACTCTCTAAATACATACATACATACATACATAATACATAAAATAGATTAAGGAGGTAAAAGACCTAAAAGGTAAAAGAATAGAGGCTATTTTAAAGGTCCACAAATATATCCCTGTACAAATAAGATGTTACACTCAATTGAATTAGGAATCACAGTGAGTTATATGACCTGGCTGTTGTAATTGTATTAAGCAACTCTATTATTTCAATAATAAAATAAACCCATTGAAACAGATTATTTTCTGGGATAATTATTTAACTAATTTAAAAGTGACAGTAGGATGAATGTTCTAATCTTCGCACTTTATTGTCTTTTCACTGTATTCGGCCAGAAAAATACTGTCTTTGGCATCTGGACTTCTTTACATTCAGAGAGAAGTCTTGCTTGTTTTCCCAAAATTAAATTCTAACACATGTGACCGTATTTCATCAGGATACAAAGATCTCATTCCCTAGGGCTCCTACCAAAACTTCTCCTTCAAGCTGGCTTTTCTGGATCCCAAAAGTAGATCCCGTCACCTGCTGTGTACCCCGGATTAGCCTGTGTACAGCCATCCCTGGCTCTCACTGAAGTTGTATCAGACCCTGGTAGAGTAGGTGTGGAGCGTGTGGGGGAGGGCCAGCGTCTGTCTCCAGCAAGATCTTGGATCTGCTGCATCAAGCCCAGGGCCTGGCCCACGCCAGCGCTCAGAGAGGAGCTGCTAAATAGATAACGATGTGTATGGCCACGGGCATTGCGCTTCTCTGCATTTTGTAGTTCAGGAGAGTGTGTTCAGGTATTAATGGATCCAGGTGCTTCTGTAAATAATAAGTGCGAGCTTTAAACCCATCACGGAACTAATGCAGCAAAACCCTGACTGGCAGCCTTCAGCCCAGAGCGCAGTTTCTCCTCGATTCTAGATGCTGATGAAGAGTATGCCTTCTGAGCCTCACCACTTGTGTCCAAACCCATCTCTACCATTTGCTAGGGGTGTGACCTCAGGCAAGTCACTTACCGTTTCTGTGTCTCAGTTTTTCATTTGTGAAACACAAATGGTAATAGTGCCGACTTGTAGGGTCTTTGAGAGGAACAAATGAGCTAAGAGTATATGAAATACGATAATAGAAGTATTCAGTCCTTGCTGTGACTCACTATTGTTTACATTTTTATTGTTGTTATTTAAACGAGGTATTATGCTATACTGGACACTGTATAATAAAATGAGACGGCACAAGGAAAATGCATCGCCCAGTGCCTGGCCCAGAGTAAACAGATTAGAGTAGATGTGGTTATTTTTAGTACCAGTACCAGTATTAGCAGCAGCCATATTATCATTTAACCTTATTATTTACTAGACCACAGCTGATCACCAGTAGCATAGGAGAAATTTATGGAAATATTAATGGTTGACGCGGACTGGATACTTACTCACCACTTTACATGTATTCACATACCCAGAAAAAAACTGGGAAGCAGGAGGATAATGGAACCTGTAGCTCCGTTCCTGAGGTCTACACCCCGTCTGTGCCACTCCTCACTATGAGGCTTGGGATGAAACCTTCTGTGTTATCTTCGGATGGGTCATAACAGACCCTACCTCACAAAGGTGGGGAATAAAAGGGACACTTGGAAAAAAAAAAGCGCATCACTAGCATTTAGTAAGCACTTAATTCAATACACATTAGGTAGTATTATTATTTTATTGGTGTAAGAACCTTATGGTATGTATATGAGGGTTACCTGCACTAGAGAGCCATGGAAGGTGGAATACAGAGGGCGGACAGCTTTCCCAAGTTATACAGCAATTCAGTGTCAGGACTGGACTTTGACCCAAGCCAGTCTGATTCGAGAGCCTGTGTTCTTACTCAATACGTGACAGAGTCCCTCTGAGAGACAGGTGGGGTTCCGGGCACCCTGGTGTGGGGGTTAGGGCCGCCATGCTGCTTGTCCACCGTCCATCTCCGCATGATGAGGGCGCCCTGCTGACCCCAACTTGCCTAGGGTGGAGCTTCCAGTTACAGTGCTCTTATTATGTGGGCTTTTCAGAACAGGTCCCCTATAGGCAACGGCTTTGTAAATCTTTCCAGATAATTATGAAATGACATTTTATCAGAAAATAGACAGTGATTTTTTCTTTAGTCTTGACAATGTAGCCCCTAGTTTCTACCAGGTACAACATCCAGTGTGGCCCCACCTTCATTAGTGTCTCCTTGTTTCCTCCCACCTTCCCCCCGCCCCCTCAGCGCAAGGTGACCATCCATGTGCTCATTATTCATTCTCCCAACTGTGTGTTATCACATATCAGCCACTGTTGCACATGCTGGAGATGCAAAGACATGAATACAATACAATCTGGGTCTCTTACGTGACACCAATTATTCTGGCTAGTTTTAAACATGGGACATTTCTAGCCCTGGCTAGCCCAACTACATCCCTAATTCCAGTGTTGCACTGGACACTCATATCCACCATTGAAATTCTTGGGATTTCAGTATAGTGTGCCTTGGATGATTCTTTGGAATCATGCACCTACTGATCTCCTCACTTCCAAAACTTGTAGTCAGTTCTTAGGAATGTCCTTCTTCCTTGATTCCAGGTTTTATTCTATTTTCTAGTGGGATAGAGATTTGCTACTCTACCACAAATTCATTGTTTAAAAGCTGGTTTCCCATGTTTTAGGTCCCTACAAGCTTCTCCTAGCTAAAGACCTGCCAGGACTGCTAGTAATATGTTTTATCAAGGTGAGTAATTGTCTACACTGGATTCTATCTTCTGCAGAAAGGCCTGAGTGTCTGTAAGTCTTTATCTGAGAATTTGTCTTCAAAATCCATTCTCCCAAAACGAATGCCTTTGGTCTGGATGGGATATGACCACACTACCCTTCTGAACCAGATAATTTTACTATGAGCCTCTGTATTATGAGGGTTCGTTATTAAAACTGGTTAATTTCTTACTAATTCTACTGTTATCAAGACCTAGAACTCTCCATACTCCTTTTCCCAGTCCTGAATGTTCTATATATGAGAAATGCACATTAACAAACACCAGTCTTAGAAATGCTGTGAAAAATAAAAATACTTCATTGAGATATCCCAGAGAGAGTTTCACAAACTCAGATCAGAAATTCTTTACATATGTCACTAATCTCTTTCATTTTTCCATTTTCTTTACATTTCCATCTTTAATACCATACCATTGACATCTTCCATTGACAATGGATCCCAGTTTGTGTGAAAAGATGGAAAAAGGATACTGCAAAAGGCTTTCTTAGGGGTTGTATAAATATTGCTTTCTCTGATTTCAGAGAGAGAGCCCCTCTCTTTCTGCTAGCCTCACGCAGAGATGCTTCTCTCCAATGGTCATAAACAAAACACCAACAGATGTGAGGAACAAGTGAATATCAAGAAGCCAGTCGCCATGGCAACAATAACCATGGAAAGTCCTCTAGACAACCACCCCTGCACCAGCGTCTACTCAGAAATTCAGAGCATTCAGCTCACAAAAATATAAAAATACAAAAAAAAAAAAAAAAGGCAAGAGAACCTCAATGCAGTGGGTAGAAATGAGCTCGAAGTTGAAAAATTGGAACTCTCATCAGAAGTTTCACTTCCCTGCCCAAACCCAGGGCTTGCTCAAGGCAGAATTACGAAAGGAGATATTTTCTGTGGCTTTCCTTTGCCTACAGGGTGGAGTGTAGTCCTTAGTCTGGTGTTTGAGGGTTTCTGCAGCTTATATTTTTTTGGATTATTTGTCATTTGCCTGGCTGATATAACCACTCAAGTCAAAACAGTGTAACTCATTCTCTCCTGGATAGAAAACATGCCTTTCGAACGCTGACTCACATTGCAGAGATATTCCCCTTTTGTGAAAAGTACAGCTCTTCTCAGATTCATCTATAAATATCCCCAAACAACTCTCCTAAGTCTCTGAACTTTTGTCTCATCCATGAAGTCTTCTCCTGCCACTGTAACTGACAGTTATTTATTGAAATAGAAGCCAAAATCCCTGGGTTCATCTCCCAACTTGAATATTTAAGGTAGGCAGCATTACACTTACACTTAACTTCTCACATGTAAAATGATGCCAGCAAAATATTTTCTTTTGAAAAGAAAATTATATAATGTAGTTAAATGACACAAGGCTGCAAGTATCATTTACATTATTATCTCTAATATCATTTCTCCTCTCTAATCATCTTCAAGGAAGAATATCAATTGGCATGTCCTAAAAACTATCAATATGTGTAAATCAGTGAAGAAGGAGGAATATACAATATCGAGGTGGAGCAATTCTTTCAGCATATATTCAAACAATGAAACAATATGGAAGGTAGATTTGGAGGAATATACAAATGTATTTTTCCTTATCATAAATCAACTTGAATTTTAATCTTCTTTCACTCAAGCTGTGCTTTCCCCATAGTTAAAGACTCAGCTGAGATATTTTAGGTAACCAATGACTCAGTTCACCATAAATAAATCCATGAGACACTTTTTTTCAGGATTGTCAAAACTGTAAAATGAATAGACACTTTTGCAAAGAAGACATCCAGATGGCTAATAGACACATGAAAAGATACTCAATGCCACTCATCATCACAGAAATACAAATCAAAGCCTTGATAAGATACCACCTTTCACCTGCCAGAATACTAAAATTAACAACTCAGAAAACAACAGGTGATGATGAAGATGTGGAGAAAGGGGAGCCTTTTGCACTGTTGGTTGGAATGCAAACTGGTGCAGCCACTCTGGAGAACAGTATGGAGGTTACTCAAACAATTAAAAATAGAGTTACTCTATGACCCAGCAATGGCACTGCTAGGAATTTATCCGAAAGATATAAAAAGGCTGATTCAAAGGGGCATATGCACCCTAATGTTTATAGCGGAGCTAGCAACAATAGCTAAATTATGGAAAGCGGCTACATGTCCATCGAGTGATGAATGGATAAAGATGTGGTGCATATATATAATGGGATATTACTTGGCTATGAAAAAGAATCAAATCTTGCCATTTGTAACAACATGGATGGAACTAGAGTATACTATGCTAAGTGAAATAAGTCAGTCAGAGAAAGACACATATCATATGATTTCACTCATATGTAGAATTGAGAAACTCAACAGATGATCGTAAGGGAAGAGAAGGAAAAAGAAGATGAAAGCAGAGAGGAAACAAACCATAAGAGACTCTTAAATACAGAGAACAAACTGAGGGTTGTTGGTGGGGTGTTAGGTGGGGGCAATGGTTAAATGGGTGATGGGCATTAAAGAGTGCATTTGCTGGGATTAGCACTAGGTGTCATACATAAGTAATGAATCTGAAACCTGAAACTAATACTACACTGCATGTTAACTGACTTCATTTAAATAAATAAAATTTTAAAAACATAAAATACGTAATCACAAATGAGCACTGTCTGAGTGAACTGAAGAAATTAAGCAAGCCACTTTTCTTCTGTGGATTGATGCCTACTCACTCCTCAAGATTCTCTTAGCTGTCAGTTTCTTTCCAGAAACCTCTTGCCCTTTCCCACACACTGTGGGCACCCTCTTTGGCCCTTCCATAGTATCTTTGCTAGCTGTATAGTATTATCGCTCTATTAAAATACTCTGTTTGCTTGTTAGCCTGTGTCTCCTCCATTATTCTTATTATTTGTTTTTCTGTATTTCCTTCATTGGTCTGGGTCCATAGCACAGCAGAGTCCCATCCAGAGTGCCATTATGTGTTGCATTAGTCAATTAGTATATGGATGAAAGATAGGATCAATAAATAAAAAAGAATAAATAAATCAAATTAAATAGATGTCACATATATGCAGGCATCTATATAATTTTTCAAAATTATTCAGAAAACTCCATTTGATATTTTAGAATAATCTTAATTGTATGATGGCATATAATATTTTATCATACACATTTCAGCAAGCTTTACTTAAATTAATCTACAAAAAGACTAGCTGCATATGCATTATCCCTTTTTGCACGGTAATCAAGTCCTGTATGTCTTTGCAGATCATCTAGCTAAGTGGTTCTCAACCTATGGTTGTCAAACTTAATAATGAGCTATTTTGTATATATCAAACCCTCTACGGTAAAATGTGTAAACGTCCATCATAAAGGCACAAAAGCTACGAGTTAATGCAGTCTGGCACTTAGTAGCTTCAGAACATTGATTCTGAACGCACAGAAATAAATATATATTCATATAATTTTTAAATCAGGAAAAGACTGGGAACAATTAGCCTGCCCCATAACTACCCCTGGGAAAGAGAAATTGAGGTCCAAAGAGAGAAACTTACTTTTTACTTGGCTCTGGAGTCAAAAGAGTTAATTCATTCCCTAATCCCAAGGTCAGGGTCCTCTTGACTAATCTCTGAAGGGAACTGCATCTGCTTTGAAATGCCTATAAAATTTCCTCATTCTCTACTTTTCCTTCCAAGTGTAGCTGAAGTCAACTATAAGAATCATGATACGTTCTTTTTGTTTCCTATGGGTTGTTTTAGCTAATTTACTGGCAATTCTTTAAAAGCACTGGATGTTTAAAAGAGATAGCTGAGTTCTGGGGGAAAAGGCTTGCAGATGATAAGTTTAATATTGTTTTTAAAATGATGCCATTCCCAAGATGACCCAGTGATTTAATTAGTTCCTATTAAAAAAGTATGGAGGTAGGGGATAGAACGAGTGATGTCCACTTATTTTTAATTAAATTTTTGAAAGCAGTGGTCCTTGATCACTGGCTGGGCTGTTATCTGCAACTCATAGGTCTTAAATAAGGGGGTTTTAGTATCTAATTTTATATTAGCAGAAGAAAGCATGACAATTTTTCTATAACAGTAAATGCATAAATATATATTTTATCTGGCATTAAAAAGACATCACTGATGCAGAGCTCCTTTTTAAGGAAAATAGACTACTTTTATATAAATGGTGCATATATAAAATGACTTGTGTATGATGCATCACAGGCATAATCTAAACATATTTAGTCATATAATAAAATATAATCAATTACATTAATGTACTAAGATTGGAAAACACAGGTACAAAAAATAGTCATGGAAATTTTTGGTTGATGCAACTTGAGTTACATGTAACCAGTTTATTTATTTCATCAGATTATTGGTTTATTAAACTTTTACCTATGTTAAGTATTTATGAAGTTTCCAATGAATTATTGATTAGGATGGTTTTAGCAACTTTTAATTTGTTTGCTTTTTGTGGAAAGCTCTTGATTTGTTTTTAGCCTGTCTTCATATAAGAAGTTTAAGCAATGGATCATCTCTTTAAAGCCAAGAGTCATAAGTAACCTTGCACTATTTCTTTTTTTTTTAAATGTTTTTATTTATTTTTGAGAAAGAGAGAGAGAGAGAGAGAGAGAGAGAGAATCAGCAGGGGAGGGTCAGAGAGAGAGGGAGATATAGAATCTGAAGACAGGCTCCAGGCTCTGAGCTAGCTGTCAGCACAGAGCCTGATGCGGGGCTCAAACCCACGAACTGTGAGATCATGACCTGAGCCAAAGTTAGATGCTCAACTGACTGAGCCACCCAGGTGCCCCTACCTTGCACTATTTCTTAACAAAATATTTAATATTTAAAAAAATATCGGGTCGCCTGGGTGGCTCCTCCAATTCTTGGTTTCAGCTCAGTTCATGATCACATTGTTGATCTGACTCAGTCAGTTAAGTGTCCAACTCTTGGTTTCAGCTCAGGTCATGATAACAGGGTTTTTGAGTTCGAG
The DNA here is from genome assembly GCA_004023845.1 of Helogale parvula. Lineage (NCBI taxonomy): Eukaryota > Metazoa > Chordata > Mammalia > Carnivora > Herpestidae > Helogale > Helogale parvula. Next base: position 255,847 of record PJEM01000201.1, read on the forward strand.
CCTACACTGGACTGCGCACTGATGGTGAGTCTTGGGATTCTCTCTGCTGCTTGGGATTCTCTCTCTCCCTCTATCTCTGTCCTTCCTCTCCTTACTCTCTCTCTCTCTCTCTCTCTCTCTCTCTTTCTCTCTCTCTCCCTCTCACTCTCTCTCTCCTTCAAGATAAATACATAAACTTAAAAAATTAAATATTCAATCAGTAACCAAAATATCAGGATGAAAATAGGATTCTATATCTGAAATACTTTCCCTGTAAATATAATACACTTGGAAATAATTCTGAAACAAATACAGCAGATTATTATTTTAGTTTATAAAAAGTTAAGAATCCAGAATTAAGCTTGATGTAGAATTGACTGATTGGTGAGTCAAAAATAAAAAGCACCTAAAGATTAGCAATATTCGACCTCAAAAAATATTTTTAAAAAAATTTCTTGAGAGAGAGAACAACAGAGCATGAGCAGGGGGAGGGCCAGGGAGAGAGGGGGACAGAGAATCTGAAGCAGACTCCAGGCTCTGAGCTGTCAGCACAGAGACAGATGTGAGGCTCAAACCCTAGAACCATGAGATCATGACTTGAGTTGAAGTTGGAAGCTTAACCAACTGAGCCACTTAGGTGCCCAGCAATATTTGACAGTTAAAGAATGTAGGTGTATTCTCAGAAGTTGAAGCAACCCTGTCACCAAAGAAAATCTGAAGTATGAAAATATGAATGGTCAACCGACAAAGTCAAATTTCATAGGACTTTCATGAAACGGGTAGAACTTCATTAGAGGTAATTGAACTTTAAAGGAAAATTTAAAAAAAAAGCATAAAAAACAAATTGGAAATAACCTAAAAAATCCAAAGTGTACTAAAATCCTTACATTTTGGTATCTGACAAGAAGCCACCTAGATACATCAAGTGGGCAGTAGTTTAGTAAAGATCCAGTTTGTGAAGTCAAATTGTGGGGTAGAGCAGAGAGGAAAACTGTGCAGAATTCAGTGGGCATCATGGATGAATCAGCCATTGATCATAAATACGAAATTATAATGGAATGTTCAAAAATATTTTAAAAATCATAGACATAAAGCAAGAAATAATAGCAATGACATAGTTTTCCTAATCTAAGCTTAATAAACTAACGTTAACTTTATATACTCGTTAAAGAACTCTTTTAAAATGTGGACAAAACTTGAAATGATTTTTTTAAAGGGATTCAAGAGCAATCACTATAAATTGAAAAATTGCATGATAAATGCTGACTTTAGGTGCTGGTAATGAAGTATTATTTTCTCAGTATCAGTATACCCAGGAAAAGATAATCACTCTAGAGCCCCTTAACATCTGTCAATTAAACATTTTGTTAAGATTTTATTTTTAAGTAATCTCTACACCCAATGTGGGGCCCAAACTTACAACCCCAAGATTAAGAGGTGCTTTACAGGCTAGACCAGCCAGGTGCCCCATTAGTCAAATGTTTTAAAAACATTCCAATAACAACAAGATAAAATCTACTCAACTAAATTTGTGCAAAAATTTTCAGAGAAACTAATACTTCAGCTCTCGATGGATATAAACTTTATAATTTATTTTATTTTTTTAAGAAGCTAATCATTCTTTCTTTTAAATGTTTATTTTTGAGAGACAGAGACAGAGCGTGAGCAGGGGGAGGGGCAGAGAGAGAGGCAGACAGAATCTGAAGCAGGCTCCAGGCTCTGAGCTGTCAGCACAGAGCCGGAAGCAGAGCCTCAACTTATGAATGGTGAGATCATGACTAGAGCCGAAGTTGGACACTTAACCGCCTAAGCCACCCAGATGCCCCTCAAATGTTATAATTTATATTTCATGATATATTTGTAAACTTCATATTTATAGTAAATTGGTCACTTATTATTTGGTCATCAATGAAATGCTCTTTAGGTAAATGAATTATCTGTATTTGCTGTTCAAAGAAATATTTCACTTCCTTGTGGAACTCCTTATCAGTATACAAGACACACGTAAGACAAGCTTACCTGCACCACTCATTCCATTCTTTCTGCAATTGGGCAACATGAAGATTTTAGGAAGAAGGTATCAGCATGGGTTTGTGAAGAGTCTGCAGTCAAGAGAGACCTACAGGATTAAGTCAACACTAACGTATGATATGGAAAGGAGTACAGACAACCGGGATCTCAGAAACTTTCCAAGAAAGTCAGAAACTATAAAACAAAGGCCCTAAAGTAAGAATTCTTTACTTGCAAATCCTCCTCAGTTTTGCCATATATTTGTAGATGTTGCATCTTTTCCCTTTCTTCTTCTATGATAATAAATGTGCAACAGAAAGAGGAAAAGATTCCAAATGCTTAGGAATTACAGGAGAGAAAGGGCTATATTTCATTTATTTGGAACTCCAGGGGCCAAGAACAATGTCTTAATTTATATAGTGAGAGAGACAGAGAGAGAGAGAGAGAGAAAGAGAGAGCTCATTTACTTAATTAGTACATGCATGAATTAACTGTGTACAACCAAGATGAGTAAATAATTAAATAAACATTTGTCTTCTGGTGTAAGATAGGTGGAGAGACAGAGATGTCACATCTTACTTTAAAGCCTGATTTCAGACTAAAAAACCCCAGAGGGCAGACGGGGGCATGTTGACTCAGAAAGAGAACAGAAGACAACCAATAGGGAATCTAAAAAGAAGAAGAAGGAAGGGCTTGAGGAGGCGACCTGGGTTAGAGAACGGGCCCCAGGTGAATCCCAGAGCACTCCCAACAAAACTTTGAAAAATGGAGAATTAAATTCCTCAAGAATCAGATGAGACCACAGATAAAAGTATCCTTTTCAACCAGGGAACTCTGGAAAATTGATTCCTGATTCTGAAAGTAAAGCGATTTTTATGTGATTCAAAGACATCTTCAGAGGGCAAGAAAAGTTTAATGTGCATACAGGGTGTTTGAAGACTTTTCTAGGGTCCAAGAAGTTCTCCTTTGGGGACCATAAGCTGGTTTATTATCCATTATCTGTAACACAAAGATAATGAAAGCCGTACAATTGTCTGTTCGGAAAGCCCTCAGGAATACCAAGATTTGACAGCCATGATATATCTCAGTTAGTTTTTCCCGTGTAAAACCATCACAAATCATAGAGCAGACAGTGTGTTGGTTAAAGAGACTACACATTGAGATGATGGAGTTATTCATTTATCTTCATTGAAAGAACTCAGACTGCACGCTAGTTGATAACATAAATCTCATCCTATACAGGATCCTCTTCCTAATGACTTCTCTTAGCAGTGTGATGATAGTCCTCTTTTTTTGTTCAGGTACACACCAATGATCTGACTTTCCTGATTAGTCACTGAACCTTTTAACACAATCCATGGTGCTGAAACCTACAGAATGAGTAGATTTGAACAAAATGAACGATTAGAAATGCCCTTGTAAAGGGGGTTAAAAAATTTAAATATGTAAGCATAAATAAGTTCAGCTTACTGTTTCTGATACTTCACTCGTGTGAAATATCATTTCTTGAGAGATAATCTGATTGATGTAATCATGTCATATTAGTTGAAGAACTCTAATGGCGCTGAGTGAGAAGTTTGCACAACTGAAAACATGATCAACATTTAAAAAGCAAATGATGATACAGACCATCAAATGTTGCAAAATAAAACAAGAATATGGATATTCTTGAGTATAAGAACAGAAAGAGAAGATGAAAAAATAAGGAGAAAAAACAGAGAAAAGTATGTTGGAAGAAGGAAAAGAGAAAAGAAGGAAGAAAGGAATGAATGAATACATAGAGGTAAAAAGAAAGGAGAAAGATGGAGAGAGGGTAGAGACAGAAGGGAAAACGGAAGGAGAGAGAGAACAAAAGATTAGTTTCCTAACATTCACAGTGTAATTACTATATTCTAAGGACCATTGTAGGTGATTTCTTATACATTACCTACTTTAATCCTCAAATCAATCCCTGCCAGGAAGGGGTTTTGTTTATCTCTTTGATTGCATTATATTTAAGAAAGTTGTTCTTTTTCTTTGGGAAAAAAAAAAAAAAGGACTTCCCACAGAGAAAATAAGGAAAAGACACTGTCCAATTTCTGCTTACATGAAGATCACTTCCTGCCACTGCATTTCCTCTTACGTTTCCTTATGTTCCTTCTATCTCCATTCCTACAAAAGAAACTAATCCAAATAGTGAGAGGGCCCCTACACTAATACCTGAATTTCATTTTGACACAAACCTTCCTGCTAAACGTTTGACCTGTTGGCCATTCCTCATGGACTCTGTCCCATTCTGCTGTCCTTAAATTGCCGATTGTCACCAACATAACTGCTTAGGCGAGGACGCTGTCTCTTCCAGTGAATAAATACTGATATGAGACATAGGTCCCCTTTTCCCTTCCTATCTACCTCCGCTGTTCACTCTTTCCACCTGCCTTCCCTCCTCATGCTAGGCCAGGAGAAGAGAGACGCCCCTCCTTCCTAAAACTAAATATTCCATCTGTGATTTTGACCATGACTTTCATACCAGCGTCACTTTTTACAATTTTAACTTCTCTCTCTTAAATTCTACGTGTCAGAAAACCAACAAAAATAAAAATTAAAAACAAAACACTAAACTAAAATCCATCTCAAGATCTCTGGCTTAAGTCCTGTCCTTGAGAAATAGTTTTGTCTAGACGGGAAGGATGACTACACATTTCCGTGATACATTCGGAGGTCTTAATAAGGCTCTTAAGGCCACATTATTCATTAGAATTCAGTCTCCAATTCCAGAGTCTTGTCATGTATATCAGACCTGATCTGATCCACAATCCTAGGAACTGAAAAATCAAGTTACCTCACTCTACACACTCAAGATAAAATAGTAATGGGGAGATGGAAATTTCAATTATCATTTACCCTAAAAAAATGGAAGAACAAGGGCACACCAGACACTGGTACATAGTGAATTCAAAATCCATGTAGACAAATGTTACAAAGCTCCCTAGTTCAGTGGTAGAAAAATTACTTGACTGGCCCTTGACCGTGCTTCCTGTGTGTCCATCTGGGTGTGTTCCCCAAGAACCAGGACTCTGTCCTCTGGAAGAACTTTCCTTTCCCATGTCCTCCATATTCAGTGATGAAGTTGGTGTCAATACGCCAGTGAGCAGAGTTTTCAGCCTGCTTCCTCCCTGCAAAGAGCTGGCCACTGAGAGTTCTTTTAAAACTTAACCCATCCAAGGTACTTTAGTCCAGCCTGTGGTGCCTCCGCTTGTACAATTCTCTTAAAAATGCCGTGGGCTTGCTATGAACTTGCCTTGACTCCACAGATTCTAGTCACTTAGATATCGATTTGACAAAAGTCACACCTAAGGTATGTTTCTCTGTCTAAGCTGAATCACTCCTATTTTGGGAATGTCTTGCTATTTGGGAAAAATGACTATGGAATTTCTTGAAGCTATTTTGCCTAGAAATCACAATTGAATATGTACTCTCTTCATTCATCCAGAAGCCTTAATAAAGGGCCTTAAATCTACAAGTCTGACTTAACTCCTGTGCTGACTACTGCCCTGTATTTGATATTTTATCAACTTGAAAGACTAGAGGTGATAATCAGTTTTAATTTTTACAGCAGCAATTTCTTCCCCAAATATATTCACTCTGAGTTACACTTTCAAGTGGGCCAGTTTGTTCTGTGACTTATCTCTTTCTCATAAGCCATTATCACACAAAGTCTAGGCAACTGGTTGACTCTTGTTAACACTGTACTTGGAAATCTTGTTGCTTAAATCCAAAATTCCACTTGGTCAGTCATTTTAACTTCCAACTAATCACTGAGGACACTTTTATCAAATGTTTTCTACCATATAACATGGATTCCCATTTTTCTACTCTTCTGTAACTACCAAGTTTCTCAAAATCCACAAATAATTTCCTGTTTCTCAACCGTCTGCCAGAGCAACTTTACTTGCTATATTTCTAGCCAATGTCACTTTTTTTTAATTTATGAGACCATTCCTCTTCTGGTACTGATTTTATATCAGTGAGCTATGTGCTGTGTAACAAAACACACCACAACAAAGTCTATCATTTGTCTTGAACCTATAGCTTAGCTGAGTGGTTCTGCTGATTTAGCCCAAAATCAGCTGACCTCAGCTGGGCTTGCTCGTACATCTATGGTGGGCTGGCTGTTTAGCTAGGGGCTGATTATTCTACGATGGCTCTGGATTATACAGTGAGACTCTCCTCCAGTATTTTTCTATGTAACAAACCATCTAAAACTTAGATGATTAAAACAATATCCATCATATGGCATCCTGATTTTGTGGATGACTCTTGGGGGCTATGCTCACCCAGGCTTCTCTGAGCTTACCCAAAGACTCACTATGGTTTGCTAAGTCCACATATTCTAAAATGGCCTTAATCATATGTCTTGCAGTTGGTGCTGCCTGCACTGCTTCTTCTTGTCTCCCTAAATGATCTCTCAACCTCAGAGAGGCTACTTTGGGTTTCTTCAGATAAAAGACATTCTGCTGCATGAATGCTGCCAAGTCCCTTGAGGTCCATATCTGAAAGTCATAAGATCCCCTCTATTATATTTTACTGGGGAAATTCCCTTTCATGTGGTCTTAAGTCCTGGCCACATGTAAGGGAAGCTGAGACGGACTCCACCTTTTGATGGGAGGAGCAACAAATTGTAGGCATTTCGACTCTAGTGGATCATGTCTTTTAAATCCCCCCTAAAGACTGGCAATTGTGGAGAAGGAAGAGAGAGCAAGGCCATGCAACAGAGCAGAAGCAGAAATGCACACACACATTTAAAGAGCACACTTATGCCCCATTTGTTAACAACCTCCTCGCTAAAGCAAGGGGCATGTGGCCATGGCAGAGCCCCAGGTCACAATGGGAGAAAATTTTAAGCTCATACAGAAAACAACAGATATAAGAAGGTTATTAATTGGAACCATTAACATAATCAACCCACAGCAACTAATGACTGATGGAAATAAAATTTAAACGTAGTCTTAGCTTTTCTAGAAAGCTGAAATCAGATAAATTTACCTTAAGTGAATAATTTGAAGACTTTTGCCTTAAAAATAGTTTCTTCAACTTAAAATGATCTCTATAATTGGAAGAATTTAAACTGTAGCTTTGTGGTGCCCGTGTGACTCGGTTAGTTGAGTTTAAGAGTTCAACTCAGGTTATGATCTCATGGTTCGTGAGTTTGAGCCCCACATCAGGCTCTGTGCAGACAGAAATAAAACATATTTTAAACTATTGTTTGCAAAGAGATATAAAGATATACCAGATCAAATCCCAAATCCTACAATTGTTGGATCTCACCAAGTTCATGTAACTCTCCTGCATTCAGTTTTCCCACGTATGCAAAGTGTTATCAATACCAACCTTCATGGCATGTTGTGAGTTTTTTTTTTAATTTTCTTAATGTTTATTTATTTTTGAGAGAGAGAGAGATAGACAGTGTTGAGTGGGGAGCGGCAGAGAGAGAGGGAGACAGAGAATCCAAAGCAGGCTCCAAGCTCTGAGCTGTCAGCACAATGCCCAACACGGTGCTGCGACTCACAAACAGCGAGATCATGACCTGAGCTGAAGTCAGGTTCCCAATCGACTGAGCCACTCAGGCACCCAGAGTTTAAATTAAATAACGACGGATCACAAAGTCAAACATTTTAATATCTTTTGTTTCAGTTTTCTAACCTAGAACTTGAGAGGATTTTTGAGGCATTGTTATTCCCTTGCCAGTTAGACAATTCCCCTCTTACACTCCAATTTTAACTACCCCTCAGCCATATTGTTCTACATTTATCTCATTAAATGAAAGTCGCAAGTTTTTCTCAAAGGTTCCCTTTGTCTCTTTCTTATTCAGCTCAATGTTCACTGTTCTTACAAAGAATGCTTGTTCATTGAATTCTTTTCTGATCCATTTCCCCTGTAAAATTTGCTGCATCCATATTTTATGTTTCATTAGATTCCAGAGATTTCTAGCACAGCTCTTCTTAAACCTTGCGGTGTTTATTTATTTATATGTTTTGCTTCCCCATCCAGATTCTGAACTTCCCTAGGGTGGTGTTAACCTTCAACATAAAACCACCAGTTATTTTACCAGCAAAAGTGGATTTATTGGGGAACAGCAGAGAGCTTAACAACCCAGCACACGCAAGCCCTGGCAACAGATAGGCAAGTCCATCCACAGAGCAAAGGAGAGGGACGCTCTTTTACAGAGGAAAGGGGGATCTGGGAGGGGACGTTGCGAACTAAAAGTTCATTGGAGTCTACTGGGAGTTTGAAGTAAAGTGGCTTCTCATTGGCTGAGCTGTGATTCTCAGTGGCTGGGTGGCTGCCTGGAGGAGGAAAGCCTGCCTTCCTCGTGCCCGTGCCAGGAGTGGTCAGCAGAAGTCTCCGCCAGGTGCCTCTCTTCATGGTAGGGGTAGGGCTGCAGTTGAGTAGAAGGGCCTGAGAGCTCCCCCTGCTGGCGTCCCAGCCCCATTCTAAGTGAAGTCTCCTTTACTAATTTTCACAGTAGCCACAGAGTCTCTCTGGAACCAGTTTTTTGAAGAGTTAAAACTTGGCAATCCTCTACGATAGAATTATTTTATCTTATTTTCAGTCAATACTTTTCAACCATTTTCTCTGGGTTTCCCATTCCCATCCCACAGCACTGCGTTCTAGTACAAACCTTTTGTATGGTTTTCAGGAATTAGTTACATTCAGTTTCATGCTTTTTGGATTCCTGGAGCCAATTCCAATATGGGGTGGGGTTCCTTACACCAAAAGGTGATTCTCAGGACACCAGTGGGTCCTGGTGTGATTTGTTGTGGGGGTCCTGGAGTGAATCCTCAAGAAAGAATTCTTGAGGCATTTTCAGTACAAAAAAAAGGTTGTATTTTAAAGCACAGGGACAGAACCCAAGGACATATCCCAGCTGCCTTGGTATTGTGAGGAGGAATAAGACTCAAATTGGCGGTGGAGGAGGTGAGTAGACACAAAGGAAGTTTACAAAAGGATTTTCATACATTAAAGAAAATTTACAGGATCCTGGAGTTCTGGCTATTGTTAAGCTAAGGTTCCTTTTTGCTTCCAGCAAGACATTAACATTAAGACTTCTGGGAGTTCCTGGAGGAACGTCACAGTCTGCCTGTCTCCAGTGGGCTGCGAGTTGTGAGGAGATTTAATTTTATCTACTTTCCTTTTGCCTTTGTTCTCCCCATCAAGTCCTATAATTCAACTCACTTCTGACACTATCTACCCAGAGATACATCAGAGTCCACAGGTTAATGGCTTGGTCTACTGTTATGCCCAGATTTTTAATATTGTCCCCCAAAACCAGAAACCGCCAGGGAGACTGAGTCATGCACGCAAAAGCAAAGGGCTTTATTACGGGCTTAGGCTCGCTGGACCTAAACTTGGGCTCTCAGACTTCACCAGTAGAGTGGATCCATGCAGAGATCCCTGAACAAAGGTGGGGTAGGGCCTTTATGGGTTAGGGAAGGGGGAGTTACAGGAAGTTGTGACACAGGTACAGTGATCCAATCATTATTATACAATATTATTGACAGCAGGTTTATCCAATTGCAACATTTAGAGTGTTAACCAATTACAGAGTGAACCCAGGACCCAGGACCCTCATGTAGGGTGTAACTAGCCTCAAGCAGTAAGTGATTACCTATAGCTTCCATTTCTAAGCCTGCCCTTAGGAATGTTAAGGCTGTTAGCTGGCCTTTCCTGATTGAGTGTTACAAGGGTGGTCCCTCCTGCCTTGGGCAACGTGTGCCCTTCTATTGTCTGATTAGAGTCAGCTGGGTTCAGACCAGCGTCCTTACACTACATGACCCCTGTCCCCCCGCCCCTCCCCCCGGTCAACCCTGTTACCTGTGGTTACCTGTGTTTCTTACATGCTACAGGCTATAAATCAGAGGTTCCCAGGATCTCATCCTTGGGTTTATTAATTTACTGGAACTGCTTCCAGAACTTAGAGAAACATTTTGCTTACTAGATCACCTGTTTATTATAAAAAGACATAACTCAGGAGCAGCCAGCAGGGGCTTCCATTCCCTCCTGATAAATCTCCGTGTTCGTCAACCCAAAAGTTCTCTGAATTCATCCTTTTGGGTTTTATGGAGGCTCCATTACACACGCATGATTCAATAAACCACTGATCACTGGAGACTGAACTCCATCTCCAGCCCCTCTTCCCTCCCAGGAGGTGGGGTGGGGGAGGGGGTGGGTAAGAAAGTGCCTCCCCTCTAATCACAGGCTGGACCCACCTGCCTAGACATTCCAAAAGCCACCTCATCAACATAGTAAAAGACACTTTTTGCAACATCAACACTTAGGAAGTTGCAAAGATTGTGGAAGTTGAGAGGCAGAAACCTTTAACAAATACCAAGTACATTTGAGAAATATTTTGATTGTGTGAATAACCAAATATATATTTTTCTTATAAGTCGCAATATCACAATATCACACCCCTCATGTCTCATCCCTTGCCTTGCTCCCCCACATCCCTGGACTCTCACCGGGAGCTATTGGGAGTGTACTCATCCCATTTTCTCCTCATCCTCCTCTTTTGATCTTCCTTCCTCCAGTATGGAAGAGAATAGAAGCAAGGTTCTCTAAAAGTGGTTTTTTTGAAGCACCCCCTTGTGGGGAGAGATAGTCATAAAAAGAGGAGGTAAAAGCCACAAAGCTCAAGAAGTGAAGAATTGCCCTCAGTCCTACCTAGATCTTGATTACAAGGGACCTCAGGGAGAGGGACAAGGATAAGGTGAAGTGTCAGGGGCTGGGGGGAGGTGACAAACTGAAGCCAAATTAGCCAACATTTACTAAGCCCTGGAGGGAGGAAGTGAATCACAGATAACTGCAGGCTGTTTTGAGCAATGGTTCTCAAACTTTGCATGGCCATTGGAATCAGCAATATAGTGAGGGGAGGAAGCATTCCAGATATTCTGATTTAGGTCATCCCTAGTGCAGCCTGGGTACTAAAATTATTTTAAGAGCTCCTCATTTTGTTCTAATGTGTTGCCCCGGTGGAGGGCCATTGCCTAACCTCTCTTTAGACTCACTGTGCCCTTGTAGGCAATGATAGGGGCACGGAAAACATACCCCTAAACACCCCTTTCTACTTCTGCCCCTAAATCTACACTATCCCTGCCCCCAAATGAGCTCTTGGTGAGTGCTTATCTAAGGGAGCAGTTGCATTGTTGATGCTTCTGCTACTTTGTGAGCTTGGGAAGGAGCTCTGATTGGCTGACTTATTTAAATTCTCAGTCTCTTAAACTTCTCAAGGCAGGGGTTTGCACCTAAAAGGGTCTTAATCAGCATTTAAGGAGTTGAAACAAAACGTGGACAGAGTCACTGCTTTTATGTCCCTGGCATTTTTCACACAGGAGGAAGAAAAATCCCTATGATCACTTATGTGTATAGCTCTTTACAACTTACAAAAAGCTTTCTTTCAATTTCAGCATTCCTTCTTATCTTTACATCATTTTGTGTGTGGGTTTTATTCTTCCTTTTAAAACATAAGGGGGAATGGAGGCCAGGAAAATTTAATGACTAGTCACCCGGGGGTTCAGAGTAAAACAGAGACTTGAACCCTGACCCTTGACTCCCAATTATATGTAACTCCCAGGATGCTTAGCCATTAGTTCCAGTGGTTTCTACAAATGTTAACTTATATATATAATATTTTTTAACCAAAACTTCTGTAAAAGCGCCACAGGGAAATTTGATAAATAATACAAGAAAACCTTGCTTCCTTGTGAGACTATGACACATTTAGCAGCAGAATGAGCAGCAGCCAGTATCTGACAAACAGGAATAATAATTTAGAGAAGACAATTATATGATAACGACCCACAAGGTGTCACAACCAAACAAGTGCGGTGAACACAGGCCCTTTGCAAATGTAGCTTATTGTCGCATTAGAAAAGCCCAAAGGAAGAAAAAGGAAATTAGTCCAAATTAGATGTTAATTAGAAATGTATGATGAATTGTCTAATGCAGATAAATAGATATTAAAAAGAAAATGTGGATGTTACGCAAGTTATCAAGGAAAATATATGCCTTTTATTATATTGGGGGGAAGGAAGAAAAGATGCATTAATTGCAACTCATTTAAGATTTATCTTCAATGAAAGCTAAAACAGGCATAGTGCAAAAGTTTATGCAAATCGCTCCTGTTGAACAGGCCAGGAAGAGATGGGCATTTACAGACACGTGAAGTGATCAGTGAAGCAGGCCTTGCCGCTGACATTTTGACATGAAATTCAGTAGCCGGATTGGATTTAGCAAACGGAAATACAGAACTCTATCCTTAAATGTAAATTTTAGATAAACAGTTTTGTTTTGGTGGCAGAGTGCCCCATAGGACCCACTTATACTTAAAACCAACTGTTTACCTTAAATTCCCATTTCAGTGTCCATCCTGTATATGACCTGGTCATCTTCAAATGGGGTCGAGGGCCATGAACTTCCTAACACAAGTCCAGTCAACTTCATCTTCGTTAAATACTGTTCCTCATTTGAACATCATATCATCTGGATTGAGAAATACAGGTTTCCCCCCATCTGAAAACATCTATTCGTATGACATCTTTTGGAAGCCAAGATGGTATAAAGTGAAGAAGTGATTACCATTAATTTATATGGAAACATTTTTCATAATGTGCTCCTGACCCCCCCTCCTCACTGAGGAAAAAACCAACCTTCTCTTAGGCTTTTCTGATACATTAGGACACATCTTGTTATAACTGCATCATAGAGACCAGGATCAAGAACAGATGCTCACAGACCCAGGTCAAAGCTCTGGGCCTTGGTGCTGAGATTCTGAGTGTAGTTCCTGAGGAAGGCGCTGGGGGGCGTCACTCTCCCCACTAGGGGTGCAAGGCCTCTCTGAGGTCTTGCGGCAAAACAAATGCTGACCACTTTTTTCACTTTCCGTCTTTTCTTTTTCATAAAGAAATCCCTGTGGGGATTCCTCTGGGGACAAAAGCAGGTCATCAAAGTGCAATGGCCTGATGTGAACTTTTGGAAAGTGGGGCATGCCTGTCTACAGAAGAGAAATTCAGGTGAACTCCTGTGAGGTGGAAACTTGTTATTATGGATTATTGTATTAACTGTATTTTCCTACATTATTGATGCTCTGGCGTGTGGGGCCTCGCTGACTGGGACTGGGGGAGGCTTTCCCACCAGGACTAGCCCAATTCTTAGAAATCACAAATGACTGTCCTCTGAACACACCTGTGTTATGCAAACCAACCAGTCCAAAGCCCACGCCCCCTGCCCGCTTCCTGCACCAAGCTGTCACGTGTCTCCCCTGAATCCCTGGGGCCGAGTATCAGTCCACTGAGGACAGTCAAAGCCCACGGACACTATGCAAGCTGCCGACCGAAGCCTGATGGCCCTGCTTCAGCCATTCTTCCCCAGGGAAACCACAGCAAAGGCTCTTGTCCACATTTTCCCGTCTCTCCTTCTGTCTCCAGACTGATCCTAGTGCACTCTTGCATGGTGGGCTATGCCCCTTGGTCTTGGAATTTCCTTCATGACAGTCATTTCCATGGGTGTGTGTCTTACATTGCCTAATTAAAAAAACAACCTGGGTACTTTTAAAGCTATTATATTAATATGAGAAAGCTAAAATCCCTTTTTAAAAATTTTTTAATGTTTATTTATTTGAGAGAGAGAGAGTGAGTGAGTGAGTCGGGGGGAGGGGCAGAGAGAGGGGGAGACACAGAATCTGAAGCAGGCTCCAGGCTCTCAGCCATCAGCACAGAGCCTGATACAGGGCTCGAACACACAAACTGTGAGAAAGTGAGATATTACTGACTGAGCCACCCAGGTGCCCCTAAAATCCCTTTTTGAAGTATTAAAAATGTTAACTCAGAAGTAACCTACCTTATTACTCATTCAGATAAAGGCTTCCTGCCCGGTTGTCATCCGACCTGGAATAACCTCCGTCCCACAGCGTGCTCCGCACGTGTATCTTTCACACCGCGGTGTTGGCGGACTCACCCCCTTTCCACACGTCCCGTCAATATGTTCTCTTAGTGCATAGAGTTGCCCTGTCATTGTTTTAACCATGGACGTTATACATCCGTAAGCCGTATATTTTCCAGGTACATGACTGGAGTGAAATTAAAAGTGCTTTTACTTTCCTTCTACCTTCTCCTTAAAATTCATTCAGAAATGAAAGCTTTTGGGGTGCTTGGGAGGCTCAGCTGGTTAAGCATCAGGTCACGGTCACACAGCTCATGGGTTCAAGCCCTGCAATCAGGCTCTGCTCATAGTACAGAGCCTGCTTGGGATTTCTGCTCTCTCTCTCTCTCTCTCTCTCTGTCCCTCCCTGCCTCATGTTTTTTTTTCTTTCTCAAAATAAATAAATAAACACTTCAAAAAAAACACGAAATGGAAGCTTTTCTCCTTACATTAATGGAAAAAAGTAAATGGACAGACTTTCTGACTTTTCTGTTCACTTTTGGTCAACTCATTGTCTTAAAGTCATTTTAAATCATGAAACTCTCTTATTCTAGTAATTACAATGCCCAACTCTTTTAAGAAGCGAAAGTCCAGTGTAGCATCAAACACTGCTGCTGTCCACACCCATGCTCAGGCCCTGGCAGCCTGCGTTGAGCACTCTCCTCCTTCTCACTGTCTTGTTGCTCTAACTGATGCTTCTGAGGTTGTGCGAAGGCAAAGAGGGGAGGGCTAGTTCTCACTGGTGATCTCGTGATGAGTACTTTCTGGGGACAGATGAATGCTTTCTCTCTGATGGGCTACAGCTGGAAATTGCTCTTCCTCTCTCACATAAAACTCCTTCGCCTGGGGTAGATGTATCACTGCTCCAAGAAATCTCTCACAAATATTTCCAGAGCACCTAACAAATTAGTGGTCACCTTTAGCTTCTTTGACTCGCATGGCAGTTCTATTGGACAGGACCCAGATGACACTGCTGGAACTCTAATGAACAGTCTGTGGTGAATCCTCACATCCCCATAAGGAACGCGCCCTGGGGATAAAGGTGGATCTCGAGACACATAGGACTGGCTTACCCATCAGGCAGTTAGTCCCTCTCTCATCTCGAGGATTTCATAGGTAATAGTTTGCCTCCCACACACCAAGCCTCCCAACTGAAGGGTCAGATATCTCTTCACAAAGTCCTTTTAAGCTTGAAGTAAGGGATCAGACTTCCCTAAAAGGGGGAAATCAGAACGCTTAACTGGCTCTGTTCAATCCCCCTCCCAAGTCCTCTATTTTGTCTGTACTTTGCCCGTATATCCAACTGAACATAACTCTATAAAGGCATTGTTCACACTCAGCTTTCTTATGCTTACAGAGGATGGGTGTGTGTAATACATTGCCATGTGCTTTGCAGATGTCTAATATATATTGTAAACTAATTAAGTATTTAAATATTTTTGTTTGTAACAATTTGCTAAAACTTGGTAACTATCCAAGCAAAAACAAATAAGCATAAAAACAATTTGCTTATAAAATGTCAAAGCTGCCTCAGACTTCCCCTGTCTAAAAATCTACAGTGACTTTTAGGGTTAAAGATGTTTTACTTAGCTCACTTGCCAGGTATCAGAAAGACCTCTGTGAGGAAGGGATCCAATAATAAAAAGAAATAATTCACCCAACAAAATATACAAATGACTAATCCATACTTAAAGATGTGATCTTTTGAGTAATCACATTAACTATTTTATCAAAGGAAAGTCTTGATATTTGGAAAAGCATCTTGTGTTAACCCTAGTTACTCTTCGTGAGCAAAAGCTTGGAAATAGCATTATAAAATTAAGGACAGACATCGAATTAATTTTATAATGCTGTTTCCCAGAATCCAACCCAAATAATTCAGTAAAACACTTTTAAAATGAAGATTGATATATAAGTATCTTGATTGCTGCATAACACATAATAGATAAGACTGTAAAACAGCAAGAAACTGTTTAAACATGTTATGAAAAATCCATAAAGTGAGATACTACATAACTTTTAAAATGTTGACCCTACCAGCACTGAAATCCTCCTTCTCCAAGTCCCAATTTTTACCGTATTTCAGAGTGTGCACGTATGTGTGTTTATATGAGGCTTGGAGGGTGCTGATCAAAGAAGGAGCCCAGACGCAGTCTGTCTGTGTATCGTAGGCTGCTGTTTTCTCCTTTGTATTGTATTGTGTTGTACTCTTGTGCTGTATTTCCTAATCCTTACAGTGTTCCGACAGGTCAAGTGTAAGACCCATTGTATAGATTAAGAAATCACAGAACAATTAAGAGGTAGAGAGCAGACTTTAATTTAAGTCTCCATCTTCAAGGAAATGTACCCATTTTGTTATCCTATGGGTTTTGGAATGAAATTGATGTTTTCTGATTCACATTATGCTAAATTTCTTTTTTTTTAATTTTTTTAACATTTTATTTATTACTGAGAGACAGAGAGAGACAGAGCATGAGCATGGGAGCATGGGAGGGGCATAAAGAGGTGGAGACACAGAATCTGAAGAAGACTCTAGGCTCTGAGCTGTCAGCACAGAGCCCAACGCAGGGCTCGAACTCATAAACGGTGAGATCATGACCTGAGCTAAAGTCGAACACTTAGCCAACTGAACCACCCAGATGCCCCAACATTGTTCTAAATTTCCAAGTAAGAAATGAAGAGATAAAATAGTCTCTGCCTTCAAAGAGTTATACTAAGGAACAAAGGTATGTGACTAAAGACCTCAGGAGAAGGAAGTAGACAATACTAAATACCTGTACTCAGGTTGAATGATATATCAAGGCAAGAAATCATCAAATGTGTATGTTCTTTCCCTTTTGGTTTTGGGCTAGTTGCTAGATGCCACGGCTTTGTGATTTTTTTAACCAGAATGATAACCAACCTCATTAGGTGTTGCAATGATCAGCAGGAGTCATCCTCGTAGTTAAACTAACACCAAATCGGATCCTAAGTGAACAGTAAATGCAGGCTGACTCCCCCATTTCCCTGGCCTACAGATGTATCTACTGGTTCCCGGACCAACGAGTCAGCTGAAGTATGTGAAAGAACACAGGCCAAAGTTAAGCACATCAGTCAAAGAAAATGGCAGAAAGAATTCCAAGATATTATTCCAGAGCCAATTTAGCCTCCACTTATTTGACAGATTGACACATTGTAAATATGTCAGAGGTACAACTTGGCCTCACATAAATGGCTGCTCTAACAGTTACCTGCTAGCACTTTCTTTCTCCCCAGAACGTGCTAGCTTAATTCCCAGTACTCTAGTGAGTCCTAAGGGAATTGGGGGATCCTAGGTAGTCCAGGAGAAGAGCTCTGGTGCATGGATTTACTTGGTTGTCATCTCCTGGATTCTTCACTGGGTTGGATAATGAGCTTTGACGTTGGTGCATCTACTACCAGGTCCGCTTTCAGTAAGATCCCCTTCACGTTCTGGGTACGATGGCAGCGAGCTCAGCTATCTGTCTATGTTTTCTTCCACCATTGCAATTTCAGTTAGGATAATGAATATATTTATATATGGACGGATGAGAATAAAGTGTGTGTGTCTTGGGGGAGGTTGCTGTATATAAATCTTGGGGATGTTATCAAAGCAACCAAAAGTACCACTAATTTCTAAACTAAACGGGAGGAATCTATAGCACTCCAACCCGTTGCTGTTGCTGAGAAAGGACAATATGCCAAAGGGGTAAGTACAAGTGACCCAGGACAACCCATTTTACAACTCTCACTTAGAGAGAAGGTGGGAGGTGAAACATTTAAAGAGCAAATTAACTCCTGCCTGCCTAGAGCAAGGTCGAAGGATCAAGCTCTCCCTCCACGTGTGTGGCTGCAGAGGAGGAAGGTGGGAGGGGATGGAAAGACATCAAATAGAAAGGAAAGTGAACGGGAGAACTCGGTAGGTGGCAAACGTGTGCGACCTATGTCGCCCATGCACGGCTTGACCTCATTACACACAGCAAAGGAAAGCAGGGGCGAAATGTACCGCGGAAAATGCCCGTGATTCCAGGGATCTCTCAAGCGTCAGAGGCGGGTGCAGTTCCGAACACGTGCTTCACATTAACGACACGCTTAAACAGTCCAGTCGTAACAAGAATAGCACTTACTCCCATATGAACGGTCAGCAAAATCTAGTTCTAAGTGTTCAGACTAAGTGCTAAATTTGGAAAATAGAGAAAAAAAATCACCAACTCTAGGAAAATATACTCGTTCAGAACTGCAGTTCTACAGAAGAGAACCTCTTGGAAAACTCAAAGTAACGTTTTATTCTCCAAAAGATGAACATATACACAGGGGCTGATTTTAAAAGCTAAGTGGAACTGCCAATAGAAATGAAAAGGACGCTGCTTCCGCGAAAACAGAGAAAGTAGTTATTAAAATAAAATTATTTAAAATCAAGACAGACATAGGAGCTTCACTACCAGATAAAATATTCCAAATCTTGAGGCTTTAGAAGCAAAATATGCTGAAGCCTTTAGAAAACTGAACATCAACAGAAGTCAAATTTCCAATTTTCTCCCAAACATAAAAGTAGAAATGGCTACAGAACCAAAAAGGCTGTAAGAAAGAAATGAGGCATTAATAAAAGAATTACGGTATAACATAACAAAGACAACAGAGTAAACAAAACAGAAGCACTGATTGAAACCCACAGAGTAAGACTTGATTGAGGTTTTGACAGAGTAACGGTACCAGACTGTCTCCTCAACTGCAGACAGCCGTAAAACCGCGGAAAATATATGAGGCAACAGTTTATAGGCACCGGAAGACACCTGTGATTTTTAAGACTGGCGAACCTCCTGAGGGGATGCCCATAGCTAGCCAGGCTGCCTCCACCTAGGATGAGTTCTCAATTACCACACTATAAGCTTTCCTCCAAGAAAAACAGGATAGTTTCTTTTTTTTTTTTTCTGTCTACAAGAGACCCATTTTATTTATTATTTTTTATAATAGTTTATTGTCAAATTAGTTTCCATATAACACCCAGTGCTTCTCCCCCCAAGTGCCCCCCACCATGACCATCACCCCCCCTTCCCCTCCCCCTTCAGTCCATGGTTCCTCTCCAGTATTCAGTAGTCTCCCTTGATCTGTGTCCCTCACTCATCCCCGCTCTCTTTCCCCCTTCCTCTCCCCATGGTCCCCTGCCAGGTCTGTCCTGTTAGACCTATGGATGCAGACATATGGTATCAGGATAGTTTCTTTGAGCAAAGGAGGCAGAAAGCAGAGTTTGGGGCAGCTGAAGTAGTTGGAATTTACAAGACAAAACATCAGAGGCGAAGGAGTTATGCAAGACGCCAAAGTCTTTGGCTTGAGGCCTGGGTGAAGATGTGGCAGGCAGGCACTTACAAGTTTATCTGGACAGAAGCTGTGGGGTTGAGAGCAGAACAGAGATACTAGGGCTTGGGAGGCTCTGGATGATGCTTAGGTTCCGACTGGGGTAGAGGGCAGGATTTTTTTTTAACATCTATTGCCAACCTAAATATCCAACGGAGACATCAGAGATTCTATGTCTTAAAATTAAGACCAAGACCTTAAAGCAAGGTGTTCCCTAGACATACCCTAAAAAAGCCAAAGATGAAGCCTTGATCTGCAAGAAAGGCAGAATATGAAGGTGAAACTTGGGAGCCCTGTCGGGCTTCCACAGATCCACCTGACCAAAACATAAAACGAAACCTTCACAAATCTGAGGTGATCAT
Organism: Helogale parvula; assembly: GCA_004023845.1. Classification (NCBI taxonomy): domain Eukaryota; kingdom Metazoa; phylum Chordata; class Mammalia; order Carnivora; family Herpestidae; genus Helogale; species Helogale parvula. Next base: position 275,508 of record PJEM01000201.1, read on the forward strand.
TCAATAATTGAACTGCTTCCTAGAATAAAATAGGAAAGGACCAGAATAGAATGTAGAGTTTCTACAGTGTATCAGTCATAACGTCCTACCTACAATCAAATATTAAATATTACTAAACAACCAAAAACAAGTTAAAGTCGTAGAGTAGAAAACAATCCTGAAATATCCAGGGGTTGAATTTAGCATCAGCTTTTAAGAAGCTAATCTGAATATGTTTGCAGAATTAAAGGAACATTTACTTATATTATCTATTTCTGTGGAACAAACCATTCCAAAACTTAACAGCTAAACAAACAAAATTCTATTACTTCACAGTTTTTTCTGGATCAGTAATTTGAGCACAGCTTAACTTGTTTCTCTATTTCAAGGTACTCCCGAGATTACCAGGTGTTGGCCAGAGCTAGAGCCTCATCTCAAGACTCAATCGGGAAAAGATATTCCTCTGAGCTAAAAAGGTCTTGGCAGCATTCAGTTCCTTGTGAACTGTTGGACGAAGGCCCTGCCGGACACCCTCAGTTCCTCCCAGGGAGTGCCCCTCCAACCGGGCAACGCGCTTCAACAGAGCCAGCCACGGAGGGTGTCCGCTGGCAAGATGGAAACTATAATCTTTTGTAACTTAATCTCAGAAATGACACTATGTAACTTGGCTGTGTTCTGTTGAGGAGAAACAAGTCATAAAGCCAGCCCACGCTCAAAGGAAGGGTCCTATAACAAGGGCTTGAATGATGAGTAACAAAAGGCAGAGATCATTGGGTGCCGTTTTGGAAATCTATAAATAATAACACGAGCCACCAGGGAACGCGAATTAAAATCATGGCGAGCTACCAGTGCACAACCACTGAAGGGTTAAGACTGCAAAGACTATAAACACCAAATGTTGACGGGTTTGTGGAAAAAAACCTCCCTTACGTTGTTGGGGGGTATGGGAAATGGTACACTCCTTTGGCAAAACAATATGGTAGTTTCGTAGAAAGACAAGCAAACATTTGTTATAATCCTACAACAGAATTGTATGCAGTTACCTAAAAGAATTAAATACACATGCCCACACAAGACGTGTGCATAGATAGAGTGGTTTTATTCACAATAGCAGAAAACAGAAAAGCAATCCAAAGAGCAATCAGTGGGTAAAAAGGAAAGTATAGTGGAACACAACTAAGAAAAAAAGGTCAGGTTACTGATACATGCAACAGCACAGGTAAACCACAAAAGCATTATGGTGGGTGATAAAAGCCAGATATAAATGAGTATATATTTCATGATTCCCATATATACGAAGTTCAGTAACAAGTAAAATTAGGCTTTAGTGAAGGAGTCAGATTTGGGGGCAATTTGACCGGAAAGGAGACTATGTGACTTTTGGGAGTGATGAAAACATTCGATAATTTAATCACAGTGGTATCAAATGGGTGTTTATCTTTATCAAACTCAGAAAAATATATATACTTTATAAATAGAGTATTATTTTTTTTAATGTTTATTTTTGAAAGAGAGACAGAGTGTGAGCGGGGGAGGGGCAGAGAGAAAAGGGAGACACAGAATAGGAAGCAGGTTCTACGCTCTGAGCTGTCAGCACAGAGCCCGACATGGGGCTCAAACTCAAGAACCGCGAGATCATGACCTGAGCCCAAGTCAGATGTATAACATACTGAGTCACCCAGGCAGCCCTTAATTGGACTATTTTTAATATAAATATATAAATTATATCTCCATAATGTTATCTTAAGAACTACATAGATAATAATAAAGACCTAAAACTGAAAAGTAAGCACATCTCGACCAAACATAAATAAAATGAACACAATCTGATAATTCTGTAAAATGTTTCAACTGAAGATTGGTAACATTGTCCTAGAAATGATAAACAGGTTAACAATGGGGTAGGGGCAATGGCTTTCTGCCAGCATCATCTTTAACACTAAACACATGAAGACAAGAAGATCACAAACAACAGTGTGTGGGACCCTAACCATATTCTTGAACAAGTGGTCATTAATGTGTCAGTGAAATATTTTCAGGGAAGCAGGCTCTACACGGGGCCTGCCGACGTCTGCGGTGTGCATCGGTGAGTCCAGGCACAACTACTAACCCAGAACACACCACAGAGCTGCTCGGGGCCAACCACACGCTTTCCTCAGAAGTGTGCACCTGTGTGTATGTGTTTTACATGTAAATGTCACATACGGCGTGTATATATGAATATATGTGAATATCAAACTCAAAACAGGAAAAACAGCTTATAAAAGCAGAGTAAAGTAAAATTATTTGTATTTGGATAGATATGAATTTAAGTATATGTGTACTCATGCCAACATAGAAAATAGTTTTGAGATACAAATAAATCATGTAATGTAACGCAAATATATTTCTGATAAGTACGTACAGCTGAAAACCTTGGTTATTTAATGAAAGAGAAAACACACATGGACAAAGGAAAAATTCATGGAAGTGAATTTTTGATAAATGACTCATGCTACTCAAAGGAGCTTTTTTTTAATTTCCTAGACGGATAATCAGAAACCAGTGGATCAAATGTATCAGGAAAATTAAAGGCAGATATTAGTCAAATTAATAAACCTAATGTATTACATCTCAATAGGATCACAGGCAATAATACTTAAATCATAAAGCAGAACTCATGGGTTAAAAAAAAATCACTAAATTCTGCACCTGAAACTAATATTACACTGTATGTTAACTAACTGGAATTTAAATAAAAATTTGAAAAAACAAAGAAACTAAAAAAACAAAAACAAAAACATACCACTAAGTAGAAAATAATTTTAAAAAAGAAAAGCAGGAATGAGACTTATGGAAACAGACATAAGTGATTCAACTAATGGAAAAGATTTTCTCATGCCAAAATAAAATTCAAATACATATACAAGTGTTTTATAAATGCCCCATTAAATGTAACTGCTAAAATATAAGAAAAGGCCAATATATAGTGTTTGTGCACATAACATGTGAGATTTTATTAATATCAAAGTAAAACTTAAAAGAAAACATGGTTTAAGAAGGAATTTAATATATTGATAAGATTTATAAGCTGCATTGAGTCCATAATCGCCCTAACCTGTAAAAACCCAGTAAAGAGCACTGAAAAGTTCAAGTACTTCAATCACACTAAAATATTTTGAAAATCATAGTCATCATATGAGATTTTTAACTCCTTTTCATCTTAAGCAGTAAAGAATATTTCATTCTAAAAATATTACATTAAAAATGTACACGGATATTTAGTTACAAGATATTAACTGTGGTTTAGTCATTGGTAATGAAAACATAAACAATAAAAGTACTAAAAAATTAAAGACAATTAGACATATAGCATCGCCCTATAAAAATGATAAGTCTATATAAAATGTACTTAAGGAAAAACATACAAGATTTGATTATAATAGGAAATAGAAAACAGAAAAGTAAAAAAATAAAATTGAAATCTATTGTAAAAAACCAGTACGTTTCAAATTTTTTAATTTAATCAATGAAACAGAACAGTTGTTTGATTTTTTTTGTACTTTTACATTTTTATCAATAAACATTGATTAGGTATTTCTATTTATTTGCCAACTGTTCTTACTTTTGAATTACCTCTTTATGTTCTATGCTTATTTTTTATAATTATTAATATCTAAGAATTTCTAAACATAGTGGTTAAATGTTTACTTTTGGAATAAAACAAGTACATGATAGGGACACCACTAATTGCACATTAAAGTCGTCATAAATTTATATAAAAGGAAAAATAAAACAACATCATCATAAATCAATGATACCAAAGAGCCGAAGGGAATGTTGGCATTGGATATAAAGGCATTTTACTGAATTTTATGCAAATATACTCAATAGCTCCACCTTTAGTCATTTATCTTAGGAAAAGTCAGGAGAGGAGAATTAGTATACAACCAAAGGAAGTATAAGCATCTACTTTTTAATATTATGGGAAGAGCTTGTGGTAGAATGTTAGAAAAAAGTATAGAATGAAGTAACAAGTATAGAATATGAGCTCTAGTCAGTAAAGAAAATGTTTTAGGAGCACCTCTGAAAGGAAAATGTTTTCATTCATGGTCTCAATGATCTGATCATAGGTGATTTTGTTTCTGCTTCTGCCAGTTTTTGATAATTTCTATATGTCATACAGTAGGCAGCATCACTTTGCATAAAAAGGTAAAACTGTGACCACTCACTGTAAAATATTTGACATTTGAAAAAACTGTAACTTGAGGTGGTTCCGTCAGTTAAGGCGTCTGCTTTCCCCTCATGTCATGATCTCATGGTTCATGGGTTCAAGCCTCACATCAGGCTCTGTGCTCACAGAAGTCTGGTGCTTTCTTCAGACTCTGTGTCTCCCCCCCTTCTCTGCTTACTCTCTGTCTCTCTCTTTCTCTCAAAAATAAATAAACATTTTAAAAACCCTATAACTTGAGATGCACTTAAAGGAAATAAAAATATCTGTGATGATTGAGTAAGAACTTAAGAGCAAGAAGAAAAGTCCTAGTGTAAAGAGGTCAGGACAAGGGTGCTTTCATTGCACATGACAATTTCTGAGTTCTAGAAGAACACATCAGTCTACTACTCCCTTAGTCATAGACTTATTATGAGTTACTGCCTGCTTAGGGAGGAGAAATTGAAATAGCCTTGATAGTGTTATGTAATCCCTAGATTTACCAGGTAATCTTTCTGGTTATAATTGCAAAACACATACCACGTGCTCAACACACCAGGCTGTGAGCTCCATAGTGTAAAGAAAACTAAGTTGAAGATCTTCTCTAAATGGATTTTGTTGTGGTTGAGCCGCTGATTGAGTCAGGGGTTTGGTACCCTGTGAGCAGGGTCCCTTAAAGAACACTGCCTTGGGTTGGCTCAGTTTTTCCCAGGCTTGGGACACAGGACACTGGGGGCACAGAACACTGGGGCACAGTCCATTGGCACTGTTCAAAGCTGCAGCTCCTTCCTTGTCCAGCATGACATCCTTGGTACCATCTCGTCCCCAAGCTGCTCTGCCAGATTCTTCACCTCCCACTTCTGTACAAGACACTCTGTGTTCACAGACTCCAGCTTTTCCACCATTTCCTAAGACACCTTATCCTTTCCATTATCTTCTTTTGCTTGTTCTTGTAATCAAACCCATTGGAAGAAAGAGACAGAGAGAGAGACAGAGAGAAAGAGAGGGAGAGACAGAAAGGAAGATAGGAAGGAAGGAAGGAAGGAGGGAGGGAAGGAAGGAAGGAGGGAGGGAGGGAGGGAGGGAAGGAGGGAGGGAGGGCAGGTTGGAGGGAGGGGAGGAGGGAAGACTGTTTCAACTACCTTTTGCTCCATGTATACTTTTCAAATTCCTTCCAGCTGCATTTCATATCTCTTTCTGGTGCACTCCTGTATAAATTTACTTTTACCATAGCACTAATCACAAGAAGTTTCATATTCGGATCTGCTTTAGGTGGGCATCTTTGCCTGCTGACTATAAGCTGTTGAAAGAAGGAAGCTCTCTCCTTAATCTTTGCATGCCTGCAACGCCTAATCTGACGTCATGAAAATTGAAAATGCTCAAGAATGCGTTGTTGGATTTTAATTTTTAAGAAGCTGTGTAAAAATATTCCATTCAGGCATTTGTACATTTAATTCAATAAACATGTACTGCATCTAATTGTATATCAAGCTCTGAATTAGATATAAAAGATATAAAGACAAATGAGAACTTACACTGAAGGAGTTTAATAACTATATATCATCTCTGTCTGAAGAAACACTTTCTTCCTTAGTGAATAATAGGCAAAAACATTTCTATAAGTTTATAAATTTTCTGTGTAACATGGATCCCAATTGACAATGATGCAATTAAACCTGACCATGATTCAACTTCAGAAAGACTCTGGTAGATCTGTGTTTGAATGGTCCATCTTCAGGGGCTCTTTGAACTCTTTGTCCTCCAATCAGAAAATCATACATACGGTTCCCTGCCTTGTGAACATGCTGTTACAGAGAAGGTCTGAAGAGAAGGAGTCCATTGAATTTTGTTGCCTCTAATCCAGAAGGGATTATTTCTCAGACCATCTCCCTGTGTGGAGATGTGTGCATTTTGTTAAGTCGTATCACTGGTGACAAGGAAATCTGTTGAACAGGCACTTGGTTTACATGAAAGTCAACGTTAAGGAAAGGAAAGGAGAATAAACCATCAATTACTAAGTATCATTTGGGAGCAGTGTTGGACATGCTCACATTTCAGGTGTTATCAGTGCCATTTCACAAATAAAGAGACTACAGCTCAGGGAAATAAACCAACTAAAACATGGCCACTAATTTTAATCACTGGACAACTGTTAATTCCCAGCGAGTAGAGTTTGTTCAGGAATAGCATCCTAACAGATCACCCCATCCTCTAAGTGTCCATGCGGCTCTCCAGTGTATCAGCAAATCATTGCAGTGGGAATTATGGTGACATTTAGATAGCTATTCTCTATTAAAATATTAAAATACCTGAAACAATTTTTCACCTTTCTAGAGTAACCTGAAACTCGTCCCGGCTGCTCCCATCGGCTCCTGACTACAGGAAGACACGTCCACAGTGGGAAAGATCTCAACATATTCTTCTCCTTCCAGCAGGAGAGTAACAACTTCCATAGTGTTCTACGGTAGCAAACAAGGCTTTCCAGTCCAGCAGCTCTGAGACTCCTACATCCAACTGAGCCCACATCCACAGCAAATGACACCGCGTTCCCCAAGCCCCACCCACTCTCCCACCTGAATTTTACAATAACCCACTGATTTGGGGCTTATCATCCATCCACCATGAAGTTCAAGAACCCGCGTCTCAGAGTAATTAATAAACTCAAGCTCTATCTTTTTTCTTTTTTTTACTATTGTTCACCATGTATCTAAGATCTAGTGAGCTGCCATAAACTAACATTGATTACAGGAAGCAGATGGAAAACGAGCAAGTGTTTGAAAATTCTCATCATGTGACTTTAAAGTATAATTTAATCATACGTTTGGGGTGTCAAGGGATATTTGCTTCATGTCTTTTACATTCAAATGAGGAAACTGCAAATAATCATGCACTCCATTCCTTCATTCAGTTATTCGACTAATAAAAATATTGATAGAAATGACATCAATGGCCAACATTGATTTATTTATTGCTCACAATATGCCAGGCACTGGTCTGAGAATTTCATATGTATTAACTCACTGAAATATTTATTGAGCGCCTAATAGGTACCAAGTCCTGATGTTCCCTGGGGATGAAGAGTTTAATACAGAGATGGTCCCTTCTTGATAGAGCTGATATTTTAGTGGAATAGACAATGAGTATGCAACCCAAGAATAAGATCATTAGAGATTTTTTTTATGCTTTTTATTTCTTTTTGAGAGACAGAGAGAGACAGCACAAGCAAGGGAGGGTCGGAGAGAGAGGGAGACACAGAATCAGAAGCAGGCTCCAGGCTCTGAGCTAGCTGTCAGCGCAGAGCCCGACGCAGGGCTCGAACCCACGAACCGTGAGATCATGACCTGAGCCGAAACCAGAAGCCGGGCGCTTAACCGACTGAGCCACTCAAGTGCCCTGAGATTTTTCTAAGTGTAATGACAAAGCTACACAGGATTATGATGCAGAGACAAACAAGTCTGGTGACTTTAGTTAGCATCTAGGTCAGCCTCCCTGACCCCCCACATACAACCAGTGAGCCCTGGGCAGAGAGCCGTAAGTGTAAATGTGGGACACATTGCTCTTGGCCAGGTTATTCATCCTCACGGTCCATGGTTACATGTTTGAGTTTTAGTTCATGCTTAACAGGGAGACACTGAAGGATTTTAATGTGGAAAATGAAGCAATACACTTTACCTTTAGAGTGACCACTCTTAGTATACGTGGAGAAAGGTCTGGGAAGGGAAAGGCCGGAAATCCAAGGAGACCGATTAGAGCGCTATGTGTGATTCATTTTAGGATAACTCTGTCTTGGACCAAGGTAAAGGCTGTGAAAAGGAAAATAAGGCAGGGATTGACTGTATTTTGAAACTGAATTAATGGCTTTGGAAATAAAGTATGTGGGGAGAGGGAGGAGAAAAAGAAATATTAAGATGACTCCCAGGATTCTTGCCTGAGCAATGAAATAAATAGTTCAGGCAGCATCTCACACAAAGGGATAAAGGCTAGAAGAGAATCAGGTATAATGGGCAATCAAGGGCTCTCTTTTGAAGAGATTCACTCTGAGGTATCTTTAGACATGCAGATGGGAAATCCAAATAGGCATTTAAATCTACTGGCTTGGAGCTCAGGAAAGAGTAAGAAGCCTAAGCAAAAGGTTTGGAATCACTAATGCACAGACATCGCTACAATCGTGGGGGTGGATGAAATCACCGGGAGAGAGAATATAAGAAAGGAGATCATCAGGGTGCATTCCAGGACAAAATGCACTTTAGAGGTCAGGGGGGAAAGAGAGCAGGTAAAGAGTAAGTGAGGTGTCTCCGGGTGAGGGGGCGAAGGAGTAACCCACCAGTGAGAGAGGAAGACAGGAAGGTTAGCGTATTCTTGCAGAATCCCTGACCAGAGAGAGGATCAGGGAGGGTGCAGTCAAGGGCCGAAGGCAGAGGATTTGGAAGACTGGTAAGTTTACGGTGAAAAAAAATCGGTATGGTTTTGCCTTTGAAAACAGATTGGAATCGATTGAAAAAGAGAATTGGCATTGAGGACATGTGGACAGAGCCCATCCAGATTCACTGGAGAAATTTTGTTGTGAAAGGGAACAAAGAGACAGGGTCAAGTGTGGGGATGACATAATGTGTGTGTGTGTGTGTGTGTGTGTGTGTGTGTGTGTGTGTGTGTGTTATGTACTTACGTACATGAGCATTACCGTCTTTATCACTCACATGCAGCAGATTCGAGTGTGTTCATGCAGGTACAGGTCTGCGCCATCACTTACAGATGGAAAGGCCTGTTCTGGGAGGGGGTGGGGTTAAATACAGTAGCACATTCTGGAAAAGATAACCGTGATTTTGAGACAAGAGTGTGTGTTTCAAGTTTAAAACTACAGAGAGAACGTAAGTGAGACTAGGGTACGAGTTTCCTGATTTGTAGAAGGAAAACGATTATACTAGAAAGAGCACTGGCCTTGAGATCAGTTAAAAACCTTACTGGCTGTTGATTATCCCTGACTATTAGGAACGAATTTGATTTCTCTCAGTTTCAGTTCCATGACTGTAAGAAAAGGATAATAATATAGAAGTGACAATGTAAAAGGAGAAGTTTTCACATCGGTCTACCCCTCTGCCTATGACAGACTTATGAATTATGATATTATTATGAATGAACGCCTCTCAACTACTTTGCAAATTTCCTGGTTCCTCTTTATTTCCTCGTCCAGCAGAGGCTCAAAATTCTTGAAATGATATCAGCTGAGTAAATGCTACATCCCAGGGGCATCTGGATGGCTCAGTTGGTTAAGCATCTGACTCTTGATTTCAGCTCAGGTCATGCATGGTTCATGAGTTCAAGCCCTGTGTTGGGCTCAGTGCCGCTGGTGCAGAGCCTGATTGGGATTCTCTCTCTCCCTCTCTCTCTGCCCTTCCTCTTCTCTCTTTCTCTCAAAAATAAATGAATAAATAAACTCTAAAAAATTACATTCCACATTTTCCTTTTGTTCCTTTTGGACTTCACTTGATACAAAATAACTTCACACAAAAATGACATTTTTAATCAAACTTTCAATTATTTGAGAACTTATGTCCTAACGCCAAGCTCCTGGATGACATCTTTTTATTCCTGTGTTTGTTAGCACATAGAATTGGATTAATAAACAACAGAAATGAGAATAAAAGAGAGGTTCTCGTTAGGTCACCCATGGTTTAAATATTAAATAGATTTCCCAATAATTTTGAAGACCCTTATAAACTGCCCCAGACCCTCTGGGATGAGGCTCTGCTTTCCTTTCCATACTTGTGTCCCATTTGTTCTCTGTCTCACCCTGAAGGGCCTTTGGCTCAGCTCTGCTCAACCCTGACCGTCCAACAGCATGCAGTCCATGCGCCCTTGAGATCTTTTCACATGTGACTGCTGGTGCCAAAATGGCCTCTTTACACTCATAACAGAATAAGAATTACTTTCTCTGAAAGACTGAAATCCTGGTCATATCTAAATGTTCCAGTTTATTAAAATCAGAACTGAGACCAAGGGTAGAAGAAGGAAGACAGGCTGGCTACACAGAGTGGTGAGGGAATTGCAGAGGATGATGGGATGAATTTTAGCTGGGTTTGGGTGGTGTTTGCACAACTCTGTGCATTTGTCGAATCTCCTGGAACTGTACAATGAGAAGGATAAGTTAAAATAAATTATTGTTTATTTTTTTTGAGACAGACAGACACAGAGAGAGAGAGAGACAGAGAGCCAGTAGGGGAGGGGCAGAGAGAGAGGGAGACACAGAATCTAAAGCAGGCTCTGTGCTGAGAGCTCAGAGCCTGACGTGGGGCTCAAACTCAGGAGCATTGAAATCATGACCTGAGCCAAAGTTAGACACTTAACTGACTGAGCCACCCAGGTGCCACTAGGGTAAATTTTATAGTATGTAAATTATACCTTGAAAATCTGCCTATAAAAAAGGCCATCTATAAAGTTTTCAGGTCAGGTGTGAATTACAAAGATGACTTCTTCATTCTAACTTTATGGGGCAGAAGAAATAATTTCCTTGACCCCTCCCTACCCCACCCCCCTCCCAGTCTGACCTGGGCCTTATGGATTATCTCATTTCACTTATAAGAGAGAAGAGAGAAAGGGAGAAGTCTAGGATTTCTCATACAAGCCCACTTTCCTTATGCATCTGACTTCAATCTTCCTTGACCTGGTTCAAAAGCAGCCTCCCCCAAATAGAAGACAGTCCAGTCCAAGTGCCTCAAGGGTGCAAAGGACAAGGGAGGGAGAAAGAGAAGAAAGGAAATAAGTGAATAGAAAAGCAATTTGGTTAATTAGAAACTGTACATTGGATAAATATGTTTATCTTCCCTCTCCCATCCCAAAAAACTACTAAATATCATAACCTAAATTATATTAAAGGGGAAAAAAAGCATTGATCTCTAAAGACAAAGAGAATGGAAAAGAACACATAATATGAAAGATGGACATTTCTTCATAATGCAATTATAAAGAAACTAGAATTCCTTATCTAGTTACTGTCAATTAATATGAAGATTATTTTTAAAAGCATCCCAAAATTTATTGTTTCTCTACCTACTGTTAGGAATTCCTAGAGATTTATCCTCCAACAAGATGAAAGATTAAAACAAGAAAGAGGAAGGTGTGGGATCCTGCAGGGGCTCTAAGATAAAACAGAAGCAAAGTGAACTTCTATAATCCAGGTGAAGGAAAATCCCAAAACAGTTAGGAGGCAATTACTAACTTTAGGAAAAACAAAAAGCTGTACAGAAGGAACATGTAAGCAAAGAACATCAGATGCCTATGCTGAGTAGTATAATTATATAATTATAATAATAGAGGAAATAAAAACATAAAGCAATAATAGCATAAGCTTATTGGTTTAAAATACAGCAGGATGAAAGAACTAACAGCCCTAAGAAATGAAAGCGGATCCCCTGTGCTTCAAAACTCAAGGATGAAGTGGAGGGAAATGTAGAATCCTGGTTTACTTCCCATCATTCTGTTATAATTTGCTTTTGAAACTATGTGCATTTACTGCACGGCATTTAAAGAAATAATTAAGGGGGCACCTGGGTGGCTCAGTCAGTTGAGCATCCGACTTCGGCTCAGGTCATGATCTCATGGTTCGTGGGTTCGAACCCCTGCGTTAGGATCTGTGCTGACAGCTCAGAGCCTGGAGCCTGCTTCAGATTCTGTGTCTCCCTCTCTCTCTGACCTTCCCCTGCTCATGCTGTCTCTCTCTGTCTCTCAAAAATAAATAAAAAACAATTTAAAAATATTAAAGAAATAATTAGAGTCACCTAGATGGCTCAGTGTTAAGCAAGGGACTTAGGCTTCAGGTCAAGGTCTCAAGGCTCCTGAGTTTAAGCCCTGCCTCGGGGGCTCTGTGCTGACAGCTCAGAGCCTGGAGCCTGCTTTGGATTCTGTGTCTTCCTCTCTCTCTGCCCTTAGCCCGCTTACATTCTGTCTATCTGTCTGTTTCTCTCTCAAAAATAAATGAACATTAAAAAAAATTTTAATAAAAAATAAATTTTTAAAAAATGTGGGTAAATACCTAATGAGGTAACAGGAATTTCCTAATATTTATCACATCCTGCAGTGCTTGTCAATTTATGTCTCTATCTCTCCTTCCGAGAGCCCGTAAAGCAGGGAACCTATGGTACTGACCTTCCGTGCCCACACAGCTTGCATACAACTAAAAGCATATACTAAACACTTCTCCTTTTTTTAAGCCAATAACATATGAACAAATAGTTGGTGGCTATTGAGAATCCATGAAATAACAATGAATACATAAAAACAAGGCCAGTAATTGAGGAGACTGAACAGAGGTGACAGAGTGACTGACTCGAATCTTCTGACTAAATTACAGTGTTTGGCATCTCCTGGGTTGAGGGCATAAAGCTTCACATCCAGATTGTTTTAAATTCACAAGCGTCCACCTCTCTGTCAAAAAAAACCCAGATGCTCTCTTGATGTTTTCTCTTGAAGTGTTGACAAACTTCAGAAGTCATCCACAAATTATCCACCCTCTCTTGTCCTCTGTAATTTCATTAATGGAACCATCATACACCTGGTGATGTCGACTCCCCCTCTGTTCACCGTTCTTGTCTCTGGCCTTATATTTATAGAGTGATCAGAAGTTAGTATAGCAGTGAGTGCCATTCTAAGATTCCTTTAAAAAACTTTTTATTTTGAGATAATTTTAGATTCATATGCAGCTGTATGAAGTAACATAAAGAGATTCTATGTACACATCACATTTCCCCCGGAGGTAACACCTTGCGACTCTGATAACATATCACAACCAAAATTTTTGACATTGCTATAATCCATTGGCCTTATTTGGATTTCTCCAGTTTTACATAAACTCATCTGGGTATCCCTAGATTCCATTTTTTAAGGTTTTTTTTAAAGTTTATTTATTACTTAGAGAGAGAGAAAGTGAGAGAGAGAGAGAGAGAGAGGTTCAAGTGTGAGGAGGGGAGGAGCAGAGAGAAAGAGAGAGAGTAAGCGAAGAGAGAAAGAGAGAATACCAAGCAGGTTCTGCACCACCAGCATGGAGCTCAACACGGGGCTCAAACCTACAAATTGTGAGGTCAGGACCTGAGCCAAAACCACAAGTTGGACATTTGACCAACAGTCATCCAGGTGCCCCATCCATTTTCCTTTTTTCTTTCTTTGACAGCAGCTTGATTCTGTCCATAAAGCCTGTTCAACTTGTGACACATGTCCCCACATGAGGTTCCTCGATCAGATCATTAGCTTTGGGGACATTTCCTTATCCAAATGTCTATATTTAAGTGAAATATTTAAGTGAATTGCTACTATGTCCCAGAATCTTTGCTTTGAGTAGCATATTTTGACTCATTATCTGCAACAGCCATATAAAAGTAAAAAGTTTTACTGCCTGTAGATAAGAATGTCGAAGTTTGGAGAGGGACAGTGACTTGGACAGTGCCACATGTTATTAAGTGGTGTATGTATAGTAGTTACAACTGTCAAACACAAGACAACAGGCCCCAAGTAGACTCTCTTACGCTAAGTAAGCCCCATATCACCAAACCCATATCACCAAACTACAGTTTTGGTTCCTCCTGAAATGGGAACCTAAAACTGTTATGCCCAGATCACAATATCCCCAAAGACCAGAGACCACCAGGGAGACCACGTCATGCATGCAAAAGCAAAGGGCGTTTATTAGGGCTTAAGCTCAGACTCTCAGATTTCACCAATGCAGTGGATCTGTGCTGAGATCCCCGAACAAAGGCTGGGTAGGGTTTTTATGGGGTTTGGAAAAGGGGGGTACAGAAAATTATGACATAGGTACAGTGATCCAATCATCATCATATAACAGCCTTAGCAACCATTCTAACCATACACATTGTCCAGAATGTTTGTTACTTTTGGTGGGATCCAATCATGACCTTTAGTGCTTTTTCGAAAATACAGGGTGGGCCAAGGGCCCCCACACGGGGTAAGTAACTAGCCTTAAGCAATAAGTGATTATCTATAGCTTCTATCTCTAGGCCTGCCCTTAGGAGTGTTAAGCATTTTAGTGGCCCCTTCTGATTGGGTGTTACTAGGGTGGTCCCTGGTTGAGCAATCTGTGCCCTTTTATTGTCTAATGATTCTGAGAAACCCACACTTAGGCCTCCAAGGTCAGAGGGAAACTTGAGGCCTGTCCTGGAGTCAGTTTGGTTCAGACCTATGTCCTTTCAAAACCAGTCAATCTGTAATTACCTGATCAGTACTAGTTAGGTAATCTGCCCAAAATAGACCTCTTTCAGCCCCTAAAGGCAGGTAAGCTTGCAATATCCAACTCGCCTGTTTTTATGTAGTATAACTTCCTCACTCCCACTCCCCTCTGCCTGCAAAAGTTTTCATTTTGTTCAGCTCCTTGGAGCTCCTTTTTATCTGCTAGATTTCATGCCGCCCGATTCAAATTGATTTTCACTCAGATAAACTCTTAAAAATTTTAATATGCCTCAGTTTATGTTTTAACGCACTTTATCTTAAAGGCCAATTTTTTTCTACACTCTGAGGAAAATTCTTAACTGTTATTTCCTTTTTAATAACTTGTTGTGAATTGTCAAAACAGATAGCTGGAGGGAAAAATGAGTAGAATGGATTTTAGTCTTACTAATAAATTTCATCTATTATCCATCCACAGCCTTCCTGCACACACCTGTCCACCAATGTTGGGTAAATTTCCTCTGACAGGTATTTTGAAATCTAGCTCAAATTTCGAAACACATGAGGTATGACCTTCAAAGGAATTGGAGCTCATCTCTGGTATATCATGGTTTTTATTTCTGACTTTTACTAGCCTAAAAAAAGAAATCATGATATAAAAATCAGCACTTACGGTCATTGAAACCCTCCTCTTATGATTAGCTATAAAAATATGCCCATTTCAAATACACCCTGAAATAGTAACAGAATCAGCATGTAGTTCAATTCCAAGAATTCCAAGGGTGTTTTTCCACTTTCATTAAAATGCATGGCAATGAGGAAATTATGTGAATATCATTTAAAGCTTTACAAGGAAACTTTTTGAAATTGATAGTTATAAGTGTTTACAATACAAATTCAAGGTGATTACATGATGATTAGCTCTTGCTTATATGTCTCTTAAGAAACCACACATCTGATTCCAAACAGCAATCTCTCAGAATACTTGACCTTGATGAGCTTGGTGCTGATTTTAGTGACAAACTTTTTAAATTAAAATTTTATTATAATGCTGTGACTTGTCACTTTCTAATATTTCTGTATCAAGGCAGCAATAGAGTCCTTGCTTCCTGGTAGCCTAGCTTTGGTTCCATGAGTGGAGGTGACCATTTCAGGGGTAGCAACAGCAATACTTAATATTTTTGAGAGCTCAGTACACGACAGACATATTATAAGCACTTTTCTTGGCATTATTTTATTAAATTCTGTACATTTTTAACACAAACAACTGTAGCATTCTTTAAAAGAAACCCAGGGTCAAATTCTAGTTTGTCAATCCTACCTAACAATGATTCCTTAATTTCCGTACAATTCCTTGTATGTGAGTTCTTCATGCCAGCCTCTAGATGGGGCTCAAGTCCTCTTCACCTGAAGGGATGTAGGAGTTGGATATGGGTCAATAATGATATCTAGGTCCTCGAGAATGTTCTGCTATGGGACACCATCTTGCAAATGGCACCTGCTCAGATAAGTCACAGTTACCTTTCAACCTTCTACATCGAAGATTCTATTTACCCTCTTTTTACCCAACTATTAGAATGAAGCAGGATCAGAGCGAAGCCCAGACAGATTGAGTTAAAGAGAAAAACCACATGGGACTATTTTCAGTGTGCAATATAAAAAAGTATAAAAATGGCTCTGGATTTTAATATGGTCCAGCTTAACTAACAACATATTAGATACAGCTGCTAGTCCAGTCATCAAATATTTGGTTCCCTCTCCTTCCCACACACAAACCACACTCACCCACCGCCCTTTTATCAATAAGGATAATCAGATCTCACATTCACTTAGGACATCAAGTCTACCTGTCCGGACATACTCTCTACATCAGGTGCACTTGAAGCTCTTGGTGTTTTGGAGGCCAGCAAACTAAAGAGACCAGTTACTTCCACCAGGAATACCCAACATGAGAAAAGAAAACAGGAGTAAGATAGCAATTCCATTTGGAAGGACTATGGGAACTCAAGATCAGATTTTACTCTTAGAAATTCTGACATCTGTTTTACCTACTTCTGGGGGAGGGAGGGGAAATTCCTTGATTATTTTGTAGTCCACTGATTTTCCATCATTCTTCGGGGCTTTTGGTCACTTGCAGGAAAATTACTCATTTCCCATTTTCTGAGTCCTTAACCACATCTGAAATGGATAAGGCGGAGTACGCCTTCCCTGGTTGCTAATAAGCTTTCTTAGCTTGGTTCCTGCTTTTAAAATGTTAAGAGTAGAGAGCGGCTTCAATATAAAACAACCTCACTCTTTTTTAAGCCTAGGTTGGTAGGGCTTTGGGCAATATACTTTTCTCAGAAACTTAACCATCTTTTTTTTTTTTTTTTTACTTTTCAATGTTTTTGAATCCCATAAGGTCTATGTGGTAATTATCATACATACAATCTTTTTCAAAACCTAATTCTAATATATTACTTACTCCACTATTTCCCTATAATTTTTAGTTGAAGTATGAGTGACATATAATATTACTGCTTTTACTTTTTTATTCAACTACACATAGATTCTTGAGTCTGTCAGCTTTGGTGGGAAAATCACGCCTTTAAGTTCTTTTCCTTGAGCTATTTGCCCTGTTAAAACAGATCCACTGAATGCCACAATCTTGAGGATTGGGTGTCGCCAGTCCCCTGGGGATATGTGCTCCAGTTTGAATTACAGATTTATTGAGACTAGAAATGAGGCTGGCATTGTAAAATTAAGTTTTGAGTGCTGTCTTAATAGTAATATGGCTGATAAATGAAGGTGAGAATTGACTAGGGGAAGGAAAGTCAAGGTCAGAGACTGTTCCTTTCACTCAATGAACATGCATGATGTACCCACTATTTTCCTGTCAGTATGCTAGAGTTTAGAGACCAAAAAAAAAGTGAAAACAATCGATAAGAATTTCAGCCAACTTGGAGCTTCTACTAGTGACAGAAGGAAGCAGCATTTAGGTGATATGTTTGAAAAGGTTTTTTCTGGCCTGGGCAATGCAGATATTCTAAGACCATGCGTTTCTTTTTCTCCTTCAGGGCTCCTATCCTTAGTAAGCACCATCTCCTTTAGGCTGCTAGGTTTCTCTATCTGATTAATTTCTCAAGTGTAGAATAAGATTCATTACGATGGGGCCATCCGGGATTCCTCTGAATTGGACGGAAGTCTCCCATTGCTCCGTTTCCTCCGTCCCTCTGACACCATTCTAGACCCCTCAGAATGACAGAGGACCCCAATGTCCTTGCTAAGTAGAAGAGAGGCTTTGATGCCATGACTATTGCCAACTTTATGAACTCCAGGTGAACTTCTAATGGACTCTTCTTATTTTGCTTTGTCTTTCAATCACAAGGGGTTTGGCATCTGATCACTGTGCACTCTTCTTTTTCAAAACAGAATGTGATATTTTTGGATATTCAAAATGCTCAGGGATAAGTTAATGACCCTTAAAGGAAAAAAAATTATAGGGGAGATAGAGTGGAACGATGGTCATAATTATACAATTATGCGGGGCGTGGGGCTTCTGTTCTGCTGCGGAAACCCCTGGGGAAACTGCAGCCTAGCTCCAGACCTGCTTCCAATAGCCAAACAGACTCTGGGCTGTGGCATGACTGCGGATCCAGAGCAAGCAGTAACAGTGGCAGTGTCCAAATGGGCAGCTCTTCAGGTCACAGGATAGATGCCAGATCTCTTGGTAGGTCCATTTGCAAGTGTAGCTTAAGGAGCTATTTCTGAAAACTGAATCCAGAGTGGTTTTGCCTCCCCCCGCCCCATGAAAAGAGCATTGAAATCCATTCCAATAAATCCTTTTAGACTTAAAATAGCCAGAGTAGATTCTTTCTCTGCAACTGAACTTTGACAAATTCAGTATTACTTCTTACCTATTTTATCACTTGTCTTTTTCCCCTAACTCATGTTCGAAGGCAAAATTCACAGCAGTTTAATGTCATTATGTATTCTTCCTAGCTTCACCAAGTGTCTAGTGGTATCTTAGCCACACAAGATGCTCAGTAAGTATATATCTGATACAGGGAAGATGCTCAAAAACAGTGGGCTAAAAACTAAGCACCCGTTACCAACAACAAAACAATGTGTCCATCAATCGCAACAACTTCAAGTATAAAACAATAATAATTCTTCTCCAAATATTATATGTCTAATGTTCTCTTTTTTTTTTTTTTACTTTTTTCCTAATGTTCTCTTTAAACCTTTTTTGTAATGGTTGTTGTTGTTTTTGCTGTTTATTTACTTATTTGGAGAGAGAGAGAGAGAGAGAGAGAGAGAGAGAGAGAGAGTGGGAGCATGCACCAGGTGGGAAGGGGCAGAGAGGGACACATTTTCAGTGTGGACCCTGACACAGGGCTTGATCTCATGAGTTCACTAAGTTTTAGTGGAAATGAATTAATTCCAATATTTGTTTATGGTGCACAGCAGGGTAAGTAACAAAAGTACAATCAAAAGTACTTTTATTTCTTTTTAATTGCCTGACATCTGATTTTGTCTCCATTACCTAAAGAGCCACTACAATTCTGTTCAACACAAAGAAGGCCGCCTTAAAAGAGCAAATGTAGTTTACAAAGGTAGACTTTATCTAACTAGTGGAGTTATTACCAAGGGTTCTTTATACTAGATATAGCTCCTATAAAAGTAACCCCAAATTGTAATTTTGATTATAATCACTAAGCAGATGTTTTTGTTCATGTGTATTATTTTTATTTAAAAATTGCAGATAAAAATGAAACTGTAATTATCACAACTCCAATAAACAAGAAGAGGCAATAAACAAAGCAATGAAAATTGTGCCATATTTTCCCCTAAAATCATGAGCTCTGCTTCAATTCGGCCAATAGCTGGACTTCCTTCCAATTGCCATCTATCAGCTGTCTAAGGGACTCCTTTTAAAGAGGAGGAGGCCTCCGACTTTTCTCACCCCACTGATCTCATTCGAGAAAAGACATTTTTAAAGAGTGCATTTTTAAGACTACAGTTAATGGAACAGGACTCTTTAAACTCTATGCTTATTAAATCAATAATTCTCAGCTCAAGGTGTCCAGAAATTTGTGCCCTTTTCCTTCAGTTTTAATGATGATTTCTTTTTTCTCTTCTTAAGCACAATGAAAGAGGCTTGGCTTCTCTTAAAAAATGTATTTTGTTTTCCCACTAATGGACTGTTTTGTTTCCATTTGGCACCTAAGAAAACTAAGATGCTGGACGCCACATGGCTTTCATCATCAACATGGCACCTTTAGTAAAGGTTAGGGCTGTTCTTAAGTTTTGAATAACTTTTCACAAGTTTTATTTCTGGATCTTTTTAAATGGCTAGCTAAAGAAATTAAATAATGAACAAATGAATGTATGTACAGTCCAGTGACTGGTTGGTAGAACTCAAGTGATTGATCTTTTTTTCTTTTGATACAAAGCCAAACTATTTCAAGCCAAATGTCATCTTCATTCAATTCCAATCTTTTCCCATCTGATTTATTCCACCCCCACAGCACAGCCAACTACACCGCCCCACCCCCCACCCCAAGCATCCATTTAAAGGGCAAATGCAGTTAATTCTCAAAGTCAAATTTAGTTTCACTAGAGGAACAGTTACTAAGGCCTTTTGTAATTGATGTGTTTTACATAAAAGCAGCATTCTATCCATTCAGGAGTTCTTAACATAAAAGACATTGCATTTGAATGGAGACTACAATTTGCCTGGTAATTTTTCATCACCACTGGAGTCTTTTATCTTCTGTCAATCAACACTGGGAAGCAGGAGGGTTTTATCCACTCTAAGTAACAGAGAAGGAGGTGCAGAGCAGCCATTAAGAAGACAAGGCTAGAGATGTTTATATCTTCCTTTATGTGCCTTGTCTAAACTAAAATGTTTTCCCCAATCGTACACAATCTGGAATTGTTATAAATAATTACAGATTTTTCAGTCCTAGAAGGTGAGTTATCAAAATGTAACTCCCTGATTTTAATTGCATATATTCCGTCTCTATCTAAGTTCATGCTGGTATGTGATGGCAGTTAAACGGCTTAATCACCTATCAATGACCTTTATCTACTGTCTATATTCTTTCTTCAATAATTTTTACAGAAAAAAAACGTGCGGATCTTTATTTTCTGTAACCTGGAAAATGTGTTGTGAGAGCTCTCAACAACCATTAAAACGCAATGCCTACAGTGTAAGAATGAAAACTAATCACCGACCCTTACATCCTTATTTGCACTGAATGACATGTCTGTACTTCAGAAATAGCCCAAACCCTTGTGTGCTGGGCACGTGAGGAGATCAGAATGAGTCACTCGACTTTCATGCAGGTTTATGGGTGTTTGCAACCAGAAAGAGGTTACCATTCCTTGAATTGAAAATATTGTTTTACGGATAAAAATACTGAAATACAAAGAGGTTGGGTAACTTTCTCAATTCTTAGGATTAAAATGGGGGAAAAAAAGAAAATGAGATATTGGCATAATCTGTACAGTGCTGTCACCACTCTGCCGTGCCACATTCTAAATCAACTTAATTCTATAGATACTTATTTTCCCTTCTGTCCTCTTTTTTTATGTTGACTTATTTTGAGAGAGAGAAAGTAGGGGGAGGTGTTGGAGGGGTAAAGAGTGACAGAGAGAGAGAATCCCAAGCAGGCTCTGCACTGTCAGCACAGAGCCCGAAGCGGGCCTTGAACCCACAGACTATGAGGTCATGGCCTGAGCCGTTATCAAGAGTCAGACACGGAACCTCCTGAGCCACCAGGCGCATCCCATTCCTGTAGTCTCGAGTGCAGCAGGGATTATGCGGGAAGACAAGGAGGAGAAGAACAATGCAGTTGACGGTGAGGGTGCACAAAAACCCAGGGGCGTGTAGAACGACGTGGCGTCTCGAAACACACTGGAGGGGTCTCTGCAGCTCGAACTGAGGAGCGACAGGAGCGGATGAAGGAGACAGCAGTGACGCCCGTCCCCAGAGAGGCCTGTGCTCAGGAGTCGGCCCTGTGCCCTGAAAACTTCCGCAAGTGAGCCTTCAGCAAGAAGGGAACATAATCACAAATGGTCCCCGTGTGTGTTTGTACACTTTTCAATGTTTTAAAGAACACCATGCACGTGTAGAGGGTGGATTACAGTGTCGTGGTGGAGACGGAGACCCTCAGGAGAGTCTACAGAGGTTGGAGTGAAGCCAGTATCCGTGAATGGATAGAAGAAGGGTGATTTTGCATGGTATTTGAGGAGGAGCATTCGAGTGGCACAGAGTGAATGTCAAGGGAGGAATGGAAACTCACAAAGACTCTTAAAGGGCGCCTGGGTAAGCGTCCTACTTTGGCTCAGGTCATGATCTTACTGTTTGTGGGTTCGAGCTCATGTCAGGCTCTGTGCTGACATCTCAGAGCCTGGGACCTGTCTTAGGATTCTGTGTGTCTCTCTCTGACCCTCCCCTGCTCACACTGTCTCTCTCTCTCTTTCTCTCTCTCTCTGTCTCTCTCTCTCTGTCTCAAAAATAAACAAAACAGGGGCGCCTGGGTGGCTCAGTCGGTTAAGCCTCCGACTTCGGCTCAGGTCAGATCTCACGTTCGTGGGTTCGAGCCCCGCATCGGGCTCTGTGCTGACGGCTAGCTCAGAGCCTGGAGCCTGCTTCTGGTTCTGTGTTTCCTTCTCTCTCTGCCCCTCCCCCTCTCATGCTCTGTCTCTCTCTGTATCAAAAATAAATAAAACATTAAAAAAAATAAACAAAACATTAAAAATAAAAAAAAAAGACTTAAGATTTCTCCCTTGGACAACTGGGTGCCATTTTCATTAACTGGGACATAAAATGTATGCCTAAGAAATTTCTTCTGGTAAAGATCATTTGTTCACTTTTGAACATTTTAAATTTGTATTATATTTAGAGGACAGTGCCCAGCATACGGGAGGTATAAAAAATATTTGTTTAGTGAATTATGGCCATAGATTCTTGGCTGAAAATATATAGTTAAGAAATATTGGAGTGGGGAGGTTGGTAATATTCTCTCAGAGAAACTGTATGGAATAGGGAGAGAGAATAAATGTTAACTTTTAAGGAACGGTGCAAGATTCAAGATTTTGGCTGGGGGGTCACAGAAATTAAACAGACTTCTGGAAGGAGCCAAGGTCACACAGACAGAACAGCATAGTGAGGAACAGAACTGATGTATGGCAATACCTTCACTACTTTATTTTCTCTTGCAACAAAAAACCATTTACTTTGACCCAAATTTTAATATGTTCCCAGAAATATAATTTGTTCCATCATTCAATTAATTTCCTTAACCAACAAACATTTATTCCCTTTACCTGGCACTTTCCAAGGTTCTGGGGTCATAAGATAAAAATTTTAGGAGCTTTTATTAGCAAATATTCTATGACAAGCCACCAGATTTGTTGAAGGAAGTATAATGAACATAAGCTTCATGCCACTGGTGCCTTTTAAGTCTCTTTGTTATCAGTGATGCTCGTGTGGAAACTGAGCCAGTCCATTCCCAGGAGTCCCCAACTCCCACAAGAGGTTAATACAAAAAAGGTTTTCTTAGGTCAAAAATATTTTCCCACCACTCTGGGCACTGAAAATTTGTACGGCTTCCTTTCTTTTTCATCCCTTAAAAAGAAAGATGAGATCGGAATATCCAATATGCTCTTGTCTAGCAGGACACCTTAGATTCTATGTCAACGTATTATTGGCTGATTTCACCGGTCCATTCATCCGTTCCTTCCTGCGATGTGCACACACTGAACACCTTTTGCACGTCATTGACTAAGCTAGTCTCTGGAATCACTCTAGGAACTAAAGGAAGACGAGAAAATCCTGGGACAGAAAGTGATGCTTGATGTTGGCCTTTGACATGAGCAAAACGAAGTCAGCCCTGGGAAAGAGGTCCCTGGGCAGCTAAGGATCCCAGGCAACAAGGAGCACAAGGGGAAGGCTGTGAGACACTGCAGGGCAGAGTGTCTGCAGTGAACTGAGGGAAGATGAAGTCACAAAGAAAGTTAAAATGAAGAACAACAGAAGATGAATTGGCTTAAGTGCTAAATTAAGGAGGTGGCACTTTACTACAAATCTGTGGGAGCCCCCAGGGGAGTGTCAGCCTGGAGGGACAATTCGACCTGCATCTGGGTCCCTTCTCCCCTGCGGCTGGCTGCGAAGAGGCTGGCCCAGAGGCAAGCACACGCGGCACACTGACGATGCCAGCTACAATCTTGTCACCTTGCCATTTCTCCAGAGAAGTCAATTACTTTGAATCAGTATCAGAAACATCTTGGTGAATTTTGACAATGACATTCCAATCAATTATGATTAAAGCAAAGACTTTTATTCTGATTCCTGAAATATTTTTCGTAGTATCTCAACCTTGTGATCTTTGCCTCCAGGGCTGTTTTAGCTCTTGTGGAAGACACAATAAGCACAGCCGTGTAGCCTGTAGGCAGAGAATAGAACACAATGCTAAAATAAAACAAACGATCCAAAAATAGGAGGCAAAAGTTGATGGCCCAGGGGTGGAATTAGGGTACCTCAGTATGCTGACATCAGTAGGTCCTATAGAAAGATACCATCACATGCATAGCGCGACAAAGGCAAAATGAATCCTCTTTCAAATCTAAGGAACATGCAATGTTATGTAGAGCAAAGAAAAGAGATTTTGAAGGATGACCCGTCAAATGGCACACTATGGCATTTACCTTCACTGACAATGTAACTCTAACAACTGAGTTGGTATATTTCACTTGTTATCTACTGGTTCCCTCGGGCCTTTTCACAGCTTTGCATCTGTTGTTCCCAGCTTGTTCCTAGTTGGTAAATAGCTGATGTGTTACACACAACATTGATACTGCTTTCTTAAACACCTCGTGGTGACTCTACAGCTCTGTTAACTTCATCAGACCTGCCCTCTTTTCCTAGCCCTCTGACAAGCCTGACTTTGCCTGAGTCTTCCTGTTCAGTTCTATGGCCACTATTGCACTTTCTCGGCCTCTAGAGGTTATTGTTGCTTTGCAACAAGGTTGCAGTGTCTGCCAAGTGCTCTTGAGTTCTTCCTCCTTTCTCTTATTACAGACAGCTGGGTTAGTGAGGCCACCTGATGGGTGGGCTCCACTGTAACCAGACTGCTTTAAATGAAACCAGTGATTAGGAGCAAACTTTACTATTTCACAGGTAAAATAAAAATCGTATCCATAATCTCAATGGATCCTTCTAATAATCCTACAAAGGAGGCATTAGGATGGATGGCCCTTATGTAAATAAGGAACGTGTAACTGGGAGAAGCAAAGCAACTTGAGAGGACATACCTACTAAGGGGGTGAGGGGACAGGATCGTGTTCTGTTCGGCTAGTTGGAAGACCTTTGTCTTTCCTGAGACTCATTTCTTCATGCAACAATTTGATGAGGTCTATGAATCTTGAAACTTTATACTTTCAGTAGCTCTAAGCCGCCATTGTCCATATGATCGTAGGTTTCATCTCTAAATATGACCTTATATAGTCTGATGAACCCCTCTTTCCTTTGTCTTAAGAAAATACAAGTGGATTTAAAAATCTATAGTCACGCCTGGGATCTTAAGAAGGTAGACAGGATCAGAAACTTAGATATTATACAATATTTGTTTTACATATTTAGGATTTTATTTTTTGAAGCAACGAAGGTAAACTGATGATTAACTATGCTTAAGCCTTCATGCCTTACATTCTTTCTTAATTCAACACTACCTAACAACCAAAAAATCCAAGACTTTACTATAAATAAAAAGGTTTTTTTTTTCTTCGCAAGGTCCTTTTGGTTGCTGACATTCAGTTTATATAGATGGAAATTCCGGAAGCAAAGAAGGACTAGAATGGTAATGTAGCATTCTGGCTGCCGCATTCCTTCTGCGAGGACAGCAGAAAACATGCTTCAAAATGCAAATGCTGGGGTCAGACGGCCTGGATCTGAGGTCTAGCTCTATCCCTCATCTGTGTAAACTCAGGAACCGCCAGTGAGACATGACCCAGAGCAATCCCTCCTTCTAGTGTCTTCGTCTACAATAAGGGATGATCAAACAGTCTCATTCCAGACATCTTGTAAGAGTTATAAACACCTAGCAGAGTGATTATAATTAAAGTAAATATTAAATATCTCATACTGGGATTTAACACTTATTAGTATTTTCTAGGTTCTACGTACAGTACAGATTATTTTATTTATCTTCAAAACAACTGAATTAAGACAGTATTATCCCTATTTTACAGATGAGGAAAATGAAACACACTTTTCCCATTAAAAGGTAAAGAATGTTTAATTTCTGAATACCTAATATTTGTTAAGCATTGAAAACTTACTGTCTCATTTAAGCATCACAAATCAATTTAGAAGTAAACATTCCTTCTTCCATTTTTCAAATGAGGAATTTCCATTACAAACAGGGCATAAACAGTATGGAGGGTCCTCAAAAAGTTAAAGATAGAACTACCCTAGGATCCAGCAATCACACTGCTGGACATTTACCCCCAAAATAGAGAATGCTAATTCCAATGGACACATGCACGCCGGCGTTTACAGGAGCATTATCTACAGTAGCCAAATTATGGGACAACCCACATGTCCATCAACAGATGAATGGACAAGGAAGTTGTACTATGCACGTACACAATGGAATATTACTCAGCCATAAGGAAGAATGAAATCTTGCTATTGGCAATGACATGGATGGAGCTAGAATATGATGCTAAGTGAAATAAGTCAGTCAGAGAAAGACAAATACCATCTGCTTTCACTCATATGTAGAATTTAATAAACAAATAGGGTACCTGGCTACTCAATGTCATACATCTGATGAGCAGAGATTCATTCCCAGGCTTATTTTACATCAAAATCTGTTTCTGTCTCTATTTTCTTCCTTTACTGGGTTATGCCTTTTATCTACTAAAGCAAAAATTTTGCTACACAAGGAATACAGCTAAGAATTAATAACTTTGAATGAAAAAAATTAAGCATGTTTGGCTAGAGATCCTGAAAAATAGTAGTTTTCTTATATGAACTATGATAAACAAATGGGAGGGAGGAGAGATACTGTAAGCTCTTTCGGGCAAACAAAGGCAATATGCTATTGTTGAATCCTGAATAAATAAGGCACAATTACTATTCTTAACAAGTTGGCAGTATACATATTTGTAAAAAATAAAATAATAAAATAAAAAGTTGAGAAATCACTGTGTGATTCTTCTTTCACTGGCTGCATGATATTTGGCACACCACTAACCTCATTAAATCTCAATAAATGTATCTTTAAATTGCAAATAAAAATACCTACTTTCCAACGTTGTTGTAAAGACTGAGTAAGATAATATATGGGAAGATTAGAGCCAATTCCACTTTATGTGAAATCGCATCATCAAATTTGCAATCCCCTTCTCGTCTTTAAATTTGTTTTAACTTAATTCTTTACAATCATCCTAAAATGAAGTCATTATGTTTTATTTACTAATTGTTTCCCATATTTATTGAATCACAAATGTCTGCTGGAGCACCTGGCACTTAGTGGATGGTAAACAATTATGAATGAATGATTATGAGTGAATGAATGAATGAGAGATTACCATCCAGAACCTAGCATATACTCAACAAATATTGTTATTTTTGTGCTTAAAATTATTACTCTGTTAGTAACACAAATACATGTTTTTCTTAATAAATATTCTGTAGTAACTAATGGTAGTAGTGGACCTCAAACAGAAAGAACCATACAGTGTGATCTTTATAAGGCCTCTACTTGCCTTCTTAGTGATAAATTTCTGGGGGTCAAGTATAGATCAGGGTGACCAGTAGGATGTTATCTCTTCTCATTTTTTAAATGTTGATTGATCGATTGATTGATTGATTTGAGAGAGTGAGAGGAACAGAGAGCGGGACAGAGGATCCAAAGCAGGCTATGTGCTGATGGCAAAGAGCCCAGCAAGGAGCTTAAACCCACAAGGCACGAGATGACAGCCAGAGTTTAACCAGCTGAACCACCCAGGTGCCCTTCTCTTCATTTTGATATTAATTCTCATAGCAAGCATTAACGATGTCAATTAATATTCTTGCTCCTTTCTATGATGTAGTTTTTCTTGCTTTAAATCAAGCTGGAAAGTGTGGAAGTAACAAACTATTGCAGCTTACAAAATATCTCCAGGCACATATCCTTTGTACAGACCAGAAACGTATGATTTGGCAAAGTAATGAGGTCACAGTGTGTAGGGGGGGAGGGGGCATCACCAAACAACAAGTTACAAGACAAGGTTCAGACCCTGAAGGTCTATGTGCTGAAAGAGAAAGGACACTCGTACCATAGGTGTAATGGCAAAGGTCTACCTCAAAGTGATCAAATTCAGAGACCGTTTTGAAGGCAGTTGGCAGGATTTGCTGATTGATCTAATGTGTAATGGGAAAGAAAGAGAGGGTCAGAGATGCCTCTTTGAGTTTTTGGTCAGAGCAACTCAAGGAATGATCGCCACTTCCTGCCGTGGGAATGTGCTGGGGAGGAGATGCAGGCAAAGCCAAGGTCTGCTTAAGAGAGGTTAAGTTTAAGATGCCACCAGGTGAGGTACTGGGAAGGGCTGCACTGGCTGCTTCCCTGTGCTGGGTGAACTGTCCTAGGGGCCCAGAGGCTGGGCAGCCCCGGGGCCAGGGACGCACAGCCCCCACAGGCCCAGAGGACAGAATGCAAAGCAAGAGGGTGCTCTACAAGCTTGGAATTGAATGAAAACTGCCTTGCTTGATTTTCAACTTACTTGAGGCCAGTCACCTCTTTATTCTTTTCATTTTCTTCCTTTTGGAGTGAGAACCTCCATCCCTGGCCTGCATTTTGGGAGCAGATAACGTACTATCTAATTTCTAGTTTCACATGGCCGTATATGGGGACAAATGTTGCTCAAGATGGACTCTACGCAGAATCTTGGTCATGCTTGATCTAAATGATGTTGATGAACACATTTGGGACTTTTCAGGTCATGATATTTAAATAGGACTTTGGACACAGAGTTAATACTCCAATGAGCTGAGATTTCTGGAAGCCGGGGTGAAGTGAGGTAGGCTGCATGTGAGTTGGACAGGAATTTGGGGGGACATAGGATAGGCTGTTGTGGAGTAAAGGAATCCCCTTAAAATATATGTCCAACTCCCAAAAATTATGAATGTGACCATATCTGAAGGAGAGAGAGAGAGACAGAGAGAGAGAGAGAGAGAGAGAGAGAGAGAGAGAGAGAGAGAGAGAGATCTTGCATATATAATTGAATTAAGGAACTCAGGATAAGATCGTCCTGGACTATCTGGGCGGGAACTAAATCCAGTGACACATCCTTAGGAGAAAGAGGCATTCGGGGATTTGGAAGAGAGAAACGGAAGAGGAGGCCGCGTGAAGGTGGAAAGTGGAGGCGGAAGATGCACCTTAAAAGCCACAAGCCCAGGAACACCTGAAGCCACTAGAAGCAGGAAGGAGAAAAGCAGCATTCTCCCCATTCTCCCCATTCTCCCCTCGAGGCCCTGGGGAAAGTGCAGCCTTGACTGTAGGGAATATTTGTCTATTCTTTGAAGCAGCCTAGTTTATGGCGATTTGTTCTGACAACCATGGGAAATAATAAAGGTAATTAGAAATATGGGACTAGCATCCAGGAGAGAAATCAGAGCTGGGTATACTCTGGGTAGGATATTAAGAAGCCATAATACTGGGTAGGATTCCACAGGAAAAACAGTATGTATTTATATATATAATAATACAGTATATATATACATGTATCTATGTGTATAGAGAGGGAAAGACACCAAGAGAGACAGACACACATAGAAAGAGAAAGACAGACACACAGAGAGATACAGAGATAGAGAACAACAAAGAGACAAAGACAGTGACACAGAGAGACAGACAGACAGATAGACACACACACACACACACACACACACACACAGGAAGAGAGATCAAATGATTGAGCTCTGAGGCCATACAGTGTTTTGGGAAGTGTAAAACTGAGAAAGATCCAGAAAAGAATACTGAAAATAAGTAAGCAGGAGAGAATAGAAGACCAGCAAGGAAGAGGGCCCTTGAAACCACAAAAAGAATTTCAAAGAGGAAAGGCTTAGCGATGTGTCAAATGCTGCTAGATGTCAAGTAGTTTGATGGCTAAGAATTTAACACTGGATTTGGCAAGTAGCAGTAATTGATAACTTGAACAATGGTACTTTCTATAAAGATCCAGTTTCAAATATAAAGACTCAGGGCCTCTTAGGCTCAAGAGAGATTATGGAGAGAAGCTGTGGAATTGCTAAGACAGAGGATATCCTTGGAAATTTTCCTGCAAAATAGAAACAGAAAAATCATGCACAGGTTTTCACACCATGTTTTGTGCCACTGTTACCTCATTTCTCTGCTCCCATTCCACAGGAAATAGGTTCCAAATTCGTTGTATTTACAATAATGAAGGGGACAAAATGCTTTGCACAGGAAATCCCATTAAGAAAGATCAAATAAAGCAAATATATGTGACAGAAAAGAGGCAATTGTGCGTTCTGTAACGTGCAGTCCGAAGGAGGTGGGGTCCTGTGCACAAGTAGGAAGGTCCGCAGATGGGACTGGACACAGTTCCTGCAGCGCCTTTTCCTCCACGGGGTAGGAACGGTGTTATGCACACTTGGAGTTTCTGACAGAAGAAACCCACTTCCACGCTGAGGAAATATAGACTAAGTTTTCTTCAATGCACTCCAGGCGTAGATGCCTAAAATGAATACCATGATACCAATGATCATACCAACTATTGGACATGATGTGGTTCTTAAATTTAAAAAAAACAACAACTTTATTTTCAGATGGAGCCCAGCATTATCACTAAGTATGAGATCTGAAACAAGTTACTTAACATCTTTCTTTATTTACCAGAACAAAATATTGCCGTGTCCATTTGCAGAGGTGATAAGGGCAATTTTAGAGAGAGTAAAAGCCGGGGAGGGACACAGGAAGAAAGAGACAGAATCTTAAACAGGCTCCAAGCTCAGTATGGAGCCTGATGAGAGCCTTGATCTCACACCCTGAGATCATGACCTGACCTGAAACCAAGAGACTCAATCCACTGAGCCACCTAGGCGCCTCACTATGGAGTCATGGATACTGAAATATCCTCCCTGATTCTGAGCAAGGAAAATCGTTCCCTATGTACTGGTCTAAAGACAGATGACCTCAATTCAAATCTTACTCTTACATCTCAGTATCCACGACACTGAGATTCAGATACACAAATTCAAATATCAGTTTCCTCATTTGAATATGAAGACAACTATATCAACATCACATGGTTGCTATGAAAAATTTACATAAGACAATGAATTCAAAGTACTCAACCCATACTGTTTCATAAGTACATTTTAACTATTATCATTTAAACTTAGTTACTTTAGAGGTGCCTGGGTGGCTCAGTCAGTTAAGCATCAGGCTTCAGCTCAGGTCATGGTCTCACTGGTTTGTGGGTTCAAGCCCCGCATCAGGCTCTGTGCTGATAGCTAGAAGCCTGGAGCCTGCTTTGGATTCTGTGTCTCCTTCTCTCTCTGCCCCTTCCTCACTTGTGCTCTGCCTCTCTCTGTCTCTCAAAAGTAAATAAATGTTAAAAAATTTAAAAATAAAAATAAGATAAAGTAGTTACTTTATTATTTTGACGCGGTCTTCCTTCCTTCCCTTAAGCAGCTCAGAGTGTAGTGGAGAACATTAGTCAGTAACTAAGCAAATACGTGGCGGCCCAGAATACGGGCCCTACTGGAAGGAGCAGTTCCATGCTCAAGTGTGCACTCAGCTCAGCCAGCTGTACCACTTCGTTAGTGCTCAATTAAACACACCCACAGCAGCACTTGTGGAACTGCAGTGAGTCTGCTCTAGAGTGCAGAGTGATTTATGGAGTAATGCTCTGAGGCTCTAGCAGGCTTCATTTGCATGAGAAAAGGACAATTTGATCCCTCAGTCTGTAATTCTCAGAGAACTGCTCTTCCTGAACCTCATTCTTGGTTTATTTTCCCTTGGAAAGGAATCTGTCATTTTAGAAATACATGTAATCATGTGGCAACCGATAGGAGGAAAAGGCTGGAGTGACCTCATACCGAATGACCTCATGTTTGGGTAAGAAGATCGAGTTGCTGTTGGCATTTAAAATTGTCTGTTTGGATAACAGTGTCCCCCACACACTTCATTCATTCAATGTATTCCAACAGTTTGACTGATTGGTCTATGATCTGAAAGTCTGAAGCAGAGAGAGCACTGTGAGCAGGGGGCTCAGGGATGGACTTCGGACTTCCTGTGAGGGCACCAAAGGGATACTGTGGACCCATGTGGTCCCCACGGTGTGGTGGTGCCAGAATCCCTACCTTATTACCATATCCCAACGAACCTGGCTCCGCCCTCACCTCGTTCAACCCACTCTTCATGCTGCATTGGCCTTTATTACGGATTTACACAGAATCCTTCAAAGGTCCTCCACTGGTCTTAATAGACTTAACATAACATGCAAGGGCCTCCGTCACCTGTCCCCTCATCCCGTCAAACTCCCCACCTTTTTCGTTTCAATTTATCTCCTGGCTAAAAGGAAGGAGATCGCCACACTGATATGCTCTTTGCGTCAGCTGTTTCCTTTGGGAGTCATTTTCCCCCTCCTTGCCTGACTTCTAGTCAGGCAGGTACCGGTTCCTGCATGTAGCCCTTTCCTGACCTCAGCTTTAAAGTTCTGCACAGTGCCCCAATCTTTGCTCCCACTACGCTGTTCTCATAGACAATGCCACAGCTAAGTCCATAATTCCCAGCATTTGGTGGGTCACAGGCACCTTTGGGTATCTGTAGAGTTTTATGGAGTTTCACTGCAAAATAAACACACCCTCAGCCTCACACAGACACGTGTTATATCTAGTGTCAGGTGTCTGTGAGTTATCTTGAGGCTTATCTCTAGATGTACTTGGAAGAGTTCCCCACTCTTGATTATGAGTTTCTGAGGGTCAAGGCCTGTAACTTGCTACTCCTAGGTACAGCGCAGTTCTACCCTGTAACAAACTACCCATAGGTGTGTGCTTCAGTGAATCAAGTTAGGAAGCCAAGCAACGATGACTAAGTACCGAATACACTCCCGTCACTGGACCCCAAGGAGTCAGAGGCCGGCGTGTTGTGATACAAACCTCTGTGTTTACTGGAATACTGTTAATGGTTAAAGTTGGAGGTGAGGGTGTATGCGGGACAACTTGCTGAGGAGTATGAGTGGACAGTCAAGTCCCTATTCTTCTTCTCCATTCATAGGTTAACTCTAAACTATGTGATAAGTCAGCACCGTTCAATTATCTGCTTTATGCCAATTGCATTTCTGTCTTTGCCCTCTGATTGTTTCTCTTAGCTCCGGGCCACCTAAAATTCTCTTAGATACATGAAAGGCACCTCAAACAAGCATGTCTAAAATAAGTTTTATGATCATTTCCACCAAGTGTGGTTTTCTAATGCTCTGCACACATGGCTGACTAGATCTAGATCTAGATCTATCTCACCTCAGGTTTGTTACGTTTGGTATTTCCTGCCACATTACCACCGATGTTTAATCTATTAAATGTGTATATTCATGTATCTGGTTGTGAATGTATACAAAACATAAATACTTCATGCCATATGGAATCAGTTCATAAGGAGTCAGCTTTGCTCATTCCTATGTTGCAAGAGCCTCACAGTGCCTGGAACTGAAACCTCATAGACACACACGTGCACACACACACACACACACACGCACAAGGAACATAATCAAATACACTGTGTGTGCCTTCCCGCTTTCACTTTGTCCTTCTACTGATTAGGATCCAGATTTGATGGTTGGAATGGGATAGCCACCTTGGCTCAGCCCTGGAGGCTGTGAATGAAGGGTGATGGGTCTGTAATATAGAAGTGTCTTGGGTTCCTGATAATCAGGGAGCCACGGTAGGAGCGAGGAAGTGCTTATATGGACTAGAACAAGGAATAAACCTCTGTGTTGTCACACTTGTCCTGAGTATTCCACTGCTCAGAATAAAGCTAACTGTATCTAATATGAGGAATCTATTCACCTCTCATGAAGTTTTCTGAATAGTTCCAATTTGCCTTACTTTTCATTTCTATGTAATAAACATTCAGTCTTACCTGAGATAGATGTTCCAGTTTCTTCATAAGGCGGTATGTTTACTTGGAAACCTTTTTGGGTTTCCTGTAGAAAGCTGCCCCTCACATAGCTCTGCTCCTTCAGCCTGCAATGCATGCACCCGAAGTTCCCACATCATTGTTCATGATCCCTTTTTATTGGAAATGCACGTTCCTGCTTTCTTTCTTAGCTAACCCGTCCTGGCACAAAGTAGGCATGCCCAACAGTGATTATTGCATGAGTGAATATTATTGAAAAAGACTAAACAAATACTAAATGTTGATTCTGAGTGTAAATGAAGGAATTCTTACATGAAAGGAAAGATTCTTGTCAGCTTTAATATTAAGGAAAGACTCCTAGTGAGTACTAAGTGGTATTGCCCATGGGGATCCTGAGGGGCTCAGTCGGTTAAGTGTCCAACTTCAGCTCAGGTCATGATCTCACAGTTCATGGGTTCGAGCCCCATGTCAGGCTCTGTTCTGACAGCTTAGAGTCTGGAGCTTGTTTCGGATTCTGTTTCTCCCTCTCTCTCTGCCTCCTCCCCACTCATTCTCTCTCTTTCAGAAAAAGATAAACATTAAAAAAATTTAAAAAGTGGCATGGCCTTTGAATATAGGAAACATACATTAAAGGAGCTAAGGAGGTAGGCATTCTTCTTGAAGAAAAACTCCACAAACCAAGAAACAATGTTGGAAATGATCAGATGTTTGCTGAATCTTGCCCCAGAACTGCTACCATCACCCTCACTGTGACCTATGCTGAACACCAGCTCTGCTCTCAATTAATCACTGTTGCTCTTACCAACCCATTCTCAGCCACCCCGCTCACTTGAGGGCCACCATCTAGAATGCACGCTGTTGCGATCTCTTGATAGGTAACAATTCCCCACGTGCAAACGTTATGCAGGTAATTAATATGCATCAGGCAAATCCATGCTTTCGGTTTCTTCTCAATTACCACTCAAGTCATCTATATGATTATTGGGTTAAAACCAAAGCCGTGCTGCATTTTTCTGTTATTCTGGACAGGTTACTTGAGTTCCCTGGGTGTCAGGTTATGTAGGGACAATGGTGAATACCCCATGCCCTGAATGCTAACTTCCTTGAAAGCTGAGTCTGTGGCATATTTTACTTGATTCTCAACTACCAATAAGGTATTCAGTAGGTACTCCACTTATATTGAATGCAAAGCTTTTTGTTAGGTAGGTTAGTTTTTATTAAATAAGCAAATGGCATGGATAGAGCAAGGTAGGCAAGCAGACGGGAAAGGAGGGAGAGAAGAATAATATGTGTTAGGTGTTCCCAAACATGGTATCTCCGAGGCCTTTACTACCTATTGGTCATACTTCCAGCTCCAGTAGTACACACTTTATCAGTCATAGACGCCCCACGGTTGCATCTTTCCCCAGCATAGTACTGGCTCTCAGAGCCGGCCCCAGAGAATGCTGCCAGCTGCTTCTATTTCAGATGTAATTTTCTAAAATCTGCTCCCTGTGAGAAGTTTGTCCCCCTTCCTCTAACTGTGTATGTGTGTGTGTGTCTACAAGCACATATATGACTATATAGATAATTATAATAACTATATATTTAAAACTAAATATATATGCATATATATGTATATACAAATATGTGTGTGTATATATATATATTTTTTTTTCTTAAGTAACATACTGTAATCATATCTTAGGATCACTTAAAGTCTCAATTTAGCTTTATGGAGAAGAGGATGGTCTAACGAGATGGTGTAGACTCACCTCCTCCCACGGACACACCGGGTCTACAGCTCATGGAAATAATTCTCTCTGAAAAGGACCTGAAAACTAGATGAGCATCTCCTTCACAACAAACAGCAAAAGGGCCACATTGGGACAGGTGAGAGAGACAGCAATTTGGTTCCGCCCAAAACCCCACCACATGGTGACCACAGTCAGGAGGAATCTCAGAAATCTAAGGATTCTTCCTGAGGATGGAGGGGTTCACGCCCCATATTAGGCACCCCAAGCCTCGGCACCAGCAAGGGAGAGATGGACCCTCAAAACGTCTGGCTTTAGAGACCAGTGGCTCCCAAAGGGCTGTAGGGAGCTAAGATACTTCCCATAAAGAGCTTGCAACTGGACTTGCTTGCCCCATAAACCTACCCAAAAGAGCTGTTTGGAAGCAGGCAGACTACTGAGGAGGTTATTCACTTGCTAATCTTAAAGTATCTGCCAGAGGGGCAGGGACTCATTGGGACTCTCTAGGGACAGAGGTCTGGCTGAAGCATTTCTGCACTTTCCTTCAACCTACCTGGCACCAGAGGGCATGCCTCAGCCAGGTGCTCTCCCACCGCCCCGCAGATCTGGCGGCCACACCCAGTCCACCTGGAGGACCCTCCTTGATTGTCTGGCTCTCGTGACCAGGGAGGCTTGTGTTCCTGGGTCCCACGGGGCTGTGTCAATTAAAGAGACAGCTCTTGGCACTACACATAGAGCTGACTGAAACATATACCTGGTCTTTCTGTGAAAAAGGACTATTTGCTCGTCCTGGAGCTTCAGGCTGAGGGGAAGACTTCACGTTTGCCATACATCTAGAGGCAAAAGAGCAGCTCTCAGTAACAGTGGGCAAGGGGATGCCATCTTTGAGCTCTCCCTGGGCATTACCACAGCTTTTCGGTAACTCCCACTGGTCTGAAGCCCTGATTTTTTGCAGTTGTTGCCCAGGTGACACGTCCAGTCCTGTGGTGTGGAGGCCAACAGGGTTTGTGATTGAAGTCCCAAAGGATCGTAGGTATTTTTATACTTGAAAAGCTGCTTCCTGAAGGTCTGGCTCCAATCAGTCTGAAAACAGATGCTAAGATCCCTTCCTTTGGAACACTGCTGGGTCTTGGCACACCCTTAACAATTCGGGCCCACAAATAATGCATCACGCTTAGACAATCACAAAGGTTTGAGAGACAAATAAGAGCTGGGGCAAGGTTGGAATACAAGGTCTGTGTCTTATACAAATCCACTTGTTCAGGACTGGGAGAGAGAGTGGCTTCCCTTAAGACATATGTTCCAAATGAAAGAACAAGGTCAAACCTCAGGAAAAAACCTTAAGAAAATGAAAGGAAGTAATTTGCCTGGTAAAGATTTCAAAGTAACAGTCATAAAAAATTGCTCACTGGACTTGGGAAAAGAATGAGTGGATTCAGTGAGAACGTCAGCAAAAAGATAGAGGAAATAACAAAATACCAAACAGAAGTCACAGAGTTGAAGAACACAACTAAACTGAAAAACATATTATAGGGGTTCAACATCAGGCTAGATGAAGTAGAAGAATGTATCCATGGTGAAAACTCCAAGCTTTTCCTCAAAGCTCAGGAACAAGACAAGGACACCCATTCTCAACATAATATTGGAAGTCCTGGCCAGAGCAAGTAGGCAAGAAAAAAATGAAACTCCAAATGGGAAAGGAAGAAGTAAAACTGTCACTATTTGCAGATGCCATTTCATATTGAGAAAACAGTAAAAGAAATCTTGTTATCAGTAATATTGCAGGACACAAAATCAACATACAAAATTTGGTTGCATATCTATCCACTATCAGAAATAAAATGAACTATCAGAAAGAGAATTTTTTTCAAAACTCATTTATACTTGCATCATAAAGAATTAGATACCTAGAAATAACTAAAACTAAGGAAGTGAAACACCTGTTCACTGAAAATCACTATAAAACATTACAGAAACTGAAGAAGACACAAATGCATGTAAAAATATTCCATGCTCATAGATTGGTAGCAAAATATTGTTAAAATATCCATGTTACCCAAAATTATCTATACATTCAATGCAATCCCCACCAAAATCCCAATGGCATTTTTCACATGAATAGAACAAATAGTCTTGAAATTTGGAACTGGAAAACACTGAATAGTCAAAGCAATACTGAGTAAAACCAGCCAAGCTAAAGCATCTTGCTCCCTAATTTCAAACTGTATTACAAAGCCATAGTAATCAAAACAGGCATAAAAAACAGACACAAAGATCTAAGAAATAGAACAGAGAGCCCAGAAATAAAACAACACATATATGGTCAATTAAGTTACAATACAGTAGCCAAGAATATACAATGGGGAAAGGACAGTCTCTTTCATAAATGGTGGTGAGAGAACTGGACAGTCACATGCAAAAGAATGAAACTGTTTCTTATTCTCTTACACCATACACAAAAATTAACTCAAAATGAGGATTAAAGACTTGAATCCTGAAACCGTAAAACTACCTGAAGAAAAGATAGGTGCCAAGTTTCTTGGCAATGATTTTTTTTGGATCTGAATCCAAAAGCAAAGTGAATGAAAGCAAAAACAAACAGAGACTACATTAAACTGAAAAAAATTTGCACAGCAAAAGAAACCATTGATGAAATGAAAAGTCGATTTACTGAATGGGAGAAAATATTTACAAGTCATATATCCAATAAAGGGTTAATATCCAAAATATATAAAGAACTTATACAACTCAGTAGCAAAAAAACAATCCAACTAAAAATTGGTCAGAAGATCTGAATAGACTTTTTTTTTTTTTTACAAAGAAAACATACAGATAGCCAATAGACACATTAAAAGATGCTTGGTATCACTAATCATCAGGGAAATGTAAATCTAAACCACAAAGAATCACCTTACATTGTTTAGAATGGCTATTATAAAAAAATAATAAAATGAAAAGAAAAGAAATAACAATGTTGGCAAGGATGTGGAGAAAAGGGTGCCTTCACGCACTATTGGTGGAAATGTAAATTGGTGCAGCCACTATGGAAAACACTATGGAGTTTCCTCAAAAAATTAAAATTAGAACCACTATACAATCCAGTAATTTTATTTCTGCATATTTATCTGAAGAAAATGATAACACACTAATTTGCAAAGACATGTATGCCCCACGTTCACTGCAACATTATTTATAACAGTCAAGATATGGAATCAATCTAAGTATCCATCGAAGGCTAAATGGATAAGGAAGGTGTGATACAAATATGATATAAAATACAGTATACACAATCTATAAAGAAAATGCATATACACACTTGTACACACAATGGAATACTACTTAGCCATAAAAAGGATAAAACCTTGACGTTTATAACAGCTTGACTATAATGTACAGCAATATGTCTGTAGTCTTTCATCCATTTTGAATATATTTTTGTGTATACAAAAGTGGTCTAGTTTCATTCTTTTGCATGTTTCTGTCCAGTTTTCCCAATACCATTTGTTGGAGAGAGATTTTTCTCCCATTAGATATTCTTACTGCTTTGTTAAAAATTAGTTGACCATATAGTTGTGGACCCATTTCTGGGTTTTCTGTTCTGTTTCATTATTAATGTGTCTGTTTTTGTGCCAGCACCATACTGTCTTGATCACTACAGTTTTGTAATATACCTTGAAGTCAAAATTGTGATGCCTCCAGCTTTGCTATTCTTTTTCAAGATTGCTTTGTCTATCCAGGGACTTTTGTGGTTCTATACAAATGTTAGGATTGTTTGTTCTAGCTCTGAGAAATGCTCATTGCATTAAATGTGTACATTGCTGTCAGTATTATAGACATAACAATATATGCTACTCCAACTCATGAGCATGGAATGTTTTTCCATTTTTTGTGTCTTCAACTTATTTCATAAGTGTTTATAGTTTTCCAAGTACATATTTTTTACCTCTTTAGTTTGGTTTATTCCCAGCTATCTTCTAGTTTTTGGTGCAACTGTAAATGAGATCAGTGCTTTAATTTCTCTTTCTGCTGCCTCATTATTGGTGTATAGAAATGCAACAGATTTCCGTGGGTTGATTTTGTATCCTGCAACTTTATTGAATTCATGTTTCAGTTCTAGCAAATTTTTTGGTGGAGTCTTTCAGGTTTTTTACATAAAATACCATGTCGTTTGTGAATAGTGTAAGCTTGTTTTCTTCCTTGCTGATTTGTATGCCTTTTACTTCTTTCTGTTATCTGATGGGTGAGTCTAGGACTTCCAGGACTCTGCTAAATAACAATGGTGAGAGCAGACCTCCCTGTCTAGTTCCTGACCACAGAGGAAAAGTATTTTCCCATTGAGAAGACATTAGCTGTGTGCCTTTCTTATATTGGCTTTATGATTTTGAGGTATTTTCTTTCTATTCCTATGTTGTTGAGGGTTTTTATCAAGTATATATGCTATACTGTGTTAAATAATTTTTCTGCATCTACTGAGAGGATCATATAGTTCTCACCTGTATTTTATTAATGTGGTGCATCATGTTGATTGATTTGTGAGTACTGAACCACCCTTGCAGCCCAGGAATAAATCTCATTTGATTGTGGTTAATGATTCTTTTAATGTACTGTTGGATTCAATTTGCTAGTGTCTTATTGAGAATTTTTGTTTCCATGTTCATCAGGGATATTGGCCTGTCATTCTCCTTTTTAGTGGGGTCTTTGTCTGGTTTTAGAATCAAAGTGATGCTGACCTCAGAGAATGAGTTTGGAGTTTTCCTTCCATTTCCATTTTTTTAAAAAACAGTTTGAGAAGAATAGGTATCAACCCTTCTTTGTATGTTTGTAGAATTCCCCTGGGAAGCCATCTGGATGCAAACTATTGTGTGTTGGGATATTTTTGACTCCTGGTTTACAAATACTGAATTATGTTGCATGGCTGAAAGTAATAGAATGTTGTATTTCAATTAATAAAAAAAATAAAGATAACAGTTTATGAGGAAATGGCAGTTTTATTCACAAAACCTACTTTTAGTTTCCATTAATAATTAGGAAAAATAATTAAATATGTTTTGACATCAGATAGATCTTTTGATTACATTTAAGTTCACAGTAAAATTATTGAAAAAATCTGTATAACATCTCAAGGTAGTGTAAAGTCATTGGATATCAAGACATAGAAATAGAATTCATATTTTGCTATAAGAAAACAAAACAAAATTAAACAAATCAAAAACTAATCTCAACTTTAAGGCTTCTTTGCAATTCTACACAGAATATAAGGCAAAAAGTAATATTAAAAGAACTTTACATATTTTTATAGAATCAGAGCTAAATTAAGTATAGGAATAAGGAGACACTATTAGCTTTTTGCATTGCTGATAAAAAACCATTGGCTCAGCTTGAAATCCAATTCTTTTTGCAGAAAGTTTCTGATAACAACAATAAAAATGAGTCAGTAGAAAAGGTCATATCAGTGATGCTGCAAAGCCCAGCAAATGCCAGCGGTTCCATGCGAGATACTAATATTATTCTGGCCCTCCAAAAACTTTCAAAAATTGCCTGCCTGCCATTTTTTAAGAAATCCCAGAGCACCCACCTCTTACAGCACTGAAGTAACACAGTTAGCCACAACTACTCAATAGTATATGAGATCAAGATAGGAGAGAAGGAATATTAGGGAAAGCATCTCCATGTATTAAATTCAAGCCAAATTCTTAAATATTATTTTTAATTATATTTCATAAATGGAGAGATTATACTGAACTATCCTTAATTATCTTTTTACTGGTTTCTTTTTTTTTAATGTTTTATTTATTTTTTATACAGAAAAAGACAGAGCATGAGAGGAGGAGGGGCAGAGAGAGAAGGAGACACAGAACCAGAAGCAGGATCCAGGCTCTGAGCTAGCTGTCAGCACAGAGCCTGACGTGGGGCTCAAACCCATGAACGTGAGATCCAACCTGAGCTGACGTCGGAGGCTTAACCGACTGAGCCACCTAGGCACCCACCCCTCTTTTTACTGGTTTCTAGTCTGCTCTAATTCTACACTTCTCTCTTGGCCCCATGTTCCTTAGAAATTACTTAAAGCTTGTTTCTATGGCTCTTGTCTCCTCCGTTCTCTTATAGCTACCTCGCCAAATTCTCTTTTGTTTGTCTACCTACTTTTATTGTCCTACCCTAATCTGACTCCTAGGACCCAACTACTTAATACTGATTTTTTTCAGTACTCATGGGATTAGAATTGGGGCAAAATGGATCAACAGAGTCAAAGAAAATAATTTCACTGACAAGATCAGTCAAGGAGGACTTTATATTCAAAGCTATTGCAATAGGACAGAGACCAGACCTAAGTCTGAAATCAGAGCTGCTGAAACAAAGGGCGGTGGGGGGTTGGGGGTGGGGGTGAGGGGCTCAGGGGTGGAAGGAATGAACAGCAAAGTACTGGAGAACATTAGAAGTGAGGTTGATCAATGGGATGTGTTAACTCATTATCTCCTGAATTTTTCAGATATTTTCTACTGTGATTAGAGCATCTAGTTTGCTAGTTGGTGTCCACCCAAGTCTAGCTGCTATCCTCCTGCAGAGACTAGGGATAGGGATAATTGATTTGAAGATTACATTTCAAAGGGGTGGCTCTGAAGTATCTGAGAAAGACATTCCTGTGTTGTGAAACTGACAAAGAGGCTTTTAAAAAGATTTTTATGATTCCAAGTTTTTTAAAATAAATACTTAAGGAAAGGGAAGGCAGGGCCTAAAACAACAAAGAAGAGTGTCTACAGTGTGGTCAAACTTAGGGAAATGTTAAGTCATCTCTCAGTAAATAGAAAACTTCATGAAGCAGGGTTTCCCATTCTTTCCCAAGGTTCTTTGCTTATTTGTTTTGTGTTCGCTCCCAATTACTCTATTTTCTATATCCTTTAGTGATTAGTAAATGTCACACGTGAAAAACAAACACACGTTTAATGATAAAATACATGTTGGATATATAATATTAAATACAAGTTAAATACATTTCATTTTTGGAAGAGCGCTCAAAGTCTTTCTTATGTAGATGTGAAACATGAATCTGATAGGATTATACTGAGCAGTGTTTACAGGGGGTTTTCTTTTTAATAGAAACCTCTTCAGGTTTAATTTTCTACAGAGTCAATTATGAGAACAATCACTGTAGGATACTGTCTTCTTAAAAAGTTTTGGAAAGTTGCATCATTTCTCCGTCAAGATACGACGTAAGAAATGTTGAAAAAATAAAGCCAAATTCTTAAATGTGCTTTTATTTATTTATTTATTTATTACATTTATTTATTTTTGAGAGACAGAGAGAGACAGACCGTGAACAGGAGAATCCGAAGCAGGCTCCAGGCTCTGAGCCAG
Organism: Helogale parvula; assembly: GCA_004023845.1. Lineage (NCBI taxonomy): Eukaryota > Metazoa > Chordata > Mammalia > Carnivora > Herpestidae > Helogale > Helogale parvula. The sequence goes on from PJEM01000201.1 coordinate 318,071, forward strand.
CAGTCTGCACAGAGCTCGATGTGGGGCTTGCATCCGTGCACCATAAGTTCATGACCTGAGCCAAAGTCAGACGTTCAATCGACTGAGCCACCCAGGCACCCCTTAAATGTGCTTTTTAAAAATTTTTATGTGTTAAATAATTATTTGATTAAATCATGTCTGTCTCCATTTGTCATGTTTTATACTAATTATACTATATAAGATACAAAATGCTAACACTGAAGGTGTATAAATAACCAACAAATATATCTACTTTCCCTATTTTTTCTTTTCAAAAAGCATTAATCAACAATTTTACCCTCTCTACATTTACAAGATGAAAAAGAGATTTATAATTTATCCTATGGTTCTTTAGACATAGATCTCAGCTAGATCAACTGAATCAAAATGAACTTCTATTTCAATAGAATATTTACCAGAGCGAAAATGGACTATGCAATTTTAACTCTACTAAATGGTCTCGATAATGCCCACCTTGGTTTCACTCACTCTGCTGCTATATGTATATGTTGGAGTTACTTGGTTTTGAAGGCAGGGTTCCATTACCCTCCAGAACATCATCTTATGGAAGCATTGAACTTAGTATATGAAATAGTGTCCACAGAAAATTTGCAAAAATGGTTCCCTCTCTCCAACAGGAGAAACTAAATTGGGCAGTGGGGACTGGCAGGGGGAATGCAGCAGCAACAAGCAGCCCAGTGACAGAAAACTCTGAGATTCCCTTCCCCTTCCAGCAACAGCTGGCAACCAGTTTGAAAAAAAGTCTTTCTTCCCCTACAGGCAGAAGCAGAAGGTACTGATGGGATTTCCAAAGGCACCAGATTTTTTAAAAAAGTCAGAATAACATTACAAAGGCTCTCAAAATCACTGAAACCAACAACTCACAAAAGTAGACTAGCACCTGCTGATATATAATCATATCAACTGACATAAAGAAAGCATTTGACGAAATCAAACATTTACTAATGGTACATGAAACAAAATCCAACACTTATTCATGGTATAAATTCTCAACAAGTCATAAATAGCAGGGAATTGTCTCCACTTGACAAAATAGCATCTACAAGAAAACCTATAATTAACATCATATTTAATGATGGAGCCTGAATGATGCTTTCTCCCCAAGATCAAGAACCAGGCAAGGGTATCCACTCTCATTAATCTTCTCCTCCATAGTACTGAATCTCTAGCCACATCAAGGAGGCAAGAGAAAAGAAATAAAAGGTATAAAGATGGAATAGAAAGAAATGAAATGGCCCTATTCTCAGATTACATGATTGTTTACATAGATAATCTTAAGGAGTCTACAAAAAAGTTCTACAAAAGTGAGTTCAGCATAACCACAGAAGACAAGATCACAAAAATCAATCACAATTCTATATGTTAAAAAACACAAGAAACTGAAACTCAACACTCAGTATGATTTACACTTGATCCAGGTGGGAGGAAGATAGATATATAGGTAGACAGATAGATAGATAGATGGATGGATAGATGTGCATTTTAAAAGATATACACAGGATCTGTATGTTAAACATTATCAAATGTCAATGAAAGAAATCAATAAGACCTAAATAAATTAAGAGAAATACCATATTCTTGGATTGGAAGAGTCAACATAATATATTTATTCTTCCCAAATCCATCTTCTGGTTAAAGGTTAAATGAAAATTACAGCAGTATCCCAGTAAAGATTTTTGTAGACATAGACAACATTATTATAAAATTTACATGGAAATATACAGGCCTAAAATACCCCCAAACAACTAAAAAATGAAGAATAAAGTAAAAGGTAACATTCTATCCCATATTAAGGCTTGCTGTATAGCTACCATAATAAAGACAATATAGATACCATAATCAAGACAATATGGTATTTGGGAAGATGTAAACACATAGACAAGTGAAAAGAAGACAAGACACAGAAATAAAATGATGTAAATATACAGAACTGATCTTTGACAGAGAAGCAAAACCAATTTGATGAAAGAATGACAGCATTTTCAACAAATAATACTGGAGCAACTGGACCAAAAAATATGAACCTCATCCTAAACCCCATGCTTTATACCAAAGACCCACAAAATGGATCATATTGTAAATGTAAAAACAAATTACACATTTTAGGAAAAACAGGAGAAATCTGAGGAATGTGGTTATGCAATAGATTCTTAGCCTTTATATCAAAAGCAAAATCTATAAAAGGAAAATACAATGAAAAGACTAGATCTCATAAAAATTTTTTTTAGTTGTTCTGCGAAAGTTTATGTGAAGAGGAATAAAAGAAAAGCCACTGGATGGTTATAAATGGGCAAAGTGTGGGATCCTTATGGTGATGAAACTATTTGATATATTTTTTTAATATCTATTTTTGAGAGAGAGAGACAGAACTCAAGGAGGGGAGGGGAAGAGAGAGAGACACATACAGAATCCAAAGCAGGCCCCAGGGTCTGGGATGTCAGCAGAGAGCCCAACATGGAGCTTGAACCCATGAGCCGTGAGATCATAACCTGAGCCAAAGTTGGTCAATTAACCAACTGAGCCACCCAGGCACCCCCAAAACTATTCAATATGTTAATTCTGATGATGGATACACAAACTACAGATGTGACAAAACTGCGTAGTAGGAAGTACAAGCATACATATACACATGAGTATAAGTAATACTGGAGAAATAGGAATAAAATCATTACATTGTATTAAGTATATGAATTGACACAATGCTGTATCAGTATCAGTATCTCAGTCCTGATTTAAAAAAAAAAAAAGGCCTCTAGTTGCAATGATTAGTAGGTGGCAGAGTCCCATGCGAACCCAGGGGTCCTGGCTCCAAGCCCTGCTCTTACGGCAGCACACACACACACACACACATACACACACACACACACACACACAAACACACACACACACACACACACACACACACACACACTGCCCCTCACTGTAGAGGGGGTGTGGGGGTGGGGACTCTATCTGGAAATCAAGACATAGCTCAGAGCTCTCTTCTGGTCACTAAGTATCTGAATGACTTGTCAAACTTATTTCTTCTGTAGGTGAATTTTTCACGTGAAGTTAGGAGTACCATTTCTACTATGAGATAGACCTAAGTTTAAATTCTCTCTCGGTAACTTTGGCCAAATTGCTTAACTTTTCTGAGAGTCATTACCTGCCAAGATTATCCTCCTCAAGAAATATTATATGTACCAGGTGAGATCACACTTGAAAAGCATTTTGTTAATCACTTGGAAAAGAGGAAATATGCAATGCAGTCCAATCTTCACTTACCCCAAGTATAATAAAGAAGTTAGAAGTGAAAAATTTATCTTTGACAGTTTATCATACCAATTTAGATTTTTAAAGTCATATATTTAAATCATTTCCAAAGTCTCTACTATTGAGAAGATTTTATGAAATTTGTATGATTGTGATTTGTTACTTATGATGTCAGTGGGAGTCACTAATTATATTATCTTAAATTTATTTTATTTAAAAAAATTGTGATTCTAATATGAAACAGACATTTGAAAACAATGTAAATGAACCTATCAATCCTAGAGAGAGCTCTATTCCAGTAAAAGCAGTTTGCAATACAAATTCTGTCCAGAGAAGTGAGCCCAGTACAATTTTCTGTGTTGGTGAGAATGTTTTATATCTGCTGTGCTGCCGATACCGCAGTGCCTGACCTCAGCGAGCTCCTGAACACTCGAAATGTGGTTAAAGCAATAGGGCAGCTGATTTTTAATTTTATTTAATTACTTTGCATTAGTAGCCACATGTGGCTAGTATCTTCGATTGAACAGCGCAGGGTAGGGCAATTTCATAATCAGTAAGGAACCTCAAACTTGATGAGGCAAAGCAGGAACCAGGTACAAAAGCAAAATAATGGAATCTTTCTTTTTCTTTCAGTTTGTTTTTCTGTTTGCATACATGCTAAAATAATTTCTGAAAAAATATGTATACCCTCACATACCTTTAGGTTAAATTATTAAACACTTTTGTCTAGAATTAAAGTACTTGCAAAGGATACTTTAAGTCTAATGAGTCAAATGGAAGTTACGTATTAAAATAACTTGACACCCATCAACATCCGCTGATAACAATCAATAGTGGGCTCCTTTGAACAGTCGAGAATATTGCAATATTCTTTTTTCTCCTAAAATGTATCTTTCTATTGAAATTCTCTCTCAGAGTTTCTTTATAATGAATATTTTATGCTTTAAGTACTTCATCAATCAATACTCATAGTTCTCTGTAACAAAATTATTTTTATTTTTGTTGGTCATGTTTCTAATAATATAAAATAAAATAATACTTATTGATTTTATTTTTCATTATCATGATTAGAATTACTTTTAGCACAAAAATGTTTTTCACAACCATATATATTGCATGATATGATATGAAATAAATTTGATATGAAATCATGATGAAATATAATTGTAGTATTATTCGTGATTTAAAATATCTTATTCTCAGAGTAAGACAGACACCAGTTTCAGGCCTATTTCTATTTTTCACTTTTAGGCTTCAAAGTACTGAGATATTTTGTACACAAGAGTAAGTGTATGGAAATGGGAGGGCTTTTGTTCCAGCGACATTTGATTGTGTCAACGCCTACCAGGTCACATGTCACAAATTCCCACGTGCTCTCAGCACATTTTAAATTCAAGGCAAACCTTCCTTTACTGTGTTCACAGGGAAGAATGGAAATCTACCTGTCTTGCTAAATGATTAGTTACTACTAGACCCATAACCTTGCCTGCATTAACACTAACATTATTACTAATTAATGTCCCTTTTACTGAATTTCAGATTTTGCATTCATGTTCAGATTAGGAAAATGCAGAAATATCACATGATGAGCCAAAGGAAAAAGCTTCTGCACAGCAAAAGAAATAATCCACAAAATGAAAAAGCAACCTACGGAAAGAGGGAAAATGTTTGCAAATCGTATATCTGATTGAGTGTTAATACCCCCAAAATATAAAGAATTCATGCAATTCAACAGCAAAAATCAAATAATCTAATTAAACAATGGGCAGAGGAGGGTCACCTGGTGGCTCAACGGGTTGAGCATCTGATTCTTAATCTCAGCTCAGGTTTTGATGTCAGGGTTGTAAGTTTGGGCCCTAGCCCCATGTTGGACCCCATTTTGGGCTCCACGCTGGGTATGAAGCTTACTTTAAAAAAAAAATGGGCAGAGGAAACAAATAAACATTTTCCATTGAAGACATGCAAATAGCCAAGATACATGCAAAGATGCTCAACATGTTAATCACCAGGGAAATTCAAACAGAAAAAACACAATGAAATATCAGCTCACACCTATCAGAATGACTATCATCAAAAAGGCAATAGGGGCACCTGGGTGGCTCAGTGGGTTGGGCATCCAACTTCAGCTCAGGTCATGATCTCACAGTTTGTGGGTTCGAGCCCAGTGTCGGGCTCTGTGCTGACAGCTCGGAGCCTGGAGCCTGTTTCTGATTCTGTGTCTCCTCCTCTCTCTGCTCCTCCCTCACTTGTAATCTGTCTGTCTCTGTCTCTCAAAAATAAATAAATGTAAAAAATAAAAATAAAAAAGCATTAAAAAAACAACAGATAATAAATTTTGGCAAGAATATGGAGAAAGTGGAACCCTTATATACTGTTAGTGGAGATGTAAATTGATGTAGCCATTATGGAACGTAATATGGAGGTCCCTCAAAAGTTAGAAATTGAACTACCATATGATCCAGCAATCCCACTAATGGGTATATATGCACGGGAAATGAGTCTCAGAGACTCCTGTATTCACTGTAGCATTATTTATAATAGTCAGGGAACAGGAACAACTCCAGTGCTCATCAAGAGATGAATGTCGTGTGTGTGTGTGTGTGTGTCTGTGTGAGTGTGTGTAGACACACACATCTTCATAAACACCACAGAATATTATTTTGCCATAAAAGGACAGAAATTCCTGCCATTTGCAACAACATGGATGGACCCTGAGGACATAATGCTCTAAAATAAGTCAGAGAAAGACAAAGGCAAATATCATATGATCCCACTTATATGTGGAATCTCAACAACGACAACAAAACAAAACAAAACAAAACAAAAACAAACTTATAGAGAACAGATTGGTGGTTGCCAGAGGTAAGGGGAGGAAAATGGGCCAAATGGGTGAAAGTGGTCAAAAATGTGTAAATTTCCAGTTATAAAATAAGTTCTGGGGTGTCACATGGAGGTGACCGATACCAAATTTACTGATGCACTCACTCATCCATGTAGGCGTGTGTGCATTCAGCAGGTTGAGTGCAAATGTGAGCCAGGCACCCAGCTAAGCCAGTAGTTTGTAATCTTGAAGGTGAATCAAAATCACAAATGGAGAGCTACAAAATCACAGCATGGTGACTATATAGTTAACGACACTGTCTTGCATATTGGAAATCTACTACGAGAGTAGATCTTAAAAGTTTTCATAGCAAGAAAAAATTTTTGTGATTATGTATGGTGATGGATGTTAACTAGACTTCATAGTGATTATTTCACAATATATACAAATGACACATTGTTACGTTGTATGCATGAAACTAATATTTTATAAGTCAATTATATCTTAAAAAAGTAATCCATCCAGGAGGCTGCAGGACCAAGTTGACATGAAGGTCTGTGTTCGAGGGACTCTATCTCAAGCAATCCAATATGCTGCAGAGGTTTCTGCACCCCAGGGCAATGTACCAGAGTAAGGGCACGAGCAGGTGAGAGACAGGTTCTTAAGTGAAATTTAAGGACAAGTGTGATAGGAACAGTGGGGAAGGCAAGAGTCCTCCAAGAGCCCTTGATTAGGTAGGTCTATACAAGGAAAGAGAAGATTTGGAAGTTCTTGTAATCAACGGCCTTGAAACTGCCCTTGCCGTCCCTTGCCATCTTACAGATGCACCTTCTCCAGTTGGGAGCCTTTTATAGTTGCCCACGGTTTCCAGAGCAACTGGCTGTCTGCTGTGTTTGGGGCATGGACAAGAAAGAACCCGAAGCCAGATTATGACAGCATCATACATGTGATCGTGGAGGTGGCCAATACTAAATTACTGACGCCCGCACTCATCCATGTAGGCGTGTGTGCATTCAGCAGGATGAGCGCAAATGTGAGCTTGGCACCCAGCTAAGCCAGTAGTCCGTAATCTTGAAGGCAAATCAAAATCATAAATGGAGATCTACAAAATCAGATGAATGACTCAGATTCTCCTAGGTTTTTATTGATATATTTAAAATTTATAAAGAACACTTTGACATGAAGACAGGGAGACTAGTGCTGTGTAAAGGAATGTGGAAGGAAGACAGTTAAGAGCCAACCCCGGGCAAGGAGGGGCTGGCAAGCAAGAACCAGAAAGAGAGCCATCACCGTGAGCGAGAAGCCAGCAGGAATGGCAGGGTGTTACACAAACACAAGGGGCCACTCATTCGCGTGCTGCGCATCGTGTCAGGACTGACATTTTTCTGCCTCATCCTGTTTTCCCTCCATCCTCTTCAGGACCTCCCATGGGACACTGAGTGCCAGGGTCCACCCAGACAGGGCTTATTTAATGAAAAGTTGTAAATAGGCACTTTCATAATGCTGAGGGCATCTCTGTACACTTCGACTGAATCTCAGCAAGATTACTCCTGCCTCAAATTGCTTTAGATATGGTTATATTTATTGTGGATTATCATATTCTAAATTACTTTTCCAATTTTGTCTTCTTTTGTCCTTAATCATCAGGCGCCTCAACCCAGTCCACGGCAATTTCAAGGAAGATTTTCTATTTTGTACGTGGGTATAAAATTGAGATTCTCTTAGGGTCTGATCTTCAGGAGATGCATTGATTCATTTTCTTTTTCATCAGTCTCTCATTCAATATACTCCCCTTGTGGCCCTGAGCTGGATGACACACTGAACTGAGACTTGAAGCATAAAAAGAGTGCTGACAGGTACCTCCCCGTAGGTGGAAAGCCCTACAGAGCATATGGTCTTAACCCCTCCTCCTCCATGAAATCTGAGGTTTAAAAGGTGGGGTGACCTCACCAAAGTCACATGGCTCCTCGATGGCTAAATAGTGATGAAAGTATTTCATGTGTCTCTTTGAGTGTTATCTCTTCACCATGTATTTGTGGGAGGGACTATGCATGCCTGGTCCTGAGGAAGAAGTCATCTGACGACAGAGCTCTATCCATGTGCCCATATCTACTGGAACTAGGCGAGGCCAGATTTCTACCTCCAAATGATCAGACCTTTCTAATCTTGGAACACTTGGAGGGCACATTTTTCATTACTTGCTTCAAATGAAAATCCTGTGACAGTCACCCCTTAACCCTCATCCATAGGCTTTTCTCTCATTAGATATTACCTCCACTTGTACAGTAGAAAATGTCATATGTATCTGATGAACCACAAGCTGCTATGTCCCACACTTTCATATATACTGTTCCCCTTGCCTAGAATCCCATACGCGCTTCAGTACCATGTGGGGAAGACCAACATTCCTTCACACACTCTCCAACAATCGTCACTTCTCTGAGTAACCTCTGAGAGGGTCAGGCTTCACACTTGTGGGAAGTACCTTCCTTTAATATTGGGCAACATCTTGCTGCCCCCTCTCTGCCCACTACTTGAGCTTTCCATTATTATTTCTTTTTTTTTTTTTCTGGGGCTAGTCAAAGCGGAGTTCTCAATTTCCTCCACTTCTTCATTAGTTGGTAAGCTAAATGTCATAAATAAAGCCTTCATAAGTTTTTGCCTATATAATATATATACAAATATATAGTAGTAAAAACAGTAGAACTTTATTTTAGCTCATGTAAAAATACCACATGGGTGAACTATGGATCATTGGGATAGGGGGACTCCTGACTGATGGGGCTCTGCCCTCATCACTACATGACTTTTGAGATCATCTTGAAGGTCGTGTCCATTAAAGTCAGCCGCTACAGTTAAGAGAGGAGTATGCATGCGGGTTTTAGAAATAGACTCCATCACTACTGCTCAGCGTCAGTGGCTTAGAATCCTCTGAATGCAGGGGAGGCTGAGCGATGTAGTCTAGCTTTGTGCCCAGAAGAAACAGCTGTCAATTTCTGCTACAGTACAGACGAGTTCACCAAGCACGCATCTGTATCGTCTTATCTAAACAAGGAGCACGGAAGCATCTGCACGTAAAGAAAGTGGCCCGACATCCATCCCAGTTCCCATATCCAAGTAAGTGCTCAGGGCTTCTGTGTGAAGAGCAGTCCCTTCTGTAAGGTCTACGTGTGGGTTAGGAAACCAGAAACTACCAAAGTAAGCAATCTTCACTCTCCAGACACGTGCGCGCGCACGCACATACACACACGCAATATTAGGATAAGAACAGGATAAGGTCATGTCTATAAACACCTATTAAGAAAATCTATATATAGTAGACAGAAGTAAACTACCTAACTTCTTCCATTTGGTGTAAGGTGCTCCTCAATTTTCACATGGATGAGTTAAATTTGTGGAGTCCAAAATGCTAAGGTGTAACTGCCTTTTCCTTCTTTTATGGAAATTATCTTCCCATAGCTGATGCTCAGGGTTTCTTAAAATGTTTTTTTATTTAGACACAGAGTAAGAGCACTTGGCTGATCTCTGTGTACCAGCTCTTTCCTGATTCTGTAATTATCCTCCTCCATCTCTGCTGGCTTATTCAGTTCACTAAACTTAAATGTCACCTTCTCTGGGCACCCCATCCAAGGTCACCTGACATTAACTGTGCAACACAACTCCAAATTTACTTTCAAAGAATGTCTCAGCATCTAAAATACACATATTTGTTTACTACCTATCTCCCTCCAGCGGAAGCCACTCCGTGACAAGTGGGATTCTTATATCTATCACGCTGAATACTGTCTGATGCATATTTGTCACATGATAAATATTTTAATGAATCAATTAAGTAATTACTTCTCTATTGGTGCCTCAGCAGACTCACTGTGGTTTTGTTCACATGTATATTCAACCTAGCTGTCAACACACTATAAAGGCTAAAAGGTTAGTTCTCAGCATCAGTACAGAGCACTGGTTAAAATGCATTTTACTGTCAGTTACTCATGAGTTCCATTACCAGCTGTCACTTACCATGAATATCCAAAGGATAATTATCCCACCATTCTAATTTTCATTTTTCTTATTCATAAAATTGGAATAATTAAAACAAATATTACTCACAGTGGGATAAATATTATAGTACACACAAAGTATTAGTTATTCAGTAAAAGTTGGCTATGATACTATTTATATTTTTAATCTCGGTATATCTTGATCCCTCAACCTTCTTTTACTGAAAACATGGTTGATGAAATCTGAAAACAATAGAGTAGTGGATCAAGGCAGGGGCCAGCAATTGAGATGTAGGGAACTCAGCGTCCATCTGTCCTTTGTGCTGCTGGTCAGTGGCTGTCCGTGAGGACGCTGCATTTTTAATGAGAGTGGGGATGCTTTCCTCGCTAGAAAGCAGCCTGGTGTTCCTCTAACACTGGGCACTATAGACATCTCTAGGCTATAAATAGAGGTTCTGTCTCATTAACTACAGGTTTAATAATCACTCCCTATTGAAATAATAGATGACTAATTGTGCTAATAACTTTAAATTGGACTTGTGCCTATGAACTTCAGTATTTTACTGTTGGCATGGTTTCAAGTCCAAACTTAGCTCCTGGGGAGGAGAAAGTAGCTGGTTTTGTTTTTGTTTGTTTGTATATTTTCCATCGTTTTAATTTGGTAGTGGCCAGGAGCCTGTTAGATCCAGCTCTGAACCTTGGCTCATCCACTTTACTACTAACACTATTGCCTCAGACTAGGTACAACTCCTCTCTGAGACTCAGTTTCTCTATCTGTCTAACAGAACTAAGTACTAATAATAGCAGATCTTTATTTTTGTGTGTGTGCTTTCAACTTACTTAGGTGCAACCCTAGGCCCTTTATATGCATTTACTCATATATGCATATAACTTTATGTTATATAATATATATGACACTCATATATAACTTTAAGTCATATAATAATCCTATTAGATAGGTTAATATCATTCCTCATTTGGCAGATGAGGAAACCGAATTACAGAAAGAATTGGTAAATCGTCTATGATACCAGCACTCAAAGTCAGGCTGTCTGGCTCTGACTTCTATGTCTTGATCACTAATGTCCATGAAATGAAACATCCACTAAAAGGGGACATGAATTCTTGAACGTCTGATTAAAGTTTTTCTATTCTACCAACTTAGCTAACTTTCTTGCAATGTAATTACAAGGCTTTAAATGAGAAGGCATACACTAAAAAGAGTAGAGTAGTGCCTTGTTCACTATAGACCCTAAATTAATTTTTGTTTCCCTTCTCCTATTTGCCCTGTGAATGAGGTGATAGACCGTAACACCAGAGGACCCTATGAGAAGCTCAACATCTCAGCTAGGATATGATCATGAAATCAGACAGCTCCTTAGACACATCAAAGAAAATCACTAGGGCACTAATGTATTATATACTTACACAAAGATACCTTCCTGTTCAGAGGTCTCTCCTACCATAAGATTTGGGGGGGGGGCAGGTGGATGGAGAACTTATTTAACTTGGCATTACCATGCCGTGGAGATCAGGGTATGTGACATCGAAATTTAGGTGTGTACACTGTATTATATGGAGGCTTTCATTTGAATAGACTTTGTCAACAACTCTTGCTTCAATTGAACTAGGAGAGTGTAATGCAAGGGGTATGGGACCACTAAATCTCTAACACGTCAAACAGGCATCTGCTGCCCAAACTGTACTTGGTGCCTTTGATGTATGGCTCCCTTTTCCTCCGGCATCTATTGGTCAGTCCTGTCATCCATACACCGGAGAGAACTTCCAGTATGCATGCAATTATGTTCACTTCTGTGACCCTGTCTCAAATCTGTAGCTGTCTTTGGGTTTCCATTTCTTCTTCCCCATCACAAAACCAACATGTCCGTAATACCCTAACATTTAAAGACTAGAGAGAAAGCATGAACTAAGAAATGAGGTGTGGGGCGCCTGGGTGGCTCAGTCGGTTAAGCCTCCGACTTTGGCTCAGGTCAGATCTCACGTTCATGGGTTCAAGCCCCGCGTCAGGCTCTGTGCTGACAGCTAGCTCAGAGCCTGGAGCCTGCTTCCAGTTCTGTGTCTCCTTCTCTCTCTCTGCCTCTTCCCCTCTCATGCTCTGTCTCTCTCTGTATCAAAAATAAATAAAACATTTAAAAAAAAAAGAAATGAGGTGAGAGGATTTGGCTTTGTCATGGGACAATTTCCTAGAAACAGGACAAAACCAAATATCTTGGAAGTTAGTTATCACTGTGAAGTCCCCAGTGAGAGACCTCGGCTGGAAGGTGCCAGTTTAGATGAAGAAGGTGTGACTAAGTGCTTTTCATATCATATCTGCTGAAATTTATTATGATGGGGCTCTTCAGGTCATAAGCATTCCTGCATGGGATTTATTAAAAATTGATGAGGGTATCCCAAAATTAGACTCAACATTTTTTCCTCCTCAAACATCATTTACCCTACCTCTATCCAACCCTCTTTTTATGGACAACCAGAAGTCATACATATTATAATCTTTACCGACCTCTTTGAATCCCACTCTTTAAAACTTACAAATCTAATTCTCTGCATCTGCACTGACCCTTTCTGGCTTCAGACTTTGTATATCCTCAAGCAATTAAAAATAACAGTAAGCCCATATGATGGGAATTATTAGAGTGCTTCTCTACCACACAGTATCCAGCAAAGGAAATCTGGATCAAGAGAGGGAGGCTCCCTAACAGAAAATGGTCCTCAAAAGGCACAATACATACTGTGGCACCTGCCCAGCACTAAGAGATTTGTCCTCTGCCTTGAAAGCCTTAGACTCTCAAATTCTGTGGAGATCATTTAGATGCCAATCAGCTGATTCATGAGAAGTCTATCAATTAAAGTCAAAGTAAGTTATGAATAAAATTAACAGACTCAGCTTTTCTCTATAGCTCATAAAATAATGCCAAAGGGAATTCCAAAGAGGAAAAAGAGATGTCTTCATTGATGACAACCCAACAGTATTTGCATGAAGCTACCTGTAAGTCAAGCAACCAGAAGGAGCTGTTACATTCTGTTCATCCTAAATCAAAACTACACTTTTTAGTACAATTATATATGCAGACAGATGCAAATAAAAAGGACATTAGCAAGTAGTCTTTCAATTGAAAAACAGAATATGATAAATGAAATAATTCAAGAATTTTGAAGGAGGGGCCCCTGGGTGGTTCAGTCAGTTGAGCATCCAACTTTGGCTCAGGTTGTGATCTCACGGTTCTTGAGTTCAAGCCTTGCATTGGATTCTGTGCTGACAGCTCAGAGCCTGGAGCCTGCTTCAGATTCTGTGTCTCCCTCTCTCTCTGCCCCACTCCTGTTTATGCTCTGTCTCTCTCTCTCTCTCTCAAAAATAAATAAAAATTTTTTAAAAAATGAATTTTGAAGTAATTGTAGAATAGGAAACCTAAGAGGTCTGAGTTTACTTATGATTTGATCATTGCCTACTAGTGTATACTGATGTTTTGAGTAATATATTACAAATATATCTAAAATACTGTTTTATACATTGAAATACTACATCTATTTTGTAATGAGGGACAGTTGAAGAAAAAGAAGAAAGAGGAGGAATAGGTGGAAAAGGTGAATAATATTTCATAGATGTAGTATTTCAATGCATAAAACAGTATTTTAAAAAGGGACAGTTCCTCTAACAGATTGGCTTTCCTATATTTTCACTCAGAATGTAGTTTACTAGGAAAATAAGACATCCTATACTATATATACTCCATATAATTAAAATCTGCATTTCAGTATTTCAAGAAAAAATTTCATCAAACACAAAAATATTTTTAATGCAAAGACATGACTACATGTCATATTAATTCATTGATTGTATAAAATTATATAATGTCAAACTATAAATATACCTAAATTTTATTCTGTTTGTCTATCTATCTACCTCTCATCTACCTTGATGTGGTTAAGTGTCTCTTTGGATGGGAATTCGGGTATGTCAGAGAGAGAGGAGTCAAGGATCGCTCCTAGCTCTGGGCCTGCAGTCAGCACAAGGTTCTCTCTGATCCTCAAGCCTGGTCTAAGCCTGTTGTCCTGGTACAATTATTGATAGTGATCCACCTACACACTCAAAAGCACCTGGTTTGGGTGATAAATTATATGATCACTTTGCTCTTATTCTGCCATGGGTGTTGACTGATTTCCTCCCCTAAACTGTGAGTCCCCGCCGGGTAGGTCATGAATCGCCACCTGGTTGTTTGACTCAACAATCTGTAGAATAAGTGAAAACATACTTGTCAGAGTCACTCAGGTCTGTCTGAATCCACATCTCATGCTCTTTAAAAACACCATGTGGAGGGGGCACCTGCATGGCTCGGTCGGTTCACATTTGACTCTTGATTTTGGCTCAGGTCACAGTCTCAGAGTTGGTGAGATTGAGCCCTGTATTGGAATCTGTGTTGACGGCATGGAGCCTGCCTGGGATTCTCGCTGTCCTTCCTTCTTTCTGCCCTTTCCTGCTTTCTCTTACAAAACAAATAAATGATAAAAGAAAATAATAAAAAATAAATAATAAAAGTACCACATGGGAAATGAGCTAACTCAGACAGAGGAACTGGCTCAAGTCTTTCCCTTCCTTTGATGCCTATCCGCAATGCTCCCTTTGCTACGGGGACCCTCTGACCCTCTGCTCTAAATCACCATCTCCCTCACCCAGCATGCCACAGCTTCTCACACGTGTAACACATCACATCACACCTTGTGTTACATTTGCTGATCTGCCCCTCCTACCACAGCACCCCCACGTCTGAAATCTCCTGGAGGCAGAAGGCACAGTGTTAAGCATCAGTATGCACAGTCCCACACACACGTTTACCACTAGAAAGTGCTAACAGTGGATCCAGGCTGCCCCCGTGTTAGGTGGGTTGTCAAGCGAGTCATATGTATTATCTCACTTAATCTTTACATCAACCTCGTGAGTGCTTGTTTCAATCAAATTTGACACTCAAGGAAAGTAATATTCAAAAAGCTAAATAATATATCCAAGTTCATAGTGCTAATAAATAGTAGAATTGAGATGCAAACTTAAAATTTCTCTAAATCCAGATCACAGTGTATTTTTTTACATGATGAGAATCCTTCATTTAAGTCATAATTTTTCTATGCATACAACTGTATCTGTGTCTACATCTACATCTATTTCTAGCTTGCTCTCTCTCTCTCTCTCTTTCCCTTTCTGTGTTTTCTCTCATAATTCTAAGCCCTGCTTCAGATGTCTTCTGGAAAACAAACCAGAATGAATATACTGCACTAATTGTCCGTCTCTTCTTATCTGGCTGAGCTGAAAGAGGGGCGTCTGGGTAGCACTGACAATTACTGAATTGCGTGCAATTTCTTCCCTGTTCTCTATAGAGATACTCATTATCCCTTGATCCAGACAAAAAGGGAGGCTAATACCAAACTCTGCCTTGCCGTCCGTCCCAGTGGAAGGAATTTAATTCTTGGCTTATTTCACAAAATCCACCAATACATCTTTCAATACTTTAAGCCAGAGATATTGCTAAAGAAATAGTTCACCACGGGTGTCTGGTCCACGTGGGAAGGGAGGTTCTTTATCCACTTATGAGCTGTGTTTCACATCTTGTTCTACTAATGATGCTGCCTAACTGGAAAAAAAACTATTCAGTGCATTGCCTCAACAGGCATCTGTTAACTTTGGACACATACAGAACACTTAGCAGTTCACAGCTTTTGTGCATCATCTCCGTTGAGTCTGATGAAATAGGCAGGCTGGAAATTAATGAGCCCGCCATTTCCAGAAAAAAAGGTTGGCTAAGAAAGTTAAATGAAGCAATCATAAACTAATAAAGAATAGAGATGGGTCTCTAACTTATATCTCTAATTCCACTTTTCTTTCCACTTCTTTTACTCTGTTATTCTCATTTATCCAACCAGGTTATCCCAAAGTGAGGGTATTGTGCAATCATGTTATGGGGTGTCCTGAAAAACTTAAGTTCATGAACCGTGTGTTGAAAGATGTGAATTATGTGTCATACACTAAAATATACGCAGGGACCAGCCCGTAACTGGAACAGCCATGAAGTCCAGCGTCTACCACTGCCGTGGGGAGAGGCGTGGGGTGTGCATGGGACCAGGCAGCAAAGCGGCACTCGCGCAAAGTGAGACGGATGAACCGGACTGCCAACTGTTTTCCAGCCCTTAACTACCTCGACCTAAAACCAGGATTTGTCAGACTTTTAGAATAAGTGTTCTACAAAAATAATGTTGCAGAGTCAAATGCATTTGTAAAATCTGGGATCTATATTGTGTACATGAAAATTCAAGGTGCCACTAAAACAGTAAAACCTTTGACAAAGCTTTCACTTACCAAACAAATTTTAAAATATTTATCTTTGTTATAAAATGTAGTATTGAATAAGTTAAATGAGATTTTTCATTCCACTCTGATATGCATTACTCTCTTTGGTATATGGTTTGAGATAACTTACCTAAGATAGTTTAGCAGTTACTGAAGGATACTTAAGGTTTAAGAGTTTAAATTTCTCTACATATGTTTTGTAAAGTTTGTTTATGGGGTGGGGGCATGAGACAGGGAGGGGCCGAAAGAGAGGAAGAGAGACTCCCAAGCAGGGTCCACACTGTCAGCATGGACCCAGCCGTGGGACTTGAACCCACTAACCGAGAGATCCTGACCTGAGCTGAAACCAAGAGTCGGCTGCTTAACTCACCAGGCCCACCCACGCGCCTCGATATTTCTCTATGTATTGTTTTAGTTCCCCTTAAATTCCACTGGCGGAGTATGGAGCAGTGAATGTAGGGCCTACAAACACATAGAGAGAGAGATACGGGATATAAACACATACAGAGAGAATAGCAACTGACTTTTCTTTCTTTTTTTTTTTTTTCTTGCAAGTAAACAAAAAAGCCATGAGACTAAATGCAAGGTTTTATATACACCCTTGATGGGCGCTTTCCAATCAGTTCTCTGGTCCTTCCTCCACAGTGCGCTGCACCCTGGTAAACCCCAGGCTGCAGGCTGGAGCGTGGGCCAGCAATGCTCTTCTCTGCGGCAGGTGCCTGGGTCGCAAAGTCCCGCGACCTGAAGCACTGCTTCGGATCTTACACTTCGGCGTGTGCAGTGGTTGTGAAGTGTGTTCACGCCTCTTTGACAAGCTTGCCCTCAGTCTAACCCTTCCTGGAGAAATCAGGGATGCCTCCCACCCCTGGAGACTCCGCACTGTAAGGAAACACCAGAAAATGACTCACTCGCGTGTCCCTCCGTGAAGGCAACTGCAGGGATGTCAGGTGATGGAAAGTGCAGCCTCCAGGGGCAGCCTAATATGGATACGAGTAAGTGCCGGTTCTTTTTGGTTTGTTTTTAAATTTCTGGTTTTTTAAAAAAGTTTATTTTTATTTATTTTGAGAGAGAGAAAGAGAGAGAGAGCAAGTCGTGACGGGGAAGAGAGAGGGGGAAAGACGGAATCCCAAGCAGTGTCTGTACGGTTAGTGCAGAGCCTGATGATGTGGGGCTCGAACTCATGAACGGTGAGATCGTGACCTGAGCTAAAATCAAAAGTCAGATGTTTAACTGACTGAGCCACCCAAGCACCCCACACAACTGTTATTTTTTAAAAGCAAACATTTGAGTATATCATTTAGATTCCTTGGTCTTTGACTCATCAGTACAATGGGGATATTAATACCTGTATCTTTCAATGTCATGAGTATCGCATATGACACCAGAACCGAACTGGATAGCTCTGGACATCATGAGAAAACTGTAATGGCAAGGAGACTCGTGAGTAGGAGTTTCTTTCCCCAAAATATGGCACCTGGTGAAAACTTTTCCCACAGGGGGAGGGAAATTGTACTCAGAAAATCCAATAGTGGAGATATCTAATACAAGTATTAGTATCATTGGGATCCTTGGCCTTTTTCAGAAGTGGAGGCTCAACTCAGATCCTGTCTCTCTGAGAAATCACAAGAGTGAGAAATCACATGCAAATATGTCTGACTTTTGAGTCTGGATTCTTAACCGCCTTATTCTCCTCCTTCAAGTCAGGTCTTCCCTGAGAAAGGCAGCAGGCAATGAAAACTCTTGTCAGTGACAATGCTGTCCAAAGGCAGCAGATTTTTGTTCCCAAGTACGTTTCTTAGATGCAGCCTTACAGCCATCTGGAACCACGTGTTGTGGCAGTTAGGAGTGTGGGTACTAACCCTGCTGCCTGGGTTTAAATCCTGGCTCCGCCACTTACTAGAAATGTGATTCGGGGGCAGTTTATTGAATTCTATGTGCTTCAATTTCCATATCTCCTACATGGGACATAATAACAAAATCTAGTTCATATGATTGCCGGGAAGATGAAGTTAATTTACGTCAAGTGCTAAATGTAACACACATGCAAGATGCCACAGATTCAGGGCTAGGGCTCAAAGCATTGAAGTCTAAGCCTTGCCAATCGATCACAGGAAGAAATAACACACTATGAAGCAACATATGAAGACAAGACAGATCTATGGCCAGTGGGAAAGGACAGCCAGGGAATACAAGGCAAAGGGCAGTCCTGATAACGGCAGGTGTGAAATGAATTCGTGTTCACAGTCTCACTTCAACATGAGAAACTTCCCACTGGCTCTACTGCTTTGCAAGAGCTGTCACTTTCCTCCACAGTGAAATCAAACAAATAAAAAGACAATTGCTCCTCACTGGAAGAATTTCTCAAAGGTTAGTAAATCATTTTCGTGTGTCTGATTCTTATAACTAAAGACACATATATACCCATGATTTGGTTTCAGTCCCCAGCAGTGGCAGAAAGGAGGCTAGTGTGAGATAAAAATAGGAAACATATTAAGTTGAAGGGGACTGAATAACTGTACTCTCTCTTCAGCTTGGACACTTGTTCATGGAGCCACAAGATTGGACGCAAATACATGTATTAGGAAGCAGGGACAGGGTTTGCTTGTTAAAAGGAGAGTTGCCTCAAATTTCAGACACACTGTGACATTCACTGGACATGTAAGGACAGTGACGCCTGGAGCATGGGTGAGGCCTGACAAAACCATGCTGAAGACCCACACTGTGGTCCACCGTCAGCTGCTGGCCAGAGCCGGCAGCGTGGCCAAGTCCATCTCCGTCTGTGGTTTCAACAGTGGTTTCATCTCCTCCATACGGAGTCGATGTCCATGACCCCAAGCTCCTCTCAGGTTAGTGCAAAGTCAATGTAATAGTTTTCTGTGAGGCACTTCTTGGTTTGCTACTGTTTTGTTTGTTTGTTGTTTTGTTTTATGTTGTTTAACCATCAGCTTCTTCTCAGGGCTTTTTCCAGCTCCTCCCCACCTCCCGTAAAACTCTGAACTGATTGGCCCCTCCACCCCATCACAGCTGTGCATACATAATCTATTTGAGTCAGACTATGAAATTCTTCTGCCCACATGGTGTTAGCTGGGCCAATCACAAGCATCCCTGGAAGACTTTCCTGGCACTCTAGAAGCAAACCACTCTTTTTCTGCTTCTCCGAGTTGGTGCAGTAAGACGGATTTTACTCCTAGGATGTCCTGCAGCGCCCTTTGCCACCAGTTTGGGACAAAAATGTTGCCTAAGAATGAAGATGCAGTCCCCCGGTTATATTGTTTGTACACATGGATTAAGCCATGCCTTAAGCTCTTTGTGACTTCCATTTCAGTTGTATGAGCTAATATACTTACCCGTCTCCTGCCACATTGATTCGACCTCACTCTGATACTCACCGGCAAAAGCACTCTGGCTAACACCGCTGAAGAAGGGAAAGAACGTATCTTTGAGAAATGTAGCCTTTTGACAGCACCATTAATGCACAAATGACCTAGGATATCTTAGACAAATCATTCAGCTATAGTGGGATTTGTTTTATATATTTACAAAATAATTCCCTATATCTCCCTGAGTTGTTCAGAAAATGCTGAGTCTACATTTTATTAGGTTTCCATTATTTGGGTTTACACCTATTTCCTTTAAAGACCTGTAATTTCTTAGGGATGTGATCTACAGGGCTGCTCCAATGCTTATCATCTAGTAGACAGTGTGTGTGAAATGAATTACTACACTGAAAATCAGCCTACGTATAGTTTTAGGATTTTTTCATAGGCACTGTTCTATGACGAGATGCCAATGGCCCGAGCAGGATCATGTTACCACGTTCCCTTTCTTCTCCTAGGATTTCATGGCCAGAGACCATGTTGAGAGCTGCTCCCTATTGCTTTGTAGAACATGGCTGCATCAGTAATGTTTCCTGTGGCCAAAATTTGATTGCCAGTACAGAAAACGTCACACAATAACTCAATGTCCCTTTCACCCAGAAAAATCAAAACTCAGTTAATTAACTAAAACATCAACCTCTCAGCCCTCCCACCTGATGCACCACTTGGATAAGCCAGAGCCTTCCAGAGTTTCTTGGTGTGACCCAGGTGAGTAGCCTGGGGTGATGAAAAAATATCGAGTGCCTCACACTCTCCCAGCTGCTCCAGCCTGAAAGAACATTGCTAAACTCGGCTGTAGATGTGGGATGTCATTTAGAATGATTTCTCCTAAACCTTCATTGAATCAGAGCCATACCCATCATTCATTGATGTGTTCTTAACTATAAGCATATTTCAAGCCAGTCGGCAAGCTGACGAAGCTGCTGCTCGCAGTGGCAGGGGGCAAAGGAGAAAAAGAGTAACACCCCTTACATGTGGCAGCAGCCCCAGTTCAGAAATTAAACAGTGAAGATTCCTCTTATGCACTTACTTGCGTTTAGCCCTTGAAAACATGCAAGACAATAGAAGGCCCTAGAGCTGGGGAAGTGAGCGGAACAAGCAGAGACCAGGGGTTGCTGAAATGGAAGCGGAACAGCCAAGATGCAGATGCCTGAATTTCGTACTGGGTTTTGTTCCAGACCTGGCCACCTGAATCGTTGCTACTGCATATCTTTAAGCTGAGTAAATCAGTAACAAAGGGGCTAAGACCAGATTGCTAGTAGATTCCTGTAGAATTCTCTAACTCTACTCCTGGAAAGTCAAGATTTCAGGACACTTATGGAGGAAACAGCCTGCAGTGAGACGTGCCTGAAGGCAGGATGCAGCTGGTTTGTAGCAGGAGTCAGGGTACGGCGGACTGATGACCTGCTTTCCTCATTTCAGCAGAAGAATGTATAACCATTTTACACACAGATTTCTTGGCTGATTTCATTTGGGATTTAAAAATAGGGGGCTGACGAAGATAAATGAAAGTCACCATCTTAGGTCAGAGACCAACGGGCAACATACTTTCTGATCAGGACACTGAACAGGCAAAGGGAAGGTGTCAAAAACACCTATTAAGGGAGATTTCCTCATCTAAGAACATAGGAAGATGTGTGTGCTCTTGAGAGAAAGTTCTATAAAGCGATGTGAAAAGGTGGTGATGGCTGAAATATGGGAGGGAGAGGGGCAGTGGGCTGAGTCACGTGCTGCACTCCTTCTCACGGAAGGATGGAGACGTTGTTTGTCCACTCCTCCCAGCTGAGTGTAGGCCAAGAAAGAATTTCTAGAAAAGTTTTGTGTGGTTCCTTCTGAAACTCAAGTATTATTGATCCATGTCTTTTTGGTTCATTTGACCATGATAACCCAAAATGTGTGTGGAAAGTTGCTGAGGCAGTCCATGGACAGATTTCCATCTGGTCTTATTTCTGGGAAGTTTCTGGCTCATCACCCTTTTCTAAAACAAACTAAAAATCACAGAATTTTGTGTGGGTGTTATTTTTGGTTTGTTGCCCCCCTCTTTTTACTGCTGCTGTTGCTGCTGCTTCTTCTTCTTCACCCTACCTTGTCTGCTGATTTAAAAATGTATCCCTATCATACAGCATATGAGTAAGTGATGATCCCTCTCTCTAAGAAGCTTGGAGTTTAAATTTTTAAAAAATCTCCACGAACAATACAATTAAGAATCCAGTAGCCAGGCTGCATCTTGCTCCCATGGATTATATGAGCATGGAAAAATTACTTCTAGATCTCAGTCTCCTCATATACACAACGGGGAAACTAAACACATCTAACTGAGGGGTTTGGGATAAGGACTGGATGAAGGAAGTAATACATGAGTGTTGGATAGAATAACGGCTCCTCCAGAGTATGTCCACATACGGATATGTTACCCTACATAGCAAAAGGAACTTTGCAGATGTGATTCAGTTAGGGGTTTGGAAGTGGGAAGGGAACCTGGTTTATCTGCATGTGCCAAAGATGGTCACAAGAGTCGTTCTCAGAGGGAGGCAGTGATGTGGGAGTCAGAGAAAGATAGTGAAAGCAGAGGTCAGAGAGAGAGAGAGGGAGAGATGGGAAGCCGTTACACCCTATCCTTAAAGATTGACAAAGGGACCACAAGCCATGGAGTGCACAGAGCTTTTCAAGATAGAGAAGAGAATGTTGTCTCCTAGAGCATCTAGAAAGAATTCAGTCCTCTGATACCTAGATTTTAACCCAGTGAGACAAATGTTAGTCTTCTGATCTCCAGAGCATGAGATAATCAATCTGTGTTGTTGTAAGCCCCTAATTTTGTGGTAATTTGTTAGAGCAGCAAGAGAAAACTGATAAAAGATGAAAAGCATTTATAAAAGAGGTTGGAACATAGAAAGCACTCAGTGAGTATGAGTCATGGCAAGTAGTAAAGGGGAAGGATGTAGGAGAAGGGGAAATGTCACACATCTGAGCTCCTCCTTAAGAATGCAGATGAATCAGATGAATGAGGTGGCAGGCTGACCCGGCCACTACCATGGAAAAGCACATGGGCTCTCCACAAACAGCTGAGTTTGAGTTCTGATCCAACAGCGCACTTAACCATATGGAGCTCCAGGATCCTCTTCTCTAAATGAAAGTAATGATGTGAGGCTTCCCAGGCTGCTGTGTGAATGCACACTGCGGTAATCACATCCTCTTTGAGCTCTTTCTCTCCACCCTCAGCTACCCAGGAGCAGAGTCTATTTCGAATGCCTCATATCTGGCATTGTTAGGACTTCATAGAGGTTTGTTCAATATGCAAAGTATAACTGCAAAGGGGAAGGGAAGGACTCTCTGCCTGCAAGAAAGTAGGGCTCTGGAATGGCCCAGAGAGAAGGCTTTGGAGCTAGTTGGAAAAAAGAGAAATGCACAAGTTTCTGCTTCAATTCGCTCTCCATTATGAGGCAGTGTTAATGCAAATAGCTCTCACTCACTGAGCATCTACTATGTCCCCTTTGTTAATGCATTTTTTCTGACCCTCAACTATCCTTACAATTTACTATACTCACTTTACATGAAGAGATGCTCAGAGAAGGGAAAATAAATGCAAAGCCACATAATTTGTAAGTAGTCAGAATGCCATGTCATCTTTGTCATATCCCAAAGGATCTTGGCCAACTCCCTTTGACATGAATTCTTGTGCAAGGAACAAGGCAGAATGGCAAGTACTGATTTGTGACAAGTCTAGTGTGAGACAGCCTCTTTCTCCAAGGGATGATGTCATTCTTACGGAGACACAGTATCTGGTGGGTGGGCTCTCAGGCTGTGTAAGTATTTCATAAAGCTCCTCGCTCCCTCCACACTTATTTTCAACCTCTCTTTGCAGGCTCCAGGACATGCTGTGACTCGCTGAGGAAGAACTTGCAATGCCTCCAGGAACCGGTTACTGCTGTCTGACCACAGAAAGAAGAAGGGCACCCTTCACCTCAAAACTAGCCTGCCTGCTCCCTCATCTTTCTTGAGGCCTTAGAGTGAAACACACACACATGAGGAGGCAAGTCACTTCCAAACCTGGAGGGCTACATTCTATATGATTCCAACTGCATGACATTCTAGAAAAGGCAAAACTATGGAGACAACAAAAAGATTGGTGGCTGCCAGGGTGTGGAGGTGTGAGGGGAGAGATGAATAGGTGGAGCACAGAGAACTTTCCAGGGCCGTCACGATCTATGTCGTTATGCATTTGTCCAAACTCACTGAAAGTACAGTATCAAGAATGAACCCTAAATTCAAGTATGGACTTTGGATGATGATGATGTGTTAATGTAGCTTCATCAGTTGTAACAAACGTACCACTCTGGAGGGGGATGTTGATAATACGGGAGGTTATGTACATGTGAGAGCAGAACACATATGGGAAATCTCTGTACCTCAATGTTGTTGCAAACCTAAAACTGCATTAAAAAAAAGTTATGTCTTTATTTTATTTTGAGAGAGAGAGATACAGAGAGTGAGTTGGGGAGAGGCAGAGAGAGAGGGAGACACTGAAGGAGCTCCAGGCTCTGAGCTGTCAGCACAGAGCCTGACTCAGGGCTCGAACCCACAGACTGAGATCATGACCTGAGCCGAAGTCATACGCTTAACCAACTGAGCCACCCAGGCACCTCCTAAAACTACTTTTAAAACAAGTCTTAATAGCGGCTCCTGGGTGGCTCAGTCAGTCAAGCATCTGACTCTTGACTTCGGCTCAGGTCATGATCTCACAGTTCATGAATTTAAGAGCCTTGCATCGGGCTCTGCATTGACAGTGTGGAGTCTGCTTGGGATGCTCTGTCTCCCTCTCTTTCCTCCCCTCCCTACTCTCTCTCTCTCTCAAAATAAATAAATCAACTTTTAAAAAGTCATAAAAATAATAAAAATACGTATCTCTGAAGCACACACTATGTCTGAGGCAATAATCAGAGCAATAGAGTAAGAAGGTAGCCGAGGTCCTTGTTTGCATCTGAAGAGAGACAGACAAATGCAACAGACAAGAAACTGGATGATATTATGATATGAGTGTTGACGGAGGCCCTGGGAACGCTGTGGCCAGCAAAGCACCTAACCAGGATCAGAGTAGATCAGGAATGTTCCTCCTGGCAATTTTACCACTGGCCAATTGTATCCAGCTGTGCAAGCTGTGAACTACACCATAGGAGAGATCCATTCTTGAAATTGTAATGGGAATGACCTCCCCTGGAGGAGATCTTTTAAGTATATTAATCAGTGATGTGGCATCAACCATTCTGCCCTTAAAATTATCTCTGGCTGTGGTAGGGGAACACATTGGAGGAGGCCAGGCAGGAGGAAGGGAGGATAGTCTGAGGACACCACAATATTATAGCTCAGTGGCTGTGGGGTAGGGGCATGGGTTGGACAGAAGTGGGTAGAGGTGCAGGCTATTTAGGAGGTAGAAGCGCTACAGTTTATAAATCGAATGTGAATAGCTAAGGGGTATAGGGGAGTCAGAAATGCAATTTATTGAGAAAGGTAACCTGAGAGAAGGAGGGACATTTACAAGTTCATTCTGCCGAGTTTTAAGTGTACTGGGAATGTCCACATTAATGAACATCGTGGACATGAGGAGAGGGTGTTAAGTAGAGACAGTCCTTGAGATCAATAAATGAAAGAATTCTTCCAGTTTAATAGTCAAGAGGGAGAGAAATAGAACCCTCAGAATTGGCAATATTTCAGAGGCACAAACAGCAGAATGTCAGGAAGATTCTGAGGAGTGTCTAGAGAGGCAGGAGAAAGTGGCGGAAAATACAACCACAACGCCTTCCTGCAGACAGATAGGAAGACATCGAAAAAGAGAGGTTCACCTAGGAAATAGTGGTCAACAATAATCAGTTGTTAGAATCTAGAACTGGATGACAATCAAACATTTATTCATTTAAATTATGTATTTTCTAATTTTTATTTTTTCATTTTTTGAGAGAGAGAGCAAATGGGGGAGAGGAACAGATGGAGAGTGTGCGTGCGCGAGAGAGAATCTCAACCTGGCTTCACATTCTGCACGGAGCCTGGTGTGGGGCTCCATCCCACAGCCCTGGGGTCATGGCCTAAGCCAGAACCAAGAGTCAGACATTCAACTGACTACGCTACCCAGGTGCCCCTAAACCCTATTTAATTAAAAGTAAGACATCCGTTACCCAGGACAGAATCATTTTATTTACTCCCATTTACCCCCTTCACCACATGCATATACTTCCTAGAGATAATCCCTTAAGGACAGAAATTGCATGTTACCAAGATCTGTGTATCCTGTGCAGGGAACAAAGTCCCACTTTGTGGCCAATATTCATAAGCATTTGTTACTGGATTCACGGACATCAAAGAAGAAGAGCAGAACTCTGGAGAATGTTTTTTCCAGAAATCTTGATCTTCAATGCAGAGGCAGCCCGAAGGTGTGGCTGTCTCAGTTAATTTTATGACAAAATTAATTTTGTAAAAGTACAGGGATGAACTGAAAATAGCAAGCTTTAACTGAAGAAGTTTATTTCCACCCAGCCTACCTTTGATGAGTTGGGAAAGAAATTGAACAAGATAAAGCATTTTTAACCCTCAGCCAGAATATGCCAAAATCCATCTCTGAGGCAGGTCTTAATCACAGTCAAATTTCTCCTCTAAGTACATTAAGGTTATTTAAGCCTCTGGGCTCCATTCAACTAAGCAAGAGCAAACTCTGTCTCTTCAGAGTTTTTTCTCAGTTATCATCATCACTGAATTACTGAGGCAACAAATCGTACTTAACTATGTTACTGACAAGCACTTACTAGTTTAATATAAAGGTGGGAAATCACCATTTTCAGAAGCACAAACACACAACCTTTACTAACGAAAAATGAAAGCTCTTCCACTTTGCAGATTTCCCAGAAATTCTGTGTGCTGGTAATACCAGAGTTTTCTTCCTTCTTCTTCTCCTTTTTCCATTGGACCTTTTATTCTTCCACAAAATTTATGTGACAGTGCAGGACTATGTAAGTCGATTGGCAGGTCAGCAGACTCATCTAGCAACCACTGCAGTCAAATGCTCCTTTACTTTTTCTTACAAGGAAAAGAGGATTGCACATTAGGCCCACTTCATGTCTAGGCATTTGACTTCTCTGTGTCCTCATCTTTAAATATTCATGCCTTTCAACGTTATTTGGAAGATGTGTGGTTAAGCAGAGGCAGCCTTCCCATGAAGCTAATGGACCTTAAACATCAGAGTCCTTCACACACAGGAGGCCTTTCTAAACCTCTGGAAGGTCCCTACCAGCATGTGAACATGGTCTTACGTTGACCGTAATGTGCTTTAACTTCAGTTTTGGTTACAGCTAGGATCTCTTTGTCCTCTGACTTCCTTACATCACACTTTCTGTTGAGACAGCTGGAGACATGTGGGGCTCTAGGTAAGAGGAGGTGAAATACAGCTCATTCGTTGGAACAAGTTTTGTGATCTGAAATTGCTGTGTGCAGGTGAAGTTATGTTAGCCATCCCGGTGGAAGGTTGACTTCTAGGAATACTGCTCCCATACTGTCTGCAAGCCCCATGACACCATTGTAGAGACCCAAGTGTTCCATTGCTAGATACACACATCCCAGAGTACCTGACACTGGAAAGACCCTCTCTTCTGCAGTATCATAAACAATTAAGTTCACAATATAGAACTTCTAGGTATTTCATTAAGATGCTAATTTAGCAGTTTTTAATGTTTCTAGTATTTCTCATGTGAGCATTTGTCATTCAAACATCTGTGCCTTGCTGTGATTCCATGTCTCATTCTAAATAAACATCTACTTCTGTATCTACTATTTATCTATTGTAGGGTATTCTTTTCCTTAGGGAAGGGTGCTCAAATCATAAAAACTCCAGACCTCAGAAATAAGGATCTTTCTGTGAACGTAACCTAGAAAAATGTCTCAGGTGGAGCTCGTGTTGCAGAGTATCGGTATGGTAACTGCTGATGACAAGGATGCCATGAGGGTGATGGTGATTACTCAACAGAATGGACTCCCTACTTCACACAAGGAAGTGCAACGTTCAAAGATAACATTTTCAGAAGCAACGCAATTTGCTTATCTGAGCTCCCTTTTTGTGTACCCATGCTACCCATCCACTCCTTAACCACGGATGTGGTCCGTTCCTTTTCCTTAAAGGTCTGTGGCAGACACTCCTGGTTTTCTGATCAACACTCATTCAGCACCACTTGCCAGGCTTGATCATACAGATGGCTAATATGTTATCCAACATGAAGAACTCTTTCCCTGATTTCCTTTGGAGCTATGGATAGTCCCATGAAGCATATCTGTCCAATGAGTTATAAAGATAGGGTCACTGGGAAAAGTGTTTTTTTTCCCCATTAAGAGTGATATGTGTCCCTGGTGTCATGCCTTCCTCTGATTCCTGCTTTGTTATGCTTAAGGCATTACATGAGATTTTGAAAAGTTAAGGGAATCACAAGGCTGCTGATATCACTGACTTGTGGCAAGAGAACAAACAAATCAGAAATTGCTTCTCTCTAATCTTCTCATTCTGCAAAAAAATGTAAATGTTCATTCTGCTTAAATTATTGTTGATTTTTTGTTTTGTTATGTGTGAATTTTTGTTTTTGTTTTTCTTTGTGGTTACTTGCTGATAAAAATTACTCCTGAGAAAGCATATCCTCCCATTCTGGTTCACATCTCCTTTCTAGACATCCTGCAAAACCCTTCTCACATTTTAAAATTCAGCTAAATACAACCTCTTTCATCATACATTACCCTATGCCTTAAGTTGACATTAATCTCTACCTAATCACTTTTGCCATAACCCTCTACATATTTCACTTCTGAATGTCTGCATATAAGAACATACAATTATTTTCAGGTTTGTCTCTTGAATATCAAAGAATGCTATTATTTTTGGTATCTTTTAAACCAGGGGTTAGCAAACATTGTGCATAAAGGGCCAGGGAGTAATATTTTAGGGTCCAGATCATATACTATCTGTTGAGCTACTCAGTTTGCCCCGGCAAAATATTTGAAAGCAGTCATAGACACTATGTAAATGTATGGGCACAGCTATGACCTATAAAAGTTTATTTGTAAAAACAGATGGCAGGCTGGATTTCGTCCACAGACCAAATCTGCCAACCTCTGTAACAGAATCTATAATATCCTCTTGAATATTTTGAAAACAAAATCATTGAATAAAAGAAAAAACGTTATGAACAGACTATAAACAACAATTTCTTTAACCTTTACACCACATATTAATCCTGGAACAAGTATGCATCAGGCAATGAGAGGTAGTGATGTACAATATAGTATTTTCCAAAATGCGGAATAAAAACCATCTGCTGTCCACAAGATGATTATAAGTGGTAGGAAGCTTGCCATTAAATACCAAAAGTCACGTAGATTTAGTGAAGGTATCAGTTCAGTGCTAATCTCTCTTAAATAATCAATGATCTCCTATTTAAAAAGAAATAAAGCCCCAAGACTTATAGTAACTACATTTAAAGTTATCTTATAGAAATCAATCCATATCTATATAATTTTCCTTTAAAAGTTAATTTAACTTAATGGAAAAGAAATACCATAAGTAAATGCAAGAAAAGTAGAAAGTACAAAAGTAGAAAAAATTAAAATTATTTGTAAAATTCAGTCAAGGGGCTCATAAAATAAAAGGAGGTAAAATGCGGCACCATATACCTAAAATGTGGTGGGGAGAGAAGTAAAGAATGGGTTCAAACATAAGTGAGCATCAGTTTAATATAGATTACTATATGCATAAGATGTTATATACAAACCTAGTGGTAACCACAAGTCAAAAATTGGTAACAGATATGCAAAAAATAAGAAAACGGAATCCAAGTATATCACTAAAGAAACCCAGCAAAACTCTAAGAGAAGAGAACAAGAAAGTAACAGAGAAGAACTACAAAAACAACCACAAAACAAGTAACAAAATGGCAATAAATATATACCTATCAATAATTGTAAATGGACTAAATGTTCCAATCAAAACACATAGGGTGACAGAGTGGATAAAACAACAACAACAAACCCGAGATACACCTGTGTGCTGCCACAGGAGACTCATTTCAAACCTAACGATACATACAGAGTGAAAAGTGAGAGGATGGAGGAACATTTGTCATGCAAGTGGGTGTCAAAAGAAAGCTGGAGCAGCAATACTTACATAAGACAGCATAGTCTTTAAAAAAGACTATAACAAGAGATAATGAAGGACATTATACAATAATAAAGGAAACAAACCAACAAGAAGATATAACAACTGTAAATATTTATGCACCCAAAATGGAAGCACCCAAATACATAAAACAGTTAATAACAAACATAAAGAAACTAATCAATAATAATAATACAATAATAGTAGGAGACCTTAACACTCCACTGACATCAATAGACAGATCATCCAAACACAAACAACAAGGAAGCAGTGGCTTTGAATGAAACACAGGAACAGAAGGATCTACCAGATATGTTCAGAACATCCCATCCTTAAACAGCAGAAAATACATCATTTTCAAGTGCACATGGAATATTCTCCAGAACAGATCACATATTAGGTCACAAAAGAAGTCTCAACAAATTTAAAATGATCCAAGTCACATCATGCATCCTTTCTAACCATAGTGCTATGAAGTGAGAAATAAATCACATGAAAAAATCTGAAAAGAGCACAAATACACAGAGATTAAATAACATGCTACGAAACAATGAAATGGTCAACCAAGAAATCAAAGAAACATAAAAAAATTTCATGGAGATAAATGAAAATGAAAACACAAGTGTCTAACGTGTATTGGATGCAGCAAAGTTCTAAGGGGGAAATTTATAGCAGTAAAAACCTACCTCAATAAGTAAGAACCATCTCAAACAACCAACCTAACCTTACATCTAATGGAGGTAGACAAAAAACAAATGAAACCCAAAACCAGAAGAAAGAAGGAAATAATAAAGATAAAAGCAAAAATAAATGATACAAAATTAAAACAAACAAACAAAAACCCAGTAGAACAGATCAATGAAACCAAGAGCTGCTTCTTTGAAAAGATCAACAAACCAGACTCATAAGGAAAAAAAAAATGGAGTTAAATAAGCAAAGTCAGAAATAAAAGAGGAGAAATAAAAACTGACAACACAGAAATATAAAGGACTGTAAGAGAATATTATGAAAAATTACTTGCCAAAAATGGGACAACCTAGAAGAAATGCCTAGAAACATTTTACCTATCTACCAAAATGAACGCAGGAAGAAACAGAAAATTTGGACAGAGATTATTAGAAATGAAATTGAAACAGGAATCAAAAAACTCCTCCCAAACAGAAGTACAGGACCAGAAAATTTCACAGGTGAATTCTACCAAACATTTAAAGAAGAGCTAATACTTACTCTTCTCAAACTTATCTCCAAAAAATAGAAGAGGAGGAAAAGCTCAAAATTCATTCTATGAGGCCATCATTACTCTGACACCAAACCCAGATAAAGATACCACACGCATACACACACGAAAAGAGAATTACAGTCAAATATCTCTGATGAACATAAATTCAAAAACCCTCAACAAAATATTAGCAAACTGGGGTACCTGAGTGGCTCACTAGGTTAAGCGTCTGACTTTTGGTTTTGCCTCAGGTCATGATCATGCAGTTTTGTGAGTTCAGGCCCTACACTGGGATCTGTGCTGGCAGGACGGAGCCTATGTGAGATGCCCTCTCCCTCTCTCTCTGCTCCTCCCGCACTGGCACTGGCACTGTCTCTGTCTCCCTCAAAATAAATACATAAACCAAAAAAAATATTTTTAATTATTAGCAAACAATCCAACAATACATTAAAAAAACATTCATCACAACCAAGTGAGATTTATTCCCAGAATGCAAGAGTGTTCAATATTTGCAAAGCAATCAACATGATATAGTACAATAAATAAAAGGGTAAAAACCATATAATCATTTCAATAGATGCACAAAAAGCTTTGGGAAAGTACAGCATCCATTAATGACAAAAACCCACAACAAAGTCGGTGTAGAGGGAACATACCTTAACATAATAAAAGCCTTTTATGAAAAACCCACAGCTAACATTATACTAATAATAAAAATGATGACATACTTAGGAATAAACTTAACCAGAGGCAAAAGACCTTTATTTTGTAAACTATAAAACACTGATGAAAGAAATTGAATATGACACAAAGAAATGGAAAAACATTCAATGCTCATGGGTTAGAAGAGTAAATAATGTTAAAATGTCACTATTACCCCAAACAATATACAGATTTAATGTAACCTCTATCAAAATACCAACAGTATTTTTCATATAACTAGAACAATCCTAAAATTTGAATGGAACCAAAAAGACCATGAATAGCCAAAGCAATCTTGAAAAAGAAAAACAAAGCTGGAGGCATCATAATTCCAGATGTCAAGTTAAATTACAAAGTGCGAGTAATCAAAACAGTATGGTACTGGCACAAAAAACAGATGCACAGATCAATACGGCAGAACAGACAGCCCAGGGGGAAAACAACCACAACGATATGGTTAATTAATATTCAATAAAGGAGGAAGAATATGCAACAGGAAAAAGACAGTTTCTCCTACTAATGATGTTGGGAAAACTGGAGAGCTACATACAAAAGAATGAAACTGAACCACTTTCTTACCCCCTTACACAAAATAAACTCAAAATGGATGGAGGAGCTAAATGTGAGCCCTGAAACTGTAAAAATCCTAAAAGAGAGCCAAAGTAGAAATTCTTCTCATAATGCTCACAGCAACACATGTCACATAGCAACCCTTATGTCTTCTGAGGCAAGGTAAACAAAATCAAAAATAAAGTACTGGGACTCTATCAACATAAGAAGCTGCTGCACAGAAACAATCAACAAAACTAAAAAACAACCTACTGAATGGTAGAATATATTTGCCAATGACAATCTGATAAAAGGCTAGTATCCAAAATATATAAAGAGCTTATACAATTCAACAGCCAAAAAACAAATAATTCAATTAAAAATGGGCAGAAGGCATGAACAGACAATTCTCCAAAGAAGATACACATATGGCCAACAGACACATGTAAAGAAGCTCAACACCACTCATCGTCAGGGGAAAACAAGTCAAAACTACAATGAGATATCCTCACATCTGTAAGAATGGTTAAAATAAAAAATTCAAGAAACAACAAGTGTTGGCAGGGATGTGGACAAAAAAGGACCTTCATGCACTGTTAGTGGGAATGCAGACACTGTTGAAAACAATAGGGAGGGTCCTCAAAAGAATTAAAAATAGAACTACCCTGTGATCTAAGACTACTGAGTTTTTATGCAAAGAATACGAAAACACTAATTTTAAGCAATATGTGCACCCCCATGTTTATTGTAGTGTTATTTACAATAACCAAATTATGGAACTAACCCATGTACATCAATAGATGTTTGGATAAAGATGGATACGTACATACATATATCCATGCAACAGCATGGATAGATCTAGAGAATATAATGCTAAGTAAAATAAGTCAGTCAGAGGAAGAAAGACACCATATGACTTCACTCATAGGTAGAATTTAAGAAACAAAACAAATGAACCAACAAGCTATAAATACAGAGACCCAACTGGTTGTTTCCAGAAGGGAGGTGGGTGAGGGATGGGTGAAATGGGTGAAGAGCTCACTTAACTTTGGTGAACACGGACTAACACACAGAGCTGTCGAACCACCATATTGTACACCTGAAACTAATATAACACTGTATGTTAATTACACTGCAACTAAAACGTAAAAAGACAAAAAAGTATATTTGGTTCCAGAGACCTAATGTCAAGCCATGAAAGGGCATGGAGAAATCTTAAATGCTCTCTACTAAGTAAAATAAAGTAATTAAAAAGGTTACATCTTGTATATTTCTAAGTATATGACATTATGGAAAAGGCAGATCTATGGTTACAATATAAAGATTATGGGGGGTGCATGGGTGGTTCAGTCAGTCAGCTAAGTGTCTATCCAACTCTCGGTGTCGTCTCAGGTCATGATCTCATGGCTCATGGGATTGAGCCTGCCATCAGGTTCCATGTTGTCAGTGTGGGATTCTCTTTCTCCCTCTCTCTGCACCTTCCGGCTCATACTTGCTCTTGCTCTCTCTCACTCTGTCTCTCTCAAAATAAATAAATAAACTTTTTAAAAAATCTTTAAAAAAATGGGTGGTGCCATGGGTTCAGGGTCAGGCGATGGATAGGCAGAGCACAGAGGATTTATAGAGCACCAAAAATCCTCTGTATGATATTATTATAGAGGATGCATGTCACTATACATTTATCCAAACTCATGGAAAGCACACCAAGAGTCAACCCTAATGTAAATAACAGGCTTTTGTGAGTTTGATCTATTAATGAAGCTATATATTTATATCTATATCTATATCTATCTATCTATCTATCTATCTATCTATCTATCTATCTATCTATCCTATCTATCTATCTAGGGGAGCAGGGGGCATTTGGGAACTCTCTGTACCTTCTTCTTAATTTTGTTCTGAATCTAAAACTTTTCTGAAAAGAAAGTTGTGTTAAATATACTAAGAACACCCTACATGACAGGTGACAGAAATAACAGGGTAAGAAAGGTAGTGAACATCCATGCCTGCAGACACTTCAGATCTGAAGGGAGACAGACAATTAAACACAACAAATGAAACTGGGTGATGTGGTGATAGAATGTTAATGGGAGGGCTAGGAACATGTAGCCAATCAAGCCAATTCAAACAAGAATTATTATTTATTTTATTTTATTATTTTACTTCATTTTATTTTATTGTATTTTCTTTTTAAAGGAGTTTTTAACGTTTATTTATTTTGAGAGGGAGAAATAGCACAGGGTAGGGGCAGAGAGAGAGGAGAGAGAATTCCAAGCAGCCTCCACACTGTCAGTGCAGAGCCTGACATAGGGCTCAAACTCAGGAACCACAAGATCATGACCTGAAGTGCAATCAAGAGTCAGATGCTTAGCCAACTAAGCCACCCAGGTGCCCCAATACATTTCTTTTAAAAATCATAATGAAGTGGTATGCAGAGAAATTTAAAAAATCTGGAGGTAATATGTAAATGATTGAGGTTGGGAAATATTGTGGTTTAAGGGTGGTTTGATTACTTTGTAATCAAAATAACTCACTTGAAATCATGAACTTGCCATGAACAAGTTTGATAACTTCAGAAAAATCTTATGATTTACCTAAAGCTAAATGTCCTCATCTCTAGAAAAGATAATTGACCAGGGTGAAGGAGGGAGGGTCAACTTACATAATACATGGAAAATATCTCATAAACTACTATATAAATTTCAGTTATTAATGGCAAACCTAGCTTCTTCTGAAACTGAGAAGCTTTCAGCAGGTGTTTCTAAATGATTTATATTCCTTTGCAGCCAGTGGCTGAGACAGGAGCCATCATATGTTACATTAAAATGAAGATATCAATATTCTGTTTCAGAATCAATGTACAGACATACCTGACTACCTATTCATTGAAAGAAAAAATAGGCATTAGCAACTCATTTTGGTTGTAAAATTGGTTATTTAACATATAACCACAGTCTAATCTGTAATATGTTTATCAAAATTTAGTGCCTTGTCAAGAATTGCCTCCTTTTAGGAAATTTATTGCTCAGTTTTACTCTAGCCTTATAATATTAGCAATAAATCCAAGAGTTAATATTATGGCTTTTTTCACTTGATTAAACTGAAATCATGGATACAAATTAAATGTTAGTGATTACATTTCATTGAGGATCTATAATGCATAATTTATGTAGGATGCGTTTAAAACGGTCCAAGTGTTCAGAATATTCAAAAAGAATTAATGCACACATACCTGAGAATATTATTTCCTGTTTACACTGTAGATAGTTTCTATATGAACTAGCACCTAAAGTACATGGAAAGCTTCAGAAACTACATGGTTTTCATAAGAACGTAAGTTCATTGTGTCAATGGTGACCGGGACATGGTAGGTGGTAGGTGCTTGGCTTTCAGTAGGAATTCAGTAATCGGTAAAGGTTTTGCATTAGTTTCCCATTGCTGGTGTTAGATTTCAACAAATTTAGTGGCTTCAAGCAACACACACTTATAATATTATAATTCTAGAGGCCAGGTGTCCAAAATGGATCTCACCTGCTTAAAATCAAGGTGCTGACAGCCATTCTGGAGGCCTGAGGGCCATATGCACTCCCAACCATTCCCACCTTCTAGAGGCCACCTACATCCCTTGGTTTAGGGCCCCCAATATTCAAACCAACAACGCACATTTTTAAGTCTCCGACCAGTCCTTCTATCAGCAGGTCCCCTTTCATTTGACCCCACTGCATCCCTCTTATGATTCAAACATTTGTGATTACACTGGGTCCACTCTAAGAATGAGGAGTAATATTCCCAACTCAAGATCTTTCATGTAATCATATCTCTGAAGTCTCGTTTGCCATGTAAGATAAAATATTTCACTGGTTCCAGCGATTAAGACAGGTAGTGGTCATTATTCTAACTACCACCAGACTGTAAGATCAAATCTTTAAGAATCAAAGGTTTTGTTATTTCGATCCACTACTACTCTTTCTAGATTAGGTCAGCTACATAGCTGTTAAGTGCTGGTACCATCAAAAAATATTAGATTCTAACAATAATATACAGGCTTTCTAGAACATGGCACTAAGTACTTTCATACATTATTTCAGCCAATTCAAAAAATTGAGAAGATGTCAGATGGAAATACCAACATTTAGAAATGATAGAATGCATGGATATACTTTCTTTTTATTCATGAACAAAACTCCTTCCAAGATAAAACATGCAGAGATCTACATTAATTGTTTGATAAGTTAGAAATTAGCATGAAATTTTAATTTAAATGTATATTCATGGGCTAATAATTTTTACTTTTAAAACAACAGAGCTTTCACAGGATATTGTTTATACTGTTAATTGACTTTATAATACATTTATTCTTTTGAACTGATAGAAGGAAATGTACTCAGTCTGCAAAAATAATAAATACATTTGTTCTACAAATTACAAAGTTTTTTCCTACCAATTCTTCTTTATTCAGTGCAGTATCTTGTGAGTTAAGCATGATAGATGTCATTATTTCCTTTTACAGCAGAGTTTCCCAAGTCTGTAGGTGTGAAGTGTAACATAGGTGGGAGAGATCAGAGACGACCCATACACAGACCTCCATGCTCTAACCTTGTCAATTTCCACTTCTATTGTTGTATTATAAAGTGCCACTGTAATTACTTAGATGGTGTTATTTGCTAGTCCAAAACAATTTGATGCCAACGATAAATGAAAGGTAAAGAACTGAATTGGAGGGATGAAGGAAGGTCAATATTGGAGATCCAGACAAAGGTAGGAACATGTTGAGTCGACATCTGTGTTGAAATAATTACCCCATTATATTTCTGTGATAAGACTGTATGGACACAATAACCCTAACAGTGAAACAGTAATCTTACTTCCTCTAGTGTAACTGATCTGACTCTAAAAACCACATTTGAATGTTGATTTAATAAAACTCTTGTTAGAAATTATCAGAAAGATGTTGGTTTGAGTTAGGTCCTGAGGCTTAGTTATTTTTATTAAACCTTCCAGCCTAAAGCAGAAATAAAAAACCATCGCCCTCAGCCTCTATCTCATGGAAATGTCCTGATCAACCACATGTTAATTTAATGACTTCTATTGTCTCATGACAATTTTCCACAGGCCGACTGACAGGAGAATAAAATTTGTGTCTAGTTCACTGATTAATTATTTTGAAATGCCTTTTGGAGCCGACAAGAGACAACGGTGGTCTCACCGCCCTACTCTGGGGTGACCTCAGTGACTGTGCTGGAGAGGACCCTCCCACTGGGCACTTTGCTAAGAAGCAAGCTTGTGCATTTACTATGTAGGAAGGAGAATCAGAAATGGCATAAATTCATAAATACACAGACTCCCAGGCAGTGGCAGGTGGCTTGACTGTGTAATCAAAAGCCTTAAAGAGGCTGTGGATGACCAGAGGCAGGCATATTTGGGGAAGAAGCATGTGTATGGACTTATGAGACAAGAGTAAGCACAATGGTCAAGATCTTTAGTTTCATTAATGTTCACCATAGAGCAACTACCAAAGAAGAGACACTGAATGCTCAGGATAATGAATCTTGAGGATGTCACCTGGCCTTAGTTCTCAGGCACCCAGTTGTGGGCACAATAAGATCATGAACAGAAGAGCCTCCATGACTCTACTGGTGGAAACTGCATGTAAATAACAGCCTGGATTTCTCTCACCAAGACGGAGCTACATTCTCCCACCACTTATGCTCATTCTGCTATTACTAAAGTATAGCACTGAGAACTTGACATGGCACCATCCACGGGGAAGCACAGCCTGAGTACAGTAGACTCCTTCCATGCCGGGTTGGGCAGAGATTTATCATTACTACCAATGATACCTACACCGGGTATGTGTTTGTCCTTCCTCCTGTGGTGGGCAGAATTCTAAGCTGGGTCCCAAGATTTCCCACCCCTGGTCTGAATACCCTAGACTACGAATACCATCAATTTTACTCCTGGGATTAGATTAAGTTCTACAGGGATATGGCAGCCTCTGAGACCTGAGAGTGACCCGTAGCTGATGGCCATCAGGGCAATAGGCACCTCAGTCTTCAACTGAAAGGAACTGAATTTTGTCAACAGCAATAAGTCTGGGAACACATTTTCTCAGGGTCTCCAAACAAAAGTGACTAACTGAGTGAAATGGGATTTTGTATTACATTCCTTCAGAACAAGTGACATCTCTCATGACAAGAGAGTCTTGACAATGGGCATACGACCACAAGATCACCTGGAAGTACCACTGACCAAGTTGCCTGGAAGTGACTGACAGATAATGACCCGGTGCAGAATGAAAAGGTCAGTTAAAGTCTCAGGTAAGTCACTGGCTCAGACACAACATCTGATGTGCATGTTTGGCATGCTGTCCTCCAGGATATAATAAATGCATAGGACCAATAGGTACTATAGGGTTCTGTGTCCTCAGAGGGTAGAGATCATGGGTTTGGGAACTGGAGCGTGAGACATGGATTGAACTCTGCTCTAATGCTTGATTCACTTGAGAGATTTGTACTTCCAATGCCCTCAACTTTAGACTCTATCCTGGTTATCAATATGGGTGGGTTTTCATCAGAGGACTCCTCTCCTGGTGGCCTCAGGACATACAGACTTAGTCCAGCACTGTCTTTTGCCACAGCAAGTCATTCAAGAGTGACTATTCCAAACGGCAACTCTCAGGAGACAGGCAGTTAAAGCTCCCAGTCTCTAGAATACCTGGATGCTGAGGCTGGCAGATGCTCCCCCTGTCTTTCATTATTCAAAACATACACACAATCCCCTTAGATTCAGGGGAAGAAAATGTACCCCATCTCTTAGTAGGAAGAGTATCAAAAATGTTAACCTATCACACTTAACTTTGAGCTTGAGGACATTGCACAAGTCATTTAATGTCTCTGAATATCAGTTTTCTCTTTTAGTAAATGTAGGTGAAATGCATAATAATTATTCCATGCCACCAGGGCTACAACAAGGCCCAAATGAGATATCAAGTGTGAAGTGCCTATGACAGTGCCTGACATAGAGTGAACAATCAATAAACAGCATCTGTGAAGATAATGATTATAACAGCAAATGAATAGTTCAATTTGCTTGTATTATCATATGAGCAGTCGACTTCACACTACCCTTTGTTAACAATTTGGACATAGTTATTTTCAAATACACATTTTCGGCAGACAAGAAAATCCCATGTCAAAGAGGCTGAAGGTCTATGGAGCTGTGGGTGGGCTATGAATTTCATTTTCTTTAGGGTTGTAAGTGTGTACTTTGTATTCATTTTCTGGTTCTTTTTCATTAATATTAACATGGTTTGTAACATCTCAGCTGGGGTTTATTAAGGTATTGTTCTCAGAGATGTGCTGCATAAATATGTCCTAACCTAAGAAGAAAGAAAGGCATATCAAAAGCTCTGAATTTCTAAAGATATCAACAAATATGCCAAAAACTTAAGAAATGCATACACACATGCATACACACACACACACACACACACACACACACACACACACATATACACTCTCACAGATTTAGGAAAATAACAGAATAGGAAATCCTCTACAATAGTCCATTAAAACGTGTACAGAATGGCACCCTTCTGGAAGGAGGGTGTGCCCATATGTTAAACTATATTATGCCTGACCTTCTCAGTTTCTGCCTTCCATCCGCACCTTGAGAACACGCTCTCCTCCTCTGGACATGACAAGGTATTCTCTTAGTTCCCAGAAGTGATGGCTAAATGGGGGTGGGGTGTGGAGGAAGACAGAATGAGCCAGAGAGAGCGAGGAGGTAGAAGGAGAAAAGACAAATTCTTTACTTCCCATAAGTGATGGCTAAGGGGTATTATCTGAAAAAGAGATAAAGCATGGAAACTCAGAGAGCTTGTGTACATTTCCTGTGGTCACACAGCAAACCCTAAGAGTCTTTGTCTAACTTCCCAGCCTTGGAAGCCTTGGCTATCATATCATATCATATATGCCACTCAGTCAGGATGTGACTCTCGAGTCAAGCATGAAGCCTTTCTCTTCTCTTTGTAACCACGAATACAAATGTGGTTCAGATATGTTAAAATGATTTTAATAACTGAATGCATTGTAAGAGAAGGTGGGATAAAAATCAAAGTCTTAGATAAGCCATTTTCTTGCTATTTGTCCTTAAGGATATCATTTAAATAGTGTAGATGTATCATCACCACAATCCTAAGGGTTTACCAGCTCATGCCTCTGAGTTTACCGAGGCCGTGTGGACTTCAAGACATCTAATTCAGCTTCTTTGTGAATTTGGCCAAAGACCTGTCACTTTTCTCGATCTTTAGGGTTATATTTATTCTAACTCTACTTCCCTTCCTAGCAATGGAATGCTAGCAGCAAATGAGACCATATTCAGAGCCAGGGAAAGAGACTCTGCCTTTGCTAGAACATTAACAAGAAGAGTTGTACTATTTACTTTTAATTGACCACATAGCTCATGCACCAACCCTAGTGACAATAATGCTGGCCACATTTTAATGAGCACCTGCTATACGTCAGGCACTGTTCTAAGCAGATAACTAATAAGCTTTAACTTATTCTTCTCCATGAACATATGAAGAGATGACTATAATTATTCCCACTTCATGAATAAGGAAAATGAAGCATAGTTATTAAAAATGCTAGGCCACTATCATGCATTTGGTCTTGAAGGAGCTCGGCTCTGACCCATGCTGCAGACTGACTGGAAAACCTTTATTTAACCTTAACTGTGTGCTAATCTTCACTGCACCAGATGTCACCATTAAGGAAAGCCCCATTTCCCTTGAAACAGTCAAGAAACCCTTTCCAGAAACACCTCATCCACATGGAAGAGGAGCACGGAGCTGAATGAAAATACTGGCTTGACAGGAGAAGAAAAGAAAACCACGAAGTATCAAAGAACTTAATTTAGCAGCTTTACCAAACATGCTCTGTGCCGTGGCTCTGGAGCCTCTGAAGGGCTGACATGTCAATGAGAATGACTCAGGCCAGCATGAGAGGCTCTGGCGATGACGGGCAGAGGTCACGTTGGCAGAAGGAGATCCTACTTTCTCAAAGCAGAATGATGGGAAACAGCCTTCCCAGAGGCCTGGAATCTATCCCAGAGGCCTGAAAGGCTACCGTAATTCATGAATCTGGAGACATGGTTTACACACCACACGGATAAGACTTCTGGGTGGCTGATTTCCATCCTCCGACTCGTTTGTTCTAAGTCATAAAGATCTGACTGTATTTCTTAAAAATTAAAACTATTTTACATTAGTTTTACAGTTCTAATGGCCAATATAGCCATTTCTAGTTGTAAAATAACTTTAATTTAAAAATACATGAACTACTGACACATGATAAAACACAGATGAATACTGAAATGACTATGCCAAGTAAAAGAAACCACACAAAATCTAAAAAATGCAAACTACAATGTCTAATAACAGATCAGCTGTTGTTGGTAGATGGACAAGTGGGTAGGCATGGAGGGACCAAAGGCAAGAAATCCCAAAGGGAGATAATGAAACTTTTGGGCTGATGGATAATTCATAGGCCTGTCATATTGTTTTAAGTATGCCAGTTTGTTACAGGCCAAGCAATCCTTCATAAAGCTGTTAAAAATAAAGAAAAGTTGTAATTTTAACATTATGTTTATTGGGGAACCTGGGTGGCTCAGTCGGTTAAGTGTCCAACTTCAGCTCAGGTCATGATCTCATGGCTCATGGGTTTGAGCCCCGTGTTGGGCTCTGTGCTGACAGCTAGGAGCTTGGAGGCTGCTTTGGATTCTGTCTGTCTGTCTGTATCTCGCTCTCTGCCCCCCCCCTCAGCTCTGTCTTTCTCTCTCAAAAATAAATAAAAATTATAATAAATAAATTATGCTTATTAAGCATCTATATAGCGATATGGGATGGGATAGCTATGGGAATCTAAAATTGAAGGGAGAGGGTAAAAATAAAGATACTATTTTGGCAGTGGTCTCTTGTTGAAAAATATTAAAGCCAGAGACTGGATGAAATGCCTGTTGAGTGGTGACGTAGAAAGATGTGTAGGGTCTAAAGGCTAGGGCGCTCTGAAATCTGAAAGACAAGGAGGAGCCTTCAGAGGAGAGACCTGTCCATCCGTGAGCAAATACTAGATAGCGTATTGTGTAGAAGTTAAAGCAAAGAGACTCTATTTTGAGAAAGGAATCATCAATTCCAAAGAGATAATGCCTAAGGTCCAGTAAAATGAGAACTAAAAACTGACCACAGACAGAACAACACAAGGTTTATTCCCAGCTTAAGAAACATGATTTCCCTGGAGGGATGGCTGTAAGCACCTGGCCTGAGTGAGTTAAAAGAGAACAGAACATAGGAAGGGGAACCTGACTGAACGGGAAACTTCTGAGTTCTGCTATAAAGGAGAGCCAAAGAAAAGATACAAGATGGAATAAAACAAGTTTTTTTTATATATGTATTGTTTTCATTTGCCTGAGGTGACATATTTCAGCCTGTTCCTACGCTGGTTTATATGGGTTAAGGTGAAGGTTCATTCATGAACTTGGTAGAGAATTTATTTCTGGTTCCTGCAGACAAAGTACAAACGCAGCACAGTCATCAACCGAGAGTTTGGAAGGGAAGGACATTTGTAAGTTAGTGACTCAGGAGGGAAGGGGTCTAGGTAGATGTGGGCTCGCAGGACGGTGCTGGGTGTGTGAACCCTGTAAACTGAGGCTCGGTGAGCGGCCATTCCACAGGGTCGTAGCTCTTTCCATGGAAACACAACTGGATCAACCTGGAGTTTGGTTTCCAGGGAGAGGGGAACAAGTAGGTGACACTGCCTGTGGGGAGGAGACTGTGGGGACGGCCTAGAGCAGGGATGGAGGGAACTCAGGACAGGGGGCAGGGCAGCGGGTACAATCAGTGGTTCTGTGTCCCTGGCTACTTAGCCAGTCCTGGAGGAGGATGTGGGGCGGCTGTGTGTGGGCTGTGCTGTGCCTCTTCTGGCTCATGTTTCACTCAGTGCTCCCACCGTTGCTCCAAATACCTCACTGGCCTCTATTTTTCTTTTCTTTTTTGCTTTTTCTGTTTTTGTTGTAGTTAGCTCGGATACATCACTAATGCATGTGCTCTGTTAGCTCTAAGAGCACCAGTTCAGTAAAAGAAAGCTGCCCGTCCCAGAGCAGAACCCAGCTGACCTCACACTCTCTTTATCACAAAAAAAAGTGATAAGTTCTATGCTCCAGTCTTGGCCTCGCGTGCGCGTGCATGCGTGAGTGCGCGTGCGAGGTATTTCTTAAAGGGAAAGCCTTCACGTTAGGCAACACCCCTTTTTAATCACAGCAATTCAATAAAACAGACTACAGTAACAAGCAGTTTGTTCCAGTTTTTCAAGACTCAGTGCAGACTCCATTTTCAGTAACTCACATTTCCCCAGGTATGCTGGACATTTACGGGGGCCTCATCATTTTCTCTCTTCTATGAAATTAATTTTCTAATACATTTGTGGTATACAGGAGGCTGTAAGAAAGAAGTGGCCATTACTCCCTGTCAAAACAAAAGACGGATTTTAAAGATGCATCATTGCAAGAAGCTGTAACCGGGCATGTGCTTCCACGAACAGTTAATTTCAATAACTACTTGTGCCTTGAGAGAAATCATTATAGTTAAATTCTAAGCAAATAAATTTAACATCTATATTTTTGTAGTTACTGTGCTAGAAACTGGAGATTCTAAGATGAGTAAAACAACAGGTTAGCTTTTCAAAATAGGAATAATGATTTTTAAAAAACCCTGCATTCTAGGTATTTAACAATAAATACCACTATCTTAATTTTAAACTTTTTTAAATGTTTATTATTGTTGAGATAGAGAGAAACAGAACATGAGTAGAGGAGGGTCAGAGAGAGCAGGAGACAGAAAATCCGAAGCCGGCTGACAGCTCAGAGCCTGACGTGGGGATCGAACCCACAAACTGTGAGATCATGACCTGAGCCGAATTCAGATGCTTAACTGGCTGAGCCACTCAGGTGCCCCTATATTACTTTTATAATAGTGATGATAGTGAGGTTTTGGATTATTATTATCATTATTATTTTTTTCTTTTAGTATGCACTGACAGATAAGAGTAGAGGACCCAAGGTCTGGACTTAGGGGACCCTCTATGTCGATGAAGATATACCCATAGAAAAGAAAGGATGATATGAGTTCTCTCTCTCCCAGACCCATGTGAGACTGTGTTTCTGTACCCCTTCTGGTGGAAGCAAATGGGGCAAAAAGTTGGTTGATCTTAAGTAAGTTCCCCTTCTAGACATGACCTTGTCTTATTTTCAAGTCCATCAGCGTCTCTGCTTTAGATGACCCATACGGGCACTCCTCCTTCTCAAAAGCTTGTACCACTTGTGACCGTGTTCTTTTAACACCATAGCCCAATGGGAGGAGTTGTACCAAGTTAGGCTGAA
Source organism: Helogale parvula (assembly GCA_004023845.1). Lineage (NCBI taxonomy): Eukaryota > Metazoa > Chordata > Mammalia > Carnivora > Herpestidae > Helogale > Helogale parvula. Next base: position 362,971 of record PJEM01000201.1, read on the forward strand.
ATGGCAGCCAATGTGGTAAATGTCAGAAAGAATTCTATAATCTCAGAGAATTGGTGGGAGGAGTGATCTTGGAGATGCAATACCTTTGTGGGGCTGGGCCAGTAATGACCACATCCCCTTATAAAGGTTGTCAAGACGTCCTCTAATAACATTTTTTTCCCTTAGATGAAAAATACATGAGTACTTTGCTGCCATATGTATTTGCTAAGCTAAAACCATAAAATTACATTGGTAGCTCTTAATCGTGGGCAGAGAGATTTTCATTTCCTAAATTTCTTTGCTTTCTCTAGTGTTCTTAGCGGATAGTTCAAACAAAAATAAATGGCAATAGAACATCTGATTCTCACTGGGATTTGTCATTAAACTAGAATGCCCTCATCACTGTCACGCCTGAGCAGAAACCTGGAGTGCCAATTTAGTAGCCAGTTAGCTTCCCAGGAGCTTCAGCTAGAGTGTTCAGATTTTAGGTAGGCATGACAACTATGGGAAAAAAAAAAAAAAACCTTTAAAATAAGAACAGCTGAAAGTGTGAAGATGCTTAACACATCATGTTATGATCACTTTGGCCTTTATTCTTAAAAACTCAGGAAGACGGTTAACGGGAAACAAATTGCTCAGACCTGGGAAGTATATGTTGAGAGATTTCTCCATGTGGATATCTCAATAGTTTCATGTCGGGCAAGGGGCCACATTAACGGACAATTTGATGGATCCATGTGCCATTGGGCCACCCTGGGTCCTGAAAAATATTAAACCACATCAGTTCCTTTCAGTAGTTTAAGAGGCCTTGGATGATAACAGTTCTGTCAGGGGGAAAAAAAGAGGAATAAAAAGGAAAGGTTTGGGAATAAAACATCCACCATTTATTAAAGATCGCATAAATGTTAGGATTAAGGATAAGATTAGTCTTATCTAATTTGCATAGCAATCTTGCATGGTAAGAATTATTTTCTCAGGTATTTTATGTCAGATGAAGAATCTGTAGTTAAAATGGTTTACTATCTTTTTTTTAAAATTTTTTAACATTTATTTATTTTTGAGAGAGAGAGACCGGGCATGAACGGGAGAGGGGCAGAGAGAAAGCAGCTCCAGGCTCTGAGCTGGCAGCACAGAGCTTGATGCGGGGCTTGAATTCTTGGACTACTAGATCATGACCTGAGCCAAAGTCACAGGCTTAACCAACTGAACCGCCCAAGTGCCCCTAAGAGCTTATTTTAAATACATGATATTAAAATATTTAAAAAAAATTTTTAAGTTAGTTTATTTATTTTGAGAGAGAGAGGGAGAAAGAAAAGCATGAGCAGGGGAAAAGAATGATAAAACTAAGAAGAAGCCCACAGATCTATTTTATTTATGATCTTAGATGCAAAAAGTTAATAATGGAATATTAACAAGTTATATCTAATAATTTAGAAAAAAATTATTCAATGCAACAAGGGAAATATATATAAATATTAATACCCACTTTAAGTTGAAAAGCCTTATAAATGATGCGAGTAATAAGAAGATGAGAAGTACATCTAAGAGTGATGGTCATTCACAGAGACCTCACTAACAGTGAGCAGGATTAAATAATGAAGTGGCAAAGCCTTGATTACTGTGAAAAATGAAGAAAATGTATACCATCACTGTTTATTCATCATGTCTTAGAGGATCCAGCTAATACCAAGAGGTAAGAATTTGCAACATAAACATTGCACAAGAAGACAAGCCCATCTTTGTTTGCAGTTGGTATGATCGTACATGTGGAAGTTCCGGGAACCTTCAAGGAAACAATTTAAATCAATGGATAATTTGGTGAGATAAATATAAGAAAACAAAAAATCATAAAAAATAATCTAAATTATAATTATAAATATATTAAACTCATGCCCTGTGCTAGTGTGTAGGAGAGCCAGTGTGTGTGACTTGAAGGTAGGGTGCATTTGGGGGGAAGGGTATGGGAGATAAGGTTAAATAAATCATCCATTATGAGCATCATTTTAAGAATGCTGACTATGAGTCACGCCTATTGCGAATTGCTTTATACCTATTAGCTTGTCCAATCCATGTAACACTTTATTGACAGGAATTCTTTACCCTTCCAAATAGAGACAGCATGCCCCAGAACGTTTAATCAACTCGCCAGGATCACAAAACCCACAAGCCTGAGAACAGGGATGCGGAGGTGGCTTCTTGAGTCGCATACACGGTTGGTAATGAAGTGAGTTCCTGGAGACAGGGACAGGTTGGGAGGGGAATGTACTGGCTTTAGAGGCTGCCAGGTTCCCAGGGTCTGGTGTCGTGTTCCCAACTTGGATAAGATCCAACTGGGTTCCGATTGATTCCACTAGAAATATATCTCTCCAACTGGCCTCCAGTGGGACTCCATCCACGCCTGACAGAAACCTACCAGGGCAGCGGTGAGAATACAGTCTGGCGCAGGCGTGTCCCATGAGCGACTGTGCTGGCTGCGGTCACAGCCTGTATCAGGGGCCGCTTGCCTGCTGGTGAAGAAGGGCGGAGACAAAAAGAGCAGTAACACGTTTTTGTTTTAGTTTTTGTATTCTTCTTTTCCTTGAAGCTCCTTCCGGACAAGGAGATGTCTCACATTTCCCCATGTGTTTGTGGTTCAGCTGTTCCTTGCTGTTCCTCCCCGGGCTGGGCCTGCTAGGCTCAAGTCCAGGCTTTGATCTAGGGTCAGGTTCGCACCACAGAACTTCATCAGTTGGGGAACAACATCAAACAGCTCTGGTTCTTCTCATGGTAGAAAGTTTAACAGGAAGTCCATGCCAAACCATTTTGCTGACCATTTCATCAATAAAAGCAAATCACTTGGAGAAGTCAAAATCAAGAAGAGGAGGACACAGGGGTGCCTGGGTGGCTCAGTCGGTTGAACATTCTACTTTGGCTCAGATCATGATCTCATGGTTCGTGGGTTCAAGTTCCACACTGGGCTCTGTGTTGACAGTTTGGAATCTGGAGCCTGCTTTGGATTCTGTCTCCCTCTTTCTGTGCCCCTCCTCTGCTCATGCACACTCTCTCTCTCTCTCTCTCTCTCTCTCTCTCTCAAAAATAAATTTAAAAAAAAAGAAGAGGAGGAGGAGGACATGTATCCCACTTGGAAGTATTCTGAAGTCACATGTCAGAGGAAAGGGATTGAGGAACTAAGAACAGAAATCCATCTGCCACTGCTGATTCAGGTCAACACTGCAGAGATGGAAAAAGTCCTATGTACTTACTGTCCTTCCTGAAACATCCATACCAATTTTACTTACAGAATCTTTTCCCATATCTATACACCACCTGCATAATTATTTGTTATTTTTATTTTCAATGACTATTTTGCAAATTTATAGAAATCTATGTTAAATAAGATCTTTCATCATCTTAAATGAAAAAAATCATTTTACTCAGCATGAATGCAATATCATTATAAAAATTAATTATTTCACTTAAATTATAGCAAGATACTGTGGCTATCAGAGATGCTGAAACTCTCTGTTACAGATGTAATTAGCAAGTACTATAGAAGCATGACATAAATATTTCTCCTTGAAGTGACCATGGAATTAAAAAAAAAAAAACAAAACAGAACGCTGAAGATGCTGTCATGATTTCTTTAATACCCTGTCAAGGCACCAACTTAAACTCCGCTCCTGCACTGGTGAAACCAACTTGCGTGTCACACATTAGGAAGAACTGTCCTGCTATACATCCCTTACTTCCCATCACACACCTGGGGAAAAGAGCGCTCAAGTGCTCTGAGAGGCAAGACCAAGTTCACAAATAACATCAGAGACAAAACTTCAGTGTCATCCTTGTTTCAACGTCCCGGAACACAGCCAATTGTGGCAGACTGCCTCAAAGTACTTCAGGGATGAGTTAACACTACTTAATGAGGCAAGATTTAGAAAGAAAAGGAGAAACATGACCAGAGTTGATATGGGGGAAGTCCATGAGACCAGGTTTTGTTTATGGCTCTGGCACTGATTCATTGTTTATCCTCGAGTAGTTCCATTAATCTGCCCATGTCTCTTGTTCCCATTTGTAAACGAGACGTAATGAATGGGCCTTACAGCAATGATAGGAGGAATTAATAATAAGATAATGCATGTACAGTGCTCTGAGCTCTTCAAGGAAATGATTCTGTGGATAAATGCAGCATGTTGCTGTAATCAGGAAGGCAATCGGTGGGGAGAGAGGAAGAAGGAAGGAGAGGCAAGAAAGAAAGAAGAGGGTAGGAAAAGAGCAAGTAAAATAAAATGAAGTGGAGTCCAGCAGATTAAAGAAAAGGGAAAGAGGGGAAAAATAAAGGAAAATAGGTAAGAATGGAGGAAATATAGAAAAATGAAAACTAAATTCATACAGATCTGGTGGGGGAGGTCTTTGTTCTGGTTACGAGCTGGAGGAAATAAGTAGATAAGAAAACAGTGTACAAAAATATGACAGAAACCGCCCACTTTGGGGGCTCAGCTGAGAGTGAGCGGATCTTGTTTCTACCAGCTCCATGGCCATGGGAAAGTCACTTTACTGTGTGGTCTCTACTCTCCTCTGCTGTTAAAGGACAATGCTGCAACGTTCTGAAGTACCTTTCAGTTCTCAGACTGTATGTGTCTAGGATGCTAGGAAAAGAGAATAGTGATAAAAAGATCATTAGGAAGAAAAAGAAGAAAGACAAGTGACCAAACAAACATGAACAACTCACTTGACTTGACTTTCTTCAGACTGGCAATAAGAATTCTAACCAGGTCTATGCAGGAAAAAATAGCACTTTTTTGAACCCTTGAGAAAGCGAGTCTTTGTCAATTTACCATCAAAAACCCCGTATCAAGTGAGACAAGCAAAAGTATCCATTCTCTTTCTCTCTGTTCCTCTTTTCTGTCTTTCCTACTTATGGAAAATAAAATTTAATTTTTTATATTTCTAAAATTGGACAATTTTTAGTGAAAGTATTTCAATAGCACAATAAACCAAAGCACCAAGACCCTATGGAAAGAAAAAAGAAAGGAAAAAATGGAAACAAAGAAAGAAAAGGAGGAATAAAAAGGAAAGAAGGAAGAAAGAAGGAGGAAGGAGCAAAGTAAAAAGAGAAAGGAGAGGGAGGAAGAGGACAGAAGCAAGAAGAAAAGAGTATGTCACTCATAATGTTCTCTTTTGAAAAACAGAACAGGCACATTTCGATTCAGCTTGAAGAAAACTCTCCCCAAAGGAGTTAACTTAGGCAAAGGGAGTAAAAGAAACACACGGCACCATTTTCTACAGTTCCAGGACTGACTAGAGTCTCTCTCTCACTCCTCTTCACCCACAAATTTTGCACAATATCTTAGAACCATGTTGGGCTTTTACCTCTTTTCCGGAAACATTTCATGGTTGGAGGATGAGGCCCACTTCTCATCCTGTGTACTTACCAGCCCACCAGTTCAAGTGCAGATCTAGAGCTTTCCTTGTGGCTGAATTCCTGTTCCAATGTTCAGGCCTACCGGGCAGTCCAGCTCTGCCTAGCTACCTGCCGACAGGTAACATCCATTACCTGGAGCTGCTGTTCACTTCCTGCCATGCCATCAAGGAACATCAATGCCTTACATTCCTCACCTTCCTTCCTCAGCTATGTGTGCCCACCACTTGGGCACCTTGGCTATTTGGCAACAAACTCCTCAACCTTGAGCACAACTCCAGTCACTTGCTAGGATTACACACTGTCAACCTTCCATATTATAGCAGTTGTGCTTTTCTTGCCAAACTTCCTGAATATCAGGATATAGGTGGCTTCACAGCCCAGGAGATTAACGTGAGTTGATCATGCAAGTACACAGCTTAGGTAACTCTTGGAGAGAAAACTATTCATGCGGCAGTGAGAGTGCCATTAGCTGATAACCTAACTGAGCGGAAGCTAGGGCATCAGAATGGAGAAGGGAGAGTCCATGAAGTTGAGGACACTCCTTCAGGATATCTCCCCCGACACACTCCAGGACTTAATGGAAACTATCTGTTAGGGTTGCTCCTTGAAGCCAAGGAAAGTGATGATGGCCCATGCTGAGTGAAGTTGAAACCCCTGAATCTTCAGAGCAGATGGTTCAGGAAGGGATTAAAGAGAAAACTGGATGTTCTCAAGTGAATGCTATGTGATGAGAGAAGACATAGCAAACGCTCCCTATGCACTGAGAAAGCCCAAAGGACTCTCCCAGAATGTGCCGGTAAGAGGGGCCCTGGAATCACTGAGAAGTGCAGTGGTGACTTCCTCTGCAAGCTAGAGCTGACGGTTGCAGAGTAGGCACATGCCTGGGTCACTGATAGAAATGAGGGTGATGGGGCCAAGAAGCAATAGGCAGACAATTATGCTAAGAATCAGGAAGGCCACAGTAGGATCCCGGTGGCTACATATGCTGAATATTGTGGAGATGGTATATAGCATCCTTAGGAATAAAACAGAGACAAATAGTTAAGTAGGCAATAAGGGTACTGCTTATTATATACACCAATATTTTTTTATTTTTATTTTTTTAATCTTTTTTTCTGTTTCTTATTTATTTTTGAGAGACACAGAGAGACAGCATGAGCAGGGGAGGGTCAGAGAGAGTGGGAGACACAGAATCTGAAGCAGTCTCCAGGCTCTGAGCTAGCTGTCAGCACAGAACCTGACGCAGGGCTTGAACTCACGAACTGTGAGATCATGACCTGAGCCGAAGCTGGACGCTCAACCGACTGAGCCACCCAGGTGCCCCCCAATATGTTTTTAAAGAACAGAAAAGCAAGAGGATGAAAGAAGTTATCCTATTAAAAAATAAAGATTTACTGTCCAAGTCCCAGACCAGAAAACATACAAGAAGATGGTCAATGAACTCAAAATCTGTTCATTGAAAAACTAATAGTTTGGCTATTCCCTGGCAAACAAAAAGAAAATAACATCAATATCCAGAATGCAAAATGATACATCACTACAGGTCCAACACATATTAAATACAATTAGAACACTGTGGAATAATAATTTCATGCCAATAAATTTACATTTAAATAAACATACAAATTCCTGGAAAACAAATCTTAAAATTGGGGTGCCTGGGTGGCTCAGCTGGTTAAGCATCCTACACTTGATTTTAGCTCAGGTCATGATCTCACAGTTTGTGAGTTTGAGCCCCACATTGGGCTCTGTGCTGACAGTGTGGAGTCTGTTTGGGATGCTCTCATTTTCCCTCTCTCTCTGCCATTCCCCAACTCATTCTCTCTCTCTCTTTCTCTCTCTCTCTCAAAATATATAAACTTTTAAAAAGTCTTAAAATGGAGGTGCCTGGGTGGCTTAGTCGGTTAAGCCTCAACTTCGGCTCAGGTCAGATCTCACGTTCATGGGTTCAAGCCCCATGTCAGGCTCTGTGCTGACAGCTCAGAGCCTGGAGCCTGCTTCCGGTTCTGTGTCCCCTTCTCTCTCTGCTCCTCCCCCTCTCATGCTCTGTCTCTCTTTGTATCAAAAATAAATAAAACATTAAAAAAATAAAAAAATGCAAGTCTTAAAATTGACACAAGAACTAATAGAATATCTAAAAAGACTTAAATATATTAACATCAGTTCATCTTAATTACTCTCCCCCAAAACAAAATCATTCTAGTCCTTGATGCTGTCAGTAATAAAAGTTTCCAAACATTTCAGAAATAAATAAATCAAATCTTATACCAACTCTTTGATAAAGTGAAACACACCGAAATTTACTTTATGATGCAACATAACTTAGATACCCAAATATGAAAGGGACATTACAAGGTAGAAACTTATAGGCCAATCTCTTTTATGAAAAAGATGAAAGACTTTTTGTTAAATATTAGCAAGCCATATTCAGTGATACACAAAGAAGAAAAGAGAACAAGTAATAAACCAGAATCAAGTTGCATTTATCCCAGTAATTGTTTGGTTACCATAGGAATCATCATGGTAATTTCCATATTAATAAAATTAAGGAAGAAAACATTTGATCCTCTCAACACAAATACAAGGGATCTATATTAAAACTCAACTTCCATTCTTGGCCATACCATATGACCAGACATCCCTATTAGTTCTTCAGTGAATAATAGACATTGATTCACAAGTTCTACTTATTAGAGCAAAGTATAGAGAAATCATGATAATAAGATGTTGAAGATATAATTGTAAATATTTGTTCTTTTGTGTGTAGCATTCATTCCATGTTAGATGCCCTGGTTGACTTGCTGTCTGTCCACAGCAACTAGAATCGATCCTAGTGGCTGAAGCTCTCTGAGACTCAGTTTCCCCCACCTCTTATCCTGATAGACTATATAATTTCAGGATCAGGATCTTCCCTGTAAGCCTTTATCCTATGGCAATTAAAAATAGTATTTATTCCCAAGTATTGGAATGTATTGCTTATTTCTGTAATCTGTAACTTAGATATTATATCTGTCTCCTTTCCCAAACAGAAAGGTTATTTTTTTAATGTCTTTAGGGGAGTGAAAACAAAGCAATGAGAGTACTTGGAAAGTAAACTATTGTTTTGTTTAGGAATTTCAGCTCTCAGAGAATTGGTAATCTAGTTTCTGAATCACTTCATTTTAATTTGGGCTACTCCTTAGAGATTTTCCAGTGAAATCTTATTTTACAGATGAGGAAATTGAAGTTAGTTGATGTTATCAAGCAAGAGTAATTAAGACTGAGTCTGGACAAGGACTTAGAAAATCTTGGTTTCTTCTAATGCTCTTTTCCCTATGCAACAGATGATCTTCTTTATTTCTCACTGAATTAACAGAAGAGGTAATCATAAAATAAATCATACCTCTGAAACCTCAAATGAAATAAGAGTAAATTAAAACATGAAAACATTCAAACTCTTCTACTTGCTTAATTTAATAATCACCTAATTAATGGTATATAAAATACCTGCTTTGAGTTAAAAAGTGTAAGGATTAAAGGGTACTCTAAGGACTAAAAAAAAAAATTCACGTTGGAGATAGGTCATAGAATGCGTACACCCTGAAACAGAAAACGGTGTTTTAGGATGAGAGGAAAATATAGAGTGTAGCTCGATGGAGATTGTCCTTTGTCACATGACTGCTCATCCAGAGTTAAGATGAACCACGGTGAAAACAAGGAAAGAAATCTTCATTAGAAACAGATTCCAGGGGAGCTCTCACACAGTCACTCACCCTGGGGTGGGGACGAGGGCAAACTGGTGACAGGCACTGAGGAGGGCACTTGTTGGGATGAGCAGAGGTGTTGTGTGTAAGTGATGAATCATGGAGCTCTACACCTGAAGTCAAGAGCACACTTCACACACAGTATGTTAGCTAACTTGACAGTAAATTTTATTTAAAAAAAGAAGTATACCTCACATTTCCCAATGGGAAGAAGCTTACTTCACCTACCCCAACAAGAGGAAAGAAGGATTTCTCCTAGCAACTGTCCCAGTAAGGAACCACCCCACTAAGAAACCATCACACGAAGTCCCTGAGAAGCCTAGATGGTCCCGCCCAGCTTCCTCCTTTCCCTCTGTTCTCTGGACATCCAGGGAATTGCCGTAGTTAGCTTGCCCTGAGTTACAGTTCTCTGCTACTCCCAGGTAAACTCGTTTTGCTGGTAAAATCGCTGGTGGCTCTTTTATATTTTTAAGATGCACGTTACTACCTAAAGATCTGGTTCATGAAATGCAATCTCCCTTTTCACCTGTGCAAAACCCCCTTCTTGGCAAAAGGCAGAGGAAGAGCACAAGCAAACCAATTGTGGAATGAAAGAGAATGAAAAGCTCAGAGAAGATCAAGATGGCTGGTTTGGAAGCAGCGTTTAATGTAGTCAGAAGTCAGAGGTTAGAGGTGTACCTGGAGATCTGATAAGAGAGGTTTCCGTGGTAGTCATGAGGCTGCTGGCCGTTCAACAGTGGTTTCTTCTGGATAGACATCAGGACTGTGTTTCCTGACTCTGAGATGAGAGCTGACTGACAAGGGTGGACAGTGACGGGCAGGGATTCCTGGCCAGAGTATTTGATTTCTGGTTTGAGAATCTTCAGAACTCTCTTGTCCTGGTTTTGTAACCAACAACATTCAAGAGGTGGCTGCTGTGTTAGTCACGTTTCCTGACTAAATATATTGAGTAAAGATCCCCCAGCAGCCCATGATGGATAAGTTACATTTGTGAAAAATAAAACTGGTGTTTTAAAGTCTTGATTTGGGGGTGGCCATTGCCATGGTACAATCACCGAGTCCGATACAGCCTCGTAAGTCATTCTGGAATGTGGGGCTCGGCACCGTCCATGGAGGTTAGTTATAGCTGAACCGTGATTTGTAACCACTGCGGCGGGCTGCATCTCTCAGCTGCTTTTGCAGGAGACTATTGCCGGGGCACGCATATGCTCTCACCTTTCTGTGGGCAACTCACATCTAACAACTAAAGGCTTGAGAATTTCGGGCTAACTCTAGACAGTGTGATGGGTCATTCTGGCTCAGTGCTGCCTGAGTAGTTGGCTGAGGCCCTTCTTGGGTTTAGATCACAGCTCCATTTCTCCTCCCGTCAAACTTGCTTGCCTTCTCCCCCTTCTTAAAGGGGCGGAGGGATACCAAAAACAACCAATGGAATTCTCTAGAAAGGAGCAGTGGCTGGTGCCAGCCCTCTCCAAGGGACACAAGAGCAGCCTCTGAAGATAGAGGGAGTTCCAGTGGGCGGTCAGAGCTAGCCTGGACCACCTGGGTCCCTCAACCTCTCCCCAGAGACCCCGGGAAGTCTTGAAAACCAACTGGCACCTCCAGGACCAATGTCCGGAAGCCCCAAGCAAGAGTTGGAGGAAAACGTTAGTTCTCACTCCTTAGTGCAAAGCATTAATTACATCTACCTCCAAAATCCTGGAGGGCCGACCATGGTCTTCTAGCCACAGAACCTGGACCTTCAGAGAGCTGCAGGAGGAAGAGAAGAACACGTGTACCCCTTCCTCCCGTTAGGCCGAAAGGTGTGAGCCCGGCCCCACCCTCTGGGCCACCCCCAAGGTTTAACAGAACCAGAAAGGCCCATCGAGAGCTGGCTCAAAAGCCCCAAGAAGAGTCACAAGAGCTGAGCATGCGCACGAAGCATGCAAATTGCCTTTAAGTAACCCTAAGGTCACGCAAAAGCTCATTAGAAACTCATAAATAAACATTACATACATAAAAACAATTGTAACAACGCATAATGGACAGGCGCATGCGCAGAAGCCAAAATGTTACACAACCACCAGCTGCCAATCAAAAAATATCAATCAAAGCCAAATTCAAGACTACAGAAAGCAGGCTTCGATGGCCGCAGCTAGGGCTTCCTGGGGCCTTTGCCCCTCGCGCTCCAGCAGTCACCTGCTCTGTCCCTTAAAAGTGCACTACACTTCTCTACTCAGCAAACTCCATCTCCCCATTCTGGTCTCCAAGTCTTCATGCATCTGGGACAAAAAACCTAGCGACCTGGTAACACTCCAGGTCCCCGCCCCACGCATCCCAGGCCCGGGCAGCGTCCCCGAAAGGCTGGCGGGCTGTTCCCGGGTGCCCCGGAGAAAGCAGTGTGCGGCCGCTCCAGACTAGTGTCCACATGCCCACTGAGCACCTCACCGGGAAATGTCCCCCAGGACGAGCGCGGCCACTCGCCTCCGTGGAGGGACTGCGAGGCGACAGGGGAGAAGGCCCAGGAGACCCAGAGAGGGCCGCTCCCCCCCCCCCGCGGGGTCGTGCAGGCTCGACAGGGACACGCTCGCTGGGTGACCCAACTGCAACTCGGCCCCAGACGCCGCAGCAGGCCGTACAGACTCACCTCCAAGCCCGGCGCGGTTTGGCCTCTGCGGCGGCGACAGTCCTGTGGCAGCACCAGCGTTGGGGTGCTCGTGGACCTGAGCGGGCAGCGCTTCCGAGATGCTGACTCTGGGCCTCCAGGGGTCGGGGGGGGGGGGTCGCCCCAAGAAACAGTCGGCAGTCCCGCGCAGTCCCGCGCAGTTCCCCCAGGAGCCTGTCCGGGGCGCCCGCGCACGCGCTCCCACGCGCTCCCTGCAGCGCATGCGCGCGGGGCCTGACCCGCTGCCGCGTCCACGTGGAGACGCCGGATTCCCCGAGGGTCCTGAGGGTCGTGTGCCAGGCGACAGAGCGGCCCGGACGAGAGAGGGGCTAGCCAGGGAGGAATCCAGAAGGTTCTGAAAGAAGTCCTGCCGCTTGTGGAGCTGCGCTCCATGGGAACGACTCCCGCCGCCCTGAGCCTGGCTGTCCCGGGCGCTTGGGAAACCGACGGCAGCTGCGGAGAAGCGCGGGCGGGAAGCGGGGAGCCGCCGGGGTCCTGGCTGGAGGCAGACCGGAGCCGGCCTGCGGGGAGCGGCCCGGAGCCTCAGGACCGCCGGGCGGGGAGGCAGCCGCAGGGGGGGCGCGGGGCTGGACCTGGGGCACCCTCCCCTCTGTGCATCCGCCTCTGTTGGAAGGACCCATGGTCTGTCTTAGCCTAACTTATTTTTAAATCTGATTGCTTAAAACAAACACCAAACAACAATAAAAGCCACCTAGATTGCTTCTAAAGCAATGCTAAATAAATTTTCTCTTAAGCAAGAGAAAGAAAGAAAGAAGAAAAGAAAAGAGAAAGAGAGAGAGAGAGAAAAGGCACTACCTAATTAATATGCTACATGATTAACTCAGAAAACAAAAGCCCGGGAAATTGGAGCCCCAGCATTTGAAAGCAAGGCCAACGTGGTGGGTCGCGGACGGATCACGCGTGATGGCGAGGACCAGGTTGTGGTTCAAAGTGCCACATGTTCTGTCACTGCGTGCAGTGGTGGCCCAACTGCCGAACTCTAACTGGTAGTGAATCAGGATGGCTGATCTGCGGGAGCAAATGACACAGTGTTTCAGCCATTCAAGAATGAAAATAAAAATAATAGCCAGGAAAAAAAAAGAAGAAGAAGAAGAACAAGGGGTTGAAACCAAAAGAAAAAGAAAAAAAAGCCCTTCAATTTGAGACTCAATTAATGGTCTAAGGGGGAAAGAAAAGAAAAAAGAGGGAGTGAAAGCCGTGGTAAAAACCAAAGGGTCTCCTGTGTGGCCTGCAGGTAGGCTTCTGCATTGGAAGTTTCGAGAAAGCCAAACACGAGTATCAGATAACCAGGTTCAGAAGACTGTCATATCACTAATGGAGGTGGTTTTGCTGCCAACATCAGGGCTGTGATTGAGGAAGAACCGGACTCTAAATCTGGGGTGGGGATATACGGATTCCATGTCCTTAGGGTCTTGAGCACCCAGGCTCACCTGCAGATGTGATCCTCCGGAAGTGACCCACCACATCCCTTCCGAGTGAGTATCCACTCCTATTTCATGATAATTAAGATGTTTTTGTCCTTTAGTACAACCTTCTACTCAGAGGCCATCCCCACTTTACTTATGGGACACAAAGATTCTCCCTAGTGTTAAGCCATTGAATAATCCAGCAGGAACATACTAGGTCTGATACAAGAAGAAAGGGACTCTGCTCCTAAGAGTGGCCGGACTTAGCTGAGCTGACAGCAGCTAGCAGACATATGCATGAGACTGGATTCTGAGGGCGGTTGTTTTGGGGACTAGGAGGCAATATTGGATAATGGAGAGGATTTTTGGTTTGGTTGGTTTGGTTTTTTTGGAGCATCTTTCCAAGAGACTCTTTTTTTTTTTTTAATCTTCTAATGCTTATTGATTTCTGAGAGATAGACAGAGCATGAATGGGGGAAGGGCAGAGAGAGAGAGGGAAGTACAAAATCCAAAGCAGGCTCCAGGCTCTGAGCTGTCAGCACACTGCCTGAGGCAGATCTCGAACTCACAAGTGGTGATATTATGACCTGAGCGGAAGTTGGATGCTCAATTGACTGAGCCACCCAGGTGCCCCAGGATATTAGTTTTTATACCCTGGCAACCACCAACTTTGATACTAGGATGTTTCCTAGAAGCATCCTTAAGGCAATGGCCCATATTGCATGAAATTTAAATGTCCAAATTACCATGACACACTGTAGAGAAAAAAATTTCAGAGTCCCAGGGAGGTATCCATACCCTACCAGGGTGCCCTGCATGATGCATGGATATAAAATACTCAGTGTTTTTGGCTCCATGTGGGACACATTTGCTGATTTTACTCCAGACCCCCTCACAGGGTTAGCCAGTGCTGTTGTTAGAACCTCGTAGATCACCTTTTCCCTTTGCTCCACCTGCTTCCTTCCTCCCCTTTCCATAGGATTGATTCCAATTGCACTCCATCATAAGCATCCTGCACACTAATCTTCATCACAGAGTGTGCTTCCTGCAGAAACCCATTTGTAATGTACGGTTATGAGCATCTGGAGACAACTTTATGGGTAAGTGAGTTGCTGAGCTCCACTTGCTGATCATGGGACCACCATTTATGTTATAGAATTAAGTATCATCATTGCCATCTGATGAATGAAAATATTGAGAGTTTCAAGTTATATGACTTGTTCATGACTAATTATATTAACTATACCATATCTCCTATTCCCATGGCAGAAGCTTTGTTTTTTTTTTCCTGCCACACTGTTCTCTGTATAAAGACTTCTCCAAAACAGATCTTCAGAGACCTCGTGGTTACACAGAGCTTCTATAGGAGTCAACAGAACAAAGCTTAGTGACATCCACCCTATGAAAGCAAAGCCACCATTATTATCTGTTTTAATATTGTGACAAATGATTTTGTTTAAAAGATGCTACTGGGGCGCCTGGGTGGCTCAGTCAGTTGAGCGTCTGACGTCGGCTCAGGTCATGATCTCACAGTTCGTGGGTTCGAGCCAGGCACCGGGTACTGTGCTGACAGCTCAGAGCCTGGAGCCTGTTTCGGATTCTGTATCTCCCTCCCTCTGCCCCTTCCCTACTCGTGCTCTGTCTCTCTCTGTCTCAAAAATAAATTAAAAAAAAAAAAAAGAGATGCTACTGCTACCAAAAAAAAAAAAAAAACCCCAAAAACAAACAACTGAAAATCATGGCTCTTCAATGACAAAATACAATTCACTGAGCTTAGCAGAAATTGAAAGTGAATTATCATCCCGAGAATTTCAACACTCACACACACACACACACACACACACCAATTGTAACTATTAAAAACCACAAAATGACATTTCCTAACTTTTCTTTATCTGTCCTTTAATTTTATTTTTGTTCATTTCACTGTGGTTAATTTTGCCAAGATTGTTATATCATATGCATTTGGTAATTATAATGTTTATAATAATAGCATCAACCACTTTATTATAGTATTTATGGGTATAAATGTACTGTGAGAAAACAAACAATTTTGAAATCCAAAGGGTCTAAGAATATAAACATTGAACAGGAACATAAAATGTCTAAAATCATTTCAGTTTTTTGAGGTGCATTGAAGGTCAATGTTACAAAGATGATTGTGCACACATAATGTTTATAAGATGGCTGGGTATCAGTTATTTCTTGGAGAATTATAATTATATCTAAAATTTTTTTGATTCAAAATATCCCTGATTTGATTTTCAGTAAACTGGGTTTCTACTTTACAAGCATAAAATTCTCTAGATGTTTAATTTTATATGTCATAGGGTATATGTTTTTATATCACTTAATATTTTAATATAATCAAACGTAAAATGAACCAAAATGAAACAAAACAACAAAATGTAGGGAAATAGTTCTACTCAATGACCAAAGATGATAGTAAGCACATTTGGACAACCAGATACCCACATCCAAAGCAATTTTTATTTTGCTCACAAAATAGAAGTAACAGTCAAGTTTTAGTATGACAGCTGAAGTACTAAGTTTATGGGAAAGGAAATCCATTTTCAATATTTCAAAAATGCTAAATTTATGTATTTTCAAAAGAGTTTGAAGAAATAATCAGATATCAGGAAAAAAAGAGATATTGGCCCTAAAGTACAAAAAACTTCAATTTCAGCCAACCTCAAGCCTTCATGTTTCCAAATCAGAAGTGTAAACACTTAAGAAAGATCATTTTTGAGGTTCAATTTGAGAAAGGTATCCACCTTTGATCCAGTCATTGTGAACAGCAGGATTATTAGATATCAACCTAAATGACCAGTGTTGAGAGAAAACTTTGCAGAGTAAGGGAGTCAATGTGAGCTTGGAAAATAGTTTATAGGAGATGTGTTCAGGGGAAGAAAGAAAAAAGAGATATAGATGGAGATGGAGAGAAAGATCAGTAGTTTGTCTTCATTTGACTAATTACTTTTGTCATTTTTTAATTGAAGTTAGTTAACACACAATGTTACATTAGTTTCAGGTGTACAATAAAGTGATTCAGTAAGTCTATAGGTTATGCTGTGCTCATCCCGAGCAGAGTTATCTGCTGTCACCACACAATGCTATTTGACAATACCATGCTCTATCTTCCCCGTCCTGTGCCTTTTATTCCTGTCACGTATTCAAGGAATTTCTCTTTAAGACCCAGAGAAATCTAGAATCCATGCTAGATGATTATCATTGCCTAGGACCATTCCCTTCTCTTCTCTGTCTCCTTTGTTAATGACTGCAGTAGCTTTCTAACTACCCCCAGACTTCATTCTTCATTCTCTTCACTTTGTTTTAAATAACAGAGGAAGGATGATCTTCTAAAATTGCCAAATAATTGTGGCACTTATTACCTTAAAACCTCTTAAGGACTCCCACTGCCCCCCAAACAGTGACAAAAATCCTTAGTTTGGCCTGTTAAATAATACCCTCGTAGACTTTTCCAGTTTCATTTGCTTATATATTTTTCCTTGCTCATTGTGTATTATAAGGATGACTTTCCTCAGTTCCTACAAACTGGGTGTGTGACTCTTTCTGAATTCATTAAATCCCATTTCTCTTCATGTCTCCACTCAATTCCTAAGTTCTTCTGTGGGTCCTCCAAGATGCCTACAGACCATATCTGATTCCTGATATACACTTTCAACTCTGGATTTTTAAAAAAATGTATATCTTTCGTTATTACAAAGTTTTGTATGTTCAGTTAATGTCAGACTCCACTAGTAAACTGTAACTCCATAAAGGCAGACCATGTGTCTATTTTTATTGCCTTTTTGGTGTTTGCATCCACCACAGAAAAATCTCAACAAATGTTTGGGTGATCACATGAATGATTGAGTAAATAAAAATAATTGCTTCTTATCATATGAGTACTGGATCCAATCTAATCCTAGCTCTTATGGGAGTTCTTAGGTTAATCTAATCATGAATTTACTTTCTGTTCCCAGGAATAAAACTCAGAGTAGAGGCTCCCAAAAAGTAAACAGATAAAGAGGGGGAGGAGCTCTTGACCCATGGAACAATCCAGAGCCACTCTTTGACTCCATGGAACATTATACATGGTCTACGTAACCGGTGCCCCCTGGAGTGGAGAAGCCATACCCAAAGCGCCTTGAGATTTCTGACTCTGTTGATGGGGAAAATACTGATAAGTGTCACTACTACTTCTCATCTGTTCTGGGCCCAATTTTTTAAAACAAAGGCAGAGAAAGGGGAGAAGAAGAGAATCCCTAGCTAAAGAGGCGAAATTATATTTTATGGCATATTCTAATGCAGCTGAAAGTAGATACAGAAGCAGTGGACCATTTCTATACAAGCTTGCAAGTCCTTGAAGAATTGATCAGTCGCATGCTTATATTTTATCTTTTTTCACATGCTTATACTTTAAACATAAATGCAAGCTGTAAGGTTATCATAACATTTTATCAGCTGGATTTATAGTTAAGGTTTTCAGGCCACAACTAAATGAGAGGGATATCTAGTGACCAAAGAAAAGATTTTGTTACAAACTGGTATTTGGTGGGAGAGCTCCAACTCACAAGCGGAATTTCAGGGACCCCTAACAGGCTAACAGTGGTACGTGTTGCTATAGCAATAAAAGGCTGGTAGCCCCCCGCACAGAGAGGATTCATCTGGACTGAGGTGTTATAGATATGCACACTCCACAGTATCCATTTTCCTAAGACATTAGATGGATAGGCAAACACCTTACCTTGAAAATAAGTTCTATAGTAATATGTTTATCACCAACAATGTAATTATCACCATTATCATTTTACCTAAAACATGTATCTGTTACTTAGAGCAGAACATATTTCTGTTTACCAGTTTGGGACCTTGAAAGGATTGCCCTGATAAAAGACTGAAAGCAAGACATGCTGGAGGTAAAGGTTTGGCAGAACATTCTGCTCTCCCAGCCCCCACCAGAATCATAGGAGAGGCAATTCAACATATGAAACCCCATCCAAATATGACAGTCCCAAGATAAAACATCACACGATGGTTCCCAAATATATAACATATGATATGATATAGTATACGTACTATAGTGTACAAAATATACTGTGTATAATATAATATATATGATAATATAACATCATATGATAGTTCCCAAGTATAATAACTTTCAGTTTTAACATTTCCCTCCTAAAACCAGAAAAAAACAACTAAATTCCAAAACATCTCTCAGGGCTACAATTTTTGAAATGGTATATTTTTGAGGGAAAATCCCACAAAGATCTTGTTATAATTTAAGAGTAATAGGTAAAAGTCACAAATGATTACATTCATCTTTATTTTTCCCCTAAATAAAGGAAGTCACAAATACACTAACTATACAGTAGGTATTGGGAAGCTTCCAGGTGATGGTGAGGCATTTAAAGAGGGTATCCTGGAAGAGCTGTACATATAATATTACATTTAATCCTTGTAAGTACCTGGTAAAGTAGGTTATACTCTGTCTCTATTTTATAGATGAGAAACTTACCTTTGGTCACTCACTAAGTGAAAAAACCAGGATTTAAAAAAAGAAACAAAAAACAAAACCAGCTCACATTCATAGCCACTATTCAGAAATAATCTCTATTATGAGTGATGTTAAGTAGTAGAGATTAAGTGTCTTATGTCAGTAATGAGGCGAGGGCTTTAGGATGCACAAATGGAATGAAGAAAAATGACTGTGAGCGCGAGGATGAGGTGAAGGGAGGATGGATTGGGACCACAAACCTGTGGGACTAAGACTATTTAAGACTAAGAGGTTCCTGGGTGGCATAGTCAGTTAAGCTTCTGACTCTTGATTTCAGGTCAGGTCATGATTTCAGGGTTCGTGAGATTGAACCACATGTCAGGCTCTGCACTGACCACATGGAGCCTGCTTGGGATTCTCTCTCTGTCCACCTGTCCCTGCCCCTCTGCTCCTTCCCCTCACCTCATAAAGAAGTTTATAAAAAAAAAAAAAAAGACTACTTAGGACTGCACTATGAAGGCACCAGTCCCAGGAATCTCACTGTACAAGGGCTTCATTGCTGTTTAATTATATTATAGTTAAAGACATCACATGTGAGTTGGAGAATAGGAAATAAAGAGCAAAGAGTAGAAAAAGGCTATAGGAGGGGTTTGGGAGAGGTTGTGTTTGGGGTAGGATAAAGGCATGAGATCATGAGACATCAATCTGAGAGATAACTGAAAGACAAGACATAGATGAGAGATGAAAGTCTGTGGAATATGACACTAACAACTTTTTAAGAACCATAGAGTTTAAAATTCCCTTTATTCTTGTATTAGCATTTCTTCCTTTGTCCTATTAATTCATAAAAGTAAACTCCATTATAGGGATACAGTAAAGAAAAAAGAGTGTATGCCTCTCAAGAGATTGATATGAATGATAAGTGCAGTTACCTATCCATATAACAGTGTTTAGGATCATCTGTAAAGTCACCAGCTGGTATTTATTTAATGTTTATTTATTTTTGAGAGAGAGAGAGACAGAACATGACCATAGGAGTTGCAGACAGAGAGGAAGACACAGAATCCGAAGCAGGCTCCAGGCTCTGAGCTGTCAGCACAGAGCCTGACATGGGGCTCAAACCCATGAACTGTGTGATCATGACCTGAGCCAAAGTCAGATGCTTGACCAACTGAGCCACCCAGGGGCCCCCCATCAGCTCATTTATTAAATAATCTAATTTAAATTTTTCACATTTTTTGACTTTCTGTTTGATTCTAATTGATATATGGAATTTATTTAATTTATTGAGGTCTTATAAAATCGTGGCACTCTGATAAGTGCTTTTTTACAGAGATCATTCTTGCCTTCATTCATTGATTAAATAACTTGATTACTTTCAACACTGTAGACATTGTGTTTGATCCTAGGGATACAAAAGGGAATCACCACATGTGTTATCTCTTAGTGCTTTATTCTGCTGCTCTTTCTGTGAAGACAATTCCTCTTCTTTCTCAAATAAGCAAACCCTTAACATTCAATACCCACCTAATATTGGATCTTTCTAAGGTACTATCAGTACATGAGGGCGGTATCTTTGTCTGATTTATTTTTATTCCCAATGGTAAGAAAATGATCTGAAACCAAGTTATGGTAAAGAAATATTACTTGAATGACATATAAAAGTGTATGAATGAATGCATGGGTGAATAAATAATGCGTGCTTGAATGAATGCATGATTAAGAGAAGCAGATGATGTGCAGGTGGCTAATTGCCTATCCCAGAAGACAGATGATTACCAAACTGAATCCAACCACACATTAAAAAAAAGAAATCATTCACCATGATCAGGGTAATTCCAGGGACATTACTCCCGGAATTCAAGGGTGGTTCAATAGTCACAAATCCATCTTCGTGATACATCACAGCAATAAGAAAAGGGATAAAAACCAGATTATTTCAATAGATGCAAAAAAGCATCTGACAAATTGTTACATCCATTCATAATAAAAACCCCCAACAAAGTAAGTGTAGAGGTAATATACCTCGACATAATAAAGACCATATGTGAAAATCCCACAGCTAACATCATATTCAATGGAAAAAAGATCAAGACAAGAATGTCCACTCTTACCACTTTTATTCAATACAGTACTGGTAGTCCTAGCAGAGTAATGAGACAGGGGGAAAAAAAAGCATACAGATATGTAAGGATGAAGTAAAACTTTCACTATTTGCAAATGGCATGACACTATATATAGAAAACTCCAAGCACTCTACCAAAAAATTATTAGAATTGAAACATGAATTCAGTAAGGTTAGAGGATATCAAACCAATATACAGAAATCTGTTGAATTTCTATACACTACTAATGAAGCAGTAGAAGAGAAATTAAGAAAACAATCAATTTGCAATTGCACCAAAAATAATAAAATACCTAGGAATAAAATTAATCGAGGTGAAAGACCTATATTCCAAAAACTATAAAATAGTGATGAAAGAAAATGAAGACTACACACATACACAAAAATGCTCACATCCATGCTCATGAATTTGGAGAACAGACATTGTTTAAATTCCCATATTACCCAAATTACAGATGTAATGCAATCCCTATCAAAATACCAATAGCATTTTTCACAGAGCAAACAATCTTAAAACTTGTATGAAACCACAAAGATCCTGAATAGCCAAAGCAAACTGAAAAAGGAAAACACAACTGGAGAATTCCAGAGTTTAAGTTCTATTATAAATCTGCAGTAATCAAAACAGTATGGTACCGGCACAAAAATAGATACGTAGATCAATGGAACAGAGTAGAAAGCCCCAAATAAACCCACAAGTATATGGTCAATTATTCTTCAACAAAATAGGAAGAATATGCAGTGAGAAAAAGACAATTTCTTCAAAAAATTGTACTGAGAAAACTGGACAGCTACATGCAAAAGAATGAAACTGAACCACTTCCTTATACCATACACAAAAATAAACTCAAAATGGATTAAGGACCTAAATGCAATACCTTAAACCATAAAATTCATAAAAGAGAGCACAGGCAAGTATTTTCTCTGACATTGTTCACAGCAATATTTTTTTTTTATGTATGTCTTCTGAGGCAAGCAAAACAAAAAGGAAAGTGAACTATCAGGACTTCATCAAAGTATAAAACTTCTGCACATCAAAGAACCAACAAAACTGAAAAACAAGCTACTGAATGGGAGAACATATTTGAAAATGACACATCTGATAAAGGATTAGTATTCAAAATATATAAAGAACTTATATAACTCAACACAAAAGAAAACCCCAAATAATCCAATTAAAAATGGGCAGGGACCCCTGGTGGCTCAGTTGGTTTTTCATCTAACTTTGGCTCAGGTCATGATTTCATGTTCATGGGTTCTAACCCCATTTTGGGCTCTGTGCTGACAGTTCAGAGCCTGGAGTCTGCTTTGAATTCTGTGTGTCCCTCTCTCTACCCCTTACCTTCCCTCACTCTGTCTGTCAAAAAAGAAAAAGAAAAAAAAATTTTTTAATGGACAGAAGACATGAATAGACACTTCTCCAAAGAAGACATACATACAGATGGTCAATAGAAACATGAAGAGATGGACAACAGTATTCATCATCAGGGAATTGCAAATCAAAAACAAAATGAGATATTACCATATACCTATTGGAATACCTCTAATCAAAAACACAAGTGTTGATGAAGATGTAGAGAAAACGGAGCCCTCATGCACTGTTTGGGAATGCAAACTGATGCAGCCATTCTAGAAGACAGTATGGAGGTTCCTTAAAAAATTAAAAATAGAACTACCATATGATTCAGGAATTCCACTACTGGGTATTTACCCAAAGAATATTAAAACGTGAATTCAAAAATATGTATTTACTCCTGTGTTTATTGCAGCATTATTTACAATAGTCAAGTTATGGCAGCAACCCACGTGACCATCAACAGATGAATGGATAAAGAAGTGGTATACACAACCCAATGCACACACACGCGCATGCACGCACACAGTGGAACATGACTCAGTCATAAACCAGAATGAAATCTTGCCACTCACAGCAACACCGATGGATCTGGAGAGGACAATGCTGAGTGAAATAAGCCAGCCAAGGAAAGACAAATACTGTATGATTTGACTCATATGAGTAATTTTAGATACAAAAAAGAGGAAAACCAAAAAAAAAAAAATCAAAAAAATCCCCAAAATCTCTATAGTTAAAAAAATTTAACTATAGAGAACAAACTGATGGTTACCAGGGGGGTGGTGGGGGAATCGGTGAAATAGGTAAAGGGGATTAAGATTACCCTCATCATGATAAGCACTGAGTAATATAACATATTGTAGAATCACTATATTGTACACCACCATTAATATAACACTGTATGTGAACTCCGCTGGAATTTAAATATCATAAGTTAAAAAAGAAGGCAGATGGTTTTATCAGAGCATGGTATGTGTACAAACTGATAAGAGAAAACGATGAAATATGCATAAATTAATATAGCACAACACACGGGGCAGTTGTCTCCGGTGGAGTGGTTAGGACAGACTTCTCCGAGGAGGTTATGTTGGCTCTGACACATGGTGGAACATTAGGAGTTAACTGGGGAAAAAAGGATGAAGAACCTGGGCAGAGAAATGGCTTTCATAGGTTTCCCTTGCTAACATTTGGGTACCGCAGGACTTCTATGACTGTAACTTTGTGCTATCATTCTGCCCCACTTCCAAATCAGCCACCCTTGAGCTAGAGAAAGAATACCTGTGTTTATTGAGAGCCTTAAATATGTGCTAGATAGACACTTACATATGTACATACACAGATTCCAGATGCATAGATTTGTAAAAAAATTTTAATGTCTATTTTTGAGAGAGAGAGAGAGACAGAGAGAAAACTGGGGAGGGGCATCAAAAGAGGAGACACGGAATCTGATGCAGGCTTCAGGCTCTGACCTGTCAGCACAGAGCCCGACATAGGGCTCGAACCTAGGAACTGTGAGATCATGACCTGAGCCAAAGTCAGACACATAACCAACTGAACCACCCAGGTGCCCCCATATGCATATAAATTTAATCCGTATGGCACTTTTACATTTGGGAGTCGAAAAGATAAGGTCTTGACCAAACTCCTCATTGATACGGGATCTCCCTGAAAGTTTGTGTCTTTGCACTACCTACAACAAATCTTGGAAACAGACATGGTCATATATTTAAAATGTGTTTTAAGATTTGAATTGAATTCATGCTCTGAAAAATACATTTTATTAACTGCCAAACCTGGAAGCTTATCAAAATAAATAACTTTATTTCAGCCTCACCAACCCTTTATCTGCATTATTAAAAAGCATGAAGTAGTCTTAGAATATTTCTTAGGTATTGCAATAAACTCTCAAATTACTTGCTATTGAAGTTCAAAGAGTAAATTTTCTAATATCCATTGGTATAGTTATCTGAACTGACTACAAGTTATGTAAATGCCGTACAACTTCTTTAACCTCTCTTGTGTTGTGGACTCAAATCAAAACAAGAAGGCATTGAGAGGGCATTCACATTGGCCTATGTCAAGATGTACTGTAATAAGGAAGAAACCTAATTTGTCCATGCAAATGGCCTCAACCCACAGACTTTTAAGCATATCCTTAGTGCTTTGGAACTTGAGAAAAATAAATTAACACCCAATAATACTGATATTAATGACGAGGAACAATAAAGAATGGCATTTAATAAGAACATCCTGTCCCTCAGATGAAAGCGATCTGAAAACACCAATCCAATTTTGACTAGAATACAATTTCTGGCTTTGAGGTTAACAGTTTGAAGAAAATTATCTATAATTAGAGTTTTCAGAAATATGCAAATAAGACAATGACACTAGATACAAAGTCTCATAATAGAAAAGATTCAAGTATGAATTTAGGAGGGATGCATTTAGAGATTGAGCAAAAGGTCGAGAAAAACATTTTAGGGGGATGAACTTAGAGTGGAATACAGCGAATGTCTGTTGACCTTATCAGACACTACTGACCCCATCTAACGGCATAAATCACGAATTAGGAAATGATATCTCCTGCCATGGCCATGCCACTTCACCAGAAAATAGATTTCCTTCTGTTTGGATATATTGTCATATGGTAATTCAATTTCTCTTGGGGAAATAGTCAAAGAAAAAATGCAAAGGAGAAATTCTCTTTTTTATTTACTGGATAAGTCAATTGAAAATGATCAAGTTTCCAAGCTATAATGAGATCCTGACTTGCTTTTGAATCACAATTATGTAAAGTTATAACTGGGATTTGAGCCTATTTGTAGGAGTTAAAAATGAACTATAATCCACAGTCGATTCTGATTTGTTGAATTCATTTTATTTTATTCTTTTTTTTGCCCTTAGCAACTTTATTCATAATAGCCCTAAACAGGAAATAACCCAGATGTTCACGAATAGGAGATTGACGAAATCAACCATGATAAATATGTATGTTAGAATGTTATTAAAGTCACCCAGCCACATGTTGACTGAGCCAGGGATATGATGTGACTTATTTATTCACTCCTCATCTTTCCTCACAAGGTAGGTTTTCCAAATCTCATCTACATCTCTATAAACTTTTCTGTAGAGACAGCCCTGTGACTGAGGCATGGTGGCTTTAGGCTTCCCCTTCTGATACTCTTCTGAGCCAGGGATATGATGTGACTTATTTATTCACTCCTCATCTTTCCTCACAAGGTAGGTTTTCCAAATCTCATCTACATCTCTATAAACTTTTCTGTAGAGACAGCCCTGTGACTGAGGCATGGTGGCTTTAGGCTTCCCCTTCTGATACTCTTCCTTCCTTTTCACAAAGGGAAGTCCCCACCATTTTATGCACTATTGCCTCCATGAACTTGCATCTACATCTGGTCCCTGAGATTTGGGTCCAACCACTGCCAGGACCAACAGAGGAGCCTCTTCTATTCCCAGCAGAAAAGGATGTGAGCATCCAGGGTCCTTGCAATCCTGTGTCTTCCTTTTACCAAGTATTTTTTCTTTTTAATTTTCTCTTGTAGTGCTATTGTACATGGCATTTAAAAAATGTTTGCACACCAATTATCCATTGGTAATATGTAGGAATGCAATCCACTTTCATTAGTATTAACCTTGAATTCTGTGATCTTGCTATACTCACTTATTGGTTCCAGGAATGGTTGTTGTTGACTCTTGGATTTTCTACGTAGAAAAACATATTATCTGTGAACAAAGGTCATTTTATTTCTTCTTCTTAATATGTGCATCTTTCATTTCCTTTTGTTATCTGGTTACACCAGCTGGGACCTTCTTCATAATATTAAGTAGAGGTGGTGGAAGGGAACAGCCTTGTCTTTTTCCCAGTTTCAGGGGAAGATTATCTTGTTTCTCATTAGGAATGGTGCTAGCTATAGGGTTTTTGTTGTTTCTTATAACATTAAGGAAATTATCATTTCTAGTTTGCTGAGAGTCTTTATTATGACTTGTTGCTAGATTATGTCAAATGGAATTTTGAATCGACTGATGTGATCATATGATTGTTTTTCCTTTAGTTTGTTGACATGGCGGACTACATTAATTGGTTTTCAAATGAGGAATTATTTGTGCACCCCTAGAACCAATCTCACTTGGTCATAGTGTATCATAAATTCCACAATTATTGAATTCAACTTGCTATTCTTTATTGAAGATTTTTAATCCATGTTCATGAGCAATATTGGTCTATGGCTTTGTTTTTGTTTTTGTTTTGCTTGCATTTTCTTTATTTACTTTTTGTATTAGAGTGATTCTGGCTTTGTAGGATAAATTAGGAAGTGTTTCCTCTGCTTCTATTTCTTGGAAGAGATCGTGGAGAACTGGAATGATTTCTTCCATAACATTTTTACCATCATCTACATGTCAAAGAATCTTAAAAACTTCTTCCCATGGTAAAATTTCCCAAAGCGCTTGGTATTCTTACAATCAGTGGTACGAGGAGAGGACTCGCTGCCTCTGTGAGCCTGTGGCTAGAGCCTGGTGGTGGCCCTGAGACTGTTAGTTTCAGCAGGTGCAGCTGTTGGGAGGATGAGCTGGACATGGAGTTGAGGGAAGCCAGGCTCAGCTGGGGCCACAGGGCACATCTGTGTCTTTCTGTCCCAATGTCTTATCTTTACAGCGTTGGAGAGTAATGATGTCTGCTTCACTTCTTCCCTCCAAAACAGGAGTGCATTTCTCTTTTGGCTAATTCTAAACTAGAATTTATTATGCCTGCAGCCTACAGAGAAGGGCCATCAGGGAAACAAAGTTCCCAGTCTTCAACAAGTTGACATAACACAGTCTTATCTACAAAGTGAAATAACTTGCCTAAGGTTTCCTCAGTTAACATTTCACATTTCTCTTGATCCTGAATTTGATAAGGCTTTCTCTCTATATTTATGACCCTTCCATGCACTCACTCAGAGAAGGAGGGTTACTTTTATGGATCAAGATGAGTATAATATTTGGCCAAGTATTAGACAGTATAAATATCACTTTGAGGTGAATATTTTATTTGATTCTTCTCCCTTATGTCATCTTGTCAGTACCCATGAACTTAGTGTCATAAAATGACCCTATGAACAAGCAGGGGAGAGGATGGTAGAAAAGGAAAGCTTTTCCAATAGAACGCTAATTTGTATCAAGTCTACCTTATGGACTCTTGTCCCTCAAGGATTTAAGGGAAAACAAGTGTTTTCTCTAACTTTGCTCCCCCCTCCTTAATCATATGAATGACAAGAACTCTTGGACAGACTAGGTTCTCATTTGGAAGAATTCTAACTTTTGTCCTATTTTATTGCTGTTCAATCTGCTCAAGGCTGTTGGCCACTTGGCAGAGGAGACGGCAGATAAGCCGTAACTGAATCTTAACCTCTTTTTTTTATTATTATTATTGCACAGAGGATGGTGAAAACTCTCAAATTTCTATCTTAAGTTCAAAAGGACATACTGGACCACTCTTTTGTAGAAATTGAATGCATAGAGGGCACACGTATCACAGCAGAGAGTGGAAAAGGTCCTTCCTTCTCTCTTTTCTTTGTAGCAGTCAGAGTGATAAAGTCCAAGGAATAAGTCTATATAACAAAAGAGGCTAGGCATGTTTCCTTTGAACTTCATACAGCCCCCTAGGCCACAGGGCAGCTGTCCTGGCATGGTAAGATCTCAGAAGGCAAGCAACTTTCTGTCTTTCCTGAATTTCTGTTTCCTGCTGTGTGCATGTGTTCCCTTTCATTGGAGTGAAAAGTTCATGCTACCTGGATTGGGTTGCGACTAACCTGCAGAGGGAGAGTGACAGCTGCTTTAGTTTCGGGGCATTCATGCTCACCCAGCTCTGGATGAAATAGTGAGCTTCAATCATCGAGCTCTGAAGGGAGTCTGGGGTCACAGACTTCCCAATAATAATTATTAACATAGTGAGTCTCTACTCGTATCTCTTTTCTTCATGAGATTGATTTCAATAGAGTTCTGGCACCATGGTGGTCCTTTAAGAGAAATTTCATCAGTAGTTCAATTAGGGTCTCACTGTTGCAGACTCTCAGGGTTATGAGGCCTTACTCTTTAGTGTAAAAAGTATGATTGTTTTTGTAAGTTTTGGTTTGTTATATAAACTAAGGAACCTGCAGGAGTGGTGCCCTGGGGTCAGAAGGGGGCCACCACTTCACAGCTATTAGTACACATTTTTCCCATTTTAGAAATTAGAAACCAAAGACTGTGAAAGAAAATAAAAAATTCCCTCTTTTCCCACAGCTATTAAGTGGTGAAAACAGGATTCAAAGGCAGGCATCTGTCTATAGTGACTATGAATTTACACGTTTAAATTTGCCCCTACAATTTAGGATGACATCTCAGGAACCTCACATTTCCCTATCCAGAATGGGGTTCCACAAATGCACTCATATGCAAAGAAGACATTTTAATATAATTATGGATTTTAATCTAGTCATAGTTATAACTTTTTAAATATATCAGAATACATAAGAAAATCCATTCTCTCAGCTAACATACGGTGGGAAAACCAGGTATTTCCATCCCCATGTTGTTCCTCTACTAGGATATTAAAGATATAAGAGTTGATGGGACACCTGCGTAGCTCAGTCGGTTAGGTGTCTGATCTTGGCTCAGATCATGATCTCCCAGTTTGTGAGCTCAAGCCCCACATCAGGGTCTGCACTGATAGTGCTGAGTCTGCTTGGGATTCTCTCTCCTCTCTCTGCCTCTCCAGCACTTGTGTTCTCTCTCAAAATAAGTAAATAAACCTAAAATACTTTTAAAAAGATCTAAGAGTTAAGTATATGGAGATTTTAGGAAATACAGTTCTTTAAGCCTTATTTTGAAAACAAGGAAGAAAATACCTTCCCCATGCTTTGCTTTTAGAAACTTTTTGACATTTTAGAGGTACTTTTTTACTGTATTTGGAATCCACACAAGGAGTCCAACCTTAAAGTCAGGTGAGGATGAAAGATTGAGTGCTGTGACTTGAATTATAAGTTTTGCTGACAGAGCACCTTTCATCCTAGACCGCAGAGTCACCCCCAAGAAAAGGCATTCATTCTTCCAATGCCCCTTTGAGGCTGCCAGTACCTACTTACAACTGGAAAAGCAGAGGCATGAACAGGGAAAGAGAAAGACTGAAGATTTATTTTAAAAGCAGAGACACAGTCCCACTGGACATCGCAAATTTCCATTCTGCTTTGCTCCTGCATCTGGAACTCTCTGTGCTTGAAATGAGAAGCTCAGGAAGGAAGGTGTGATTTCTCCAAGAACTTCATATTTAAAGGCTCAGTTTCTGTACACACCACACCAGGCTGTGAAATGATGCCAGAAGAAATATCAGGAGAGGGGAGGTGAGAAAGCACTGGCTTTGTAGAAAGGTGGCAATCTGGTTTCTCAAAGACAGGAAGTAGATTCGCCATGAAGAAATCTCTTTTCAGTGAACCCAAGCCCTCATACCCAATTTTCAAGCACAACCTCGGTTCGAGGTTGATTTCAAGTTGATTCTGCTTAAGCTCAGTCTTGGGAACTCTTTCATTCCCCGCAGAATCGGTGAGATGCTTGTGCCTTCCCCTGGACCACCGCAACAGCTTCCTGCCTGGTTCTCATGCTCCAGTGTCTCTCCTTGCCAATCCTGTTTTCAACTACAGCCAAAGAATTTAAAAAAAAATACATGTTCTTTGTAGTGAAAATCATTTCTTTTTATTAAATAAAATGTATCTGGCTGACGTATCTGAAAGGAAATTGCAGACAGCAGGGTGTTTCTCTCCTAAATCGCACAACATGCATCTCCTATGAACAAGAGCATGTCCCTACATACCCACAAAACCTCTATCACACAGAAGGAAGTCAACAGTGATGCCATATTATCTAATATTTCTATGCCCTCAACTGCCCACCCATTATCTTTCCCCCCCAACTTTATTGAGGTATATAATTGATATACCAAAACTGCACGTAATTAATACATAAAATTTGGTGAGTTTGGATATATGCTTATCATCACCACAATCATTACTTGATCTTTTTGCTGACACAGTAGGTGGTTGCTTGCGACAGAGGCACCCTACCTAAAGTGGCCTTAGCATAGATTTCTGTCCACATCGATTGACATTCCTCTCTGGATGATCCCCAATCCCACTTAAACTACCATTTATTATTTGCTACATATACTGCTTCATAGATTCTTATCACATTAAACTGTCTCTTCTTTTCCTGACACCAGAAGAACCTTCCACTTTGCTGTGGTTCCAGGGACCGTCATTTCCTCAGCCTGCTAGGTGCTTTCCTAACTTTTGCTCCTCTGGCAAGCCGCTGTTCAGATTTAATACCTGTTGTTCATAGATCATCAAGACTTGCACTGATGTGTGTGTGTGTGTGTGTGTGTGTGTGTGTGTGTCTTTGTTTAAGCATTTATTTTTTTCTTATTACTTACAGTTTTGCATAAGAAGCTTCCTTGTTTAGCTTGTTGGGGAGAAAGAAGTTTCCCTTGACCCTCAGGGTTCCTGGTTTAGGCTGAAAATGAAACTGACAAACAGATTAAAAAGCAGAGAAATGTATTTAATATAAGTTTTCCCTGACATGGGAGCCTTAATAAAGAAACAGGAACCCGAAGAAGGGGTTAAACCTGAATACTTTAATGCTAAATTTGATGAAGCATGGGCAGTCTTGGAAAAATAAGATAGGTCAAAGAGTAGGAGCTGAGAGTAGTAAATTAAGGGAAACTTAGTGAAGCCTGTTCACTTGGATTCCTCCCAGTGTCCCTCTGTCTTCAGAGAGAAGGATGATTCTTTTGTCAGGGTGGAGGTTTCAGGGGAGAAGTGTGGGGGAAGGTTAGGGTGATTTCCTGCCTCTGCCATCTTCTCAAATCCCTTCAGCTTAAAATATTCAGTATGCCGAGGTGCCACGTTTTACAATAATGCATACTTGAACCCCATCAAGGTCTAATATCCTTTATGGCAATACCACAACTTACTCACATTTGTATCCTCTGTGTGGGTCTATGCTTACCTTAGAATAGGGCTGGTCATTCAATAAATATCTGGTAATGATCATGAGAGGCACCCAATTCAATATTTTGTGCTTGTGTAACAGATAATGTTTCTGTGCATTCATATTTCAACATTCAGTTTCCCACACACATCACTGGCTTCCTATGGCAAGTAATGGAATTCTCTGCTAGATGCCTTTCTTAGGTCATAACTACACAGAGTGATGAGGAGATGGATCCTGCCCGAGTAGCTCTAAGTCATCATGAATGTGGGGTTGCTATATCAGTCCCCCAGTGTCCTCTCCCTTCAGTGGGAACGATGCTCAAGAACATTTTATGCTGTCTCCAGTGGTTGGCAGAGGGATTGAGCCCCTGCTTTCCAAAACAATAATCTACTCACTGGTCCACTCTGTATTGATGTAAGAGTCTGGCTCACTCCTTCTTTTGTCTCATTTCTCTAACTCCCCACTTCCACACCAGAGCTTTTCAAGTCCCTTTACCTAACAATTGCTCCCACTAAAATTTTTGCCCAAGGACCTGTTTCTGGGAGAACCTCTCTGGAACAATTTGTTATTCTTAACCTGCATGGCTGTCTTCTTGGACTGATAAATATCAGTTACACTGAGCTGACTTTCCAGGATATTGCTTATGGAGTTTTGTGGGAAGGCATCATGATGACATGTAATGGGGAATGTTTTCAGTTCAAACTTCAAACAGGAACAGACTCTTCTGATGAAAAGTATTCTAAAATACCTCTCGTATTGCTATATTGTGCAGGAAATAATTCAGTGATCCAAGAAAATAACGATAGGGTTGAGCACATGCTCAAAGAGAGACATGTAGGGGTCCCTGGGTGGCTCACTTGGTCCAAGCACTTCAGCTCAGGTCATGATCTCACAGTTCATGAGTTTGGGCCCAGCGTGGGGCTCTGTGCTGACAGCTCAGAGCCTGGAGCCTGCTTAGAATTCTGTGTCTCCCTCTCTTTCTTCTCCCACCCTGCTCAAACTTTGTTTCTCTCTCACATGCACACACACACAAATGAATAAACCGTAAAAAAATTTTTTTTAATTTAAAAGGAGATGTGTGAAGTCAATCCAAGGGCCTTAATGAGGAAAGCAGGATGTTCTTTGTACAAGTTCTTCAGTTAACATTGAGAATAAAGAGTCTGAGACAAGAAAGCAATGACTTCGGACCAGGAAAGCTCGGTACTGGCCACCAAGTTGTATCTGGAAAGATCCACACATGAAACCAAAGACAAGTACAAGAACAGACCTACCCCATACCTGACATGGTGTCTGGCATATAGTTGGCATGTAGTAAATTCTAGAAGTGAATGAAGTTCCTGTTAGGCTAACTAATGCTTATTTGTCAAAATGCAAACTACATGGCACTTGCCACAGAATCACCAAGAGAAACTTGTTTGTAATGCGAATTACTGATGTTCACCCAGGATTATAGGATCTGCATTTCTCAGCAGTGGCCTTGGCAAAACAATGGCTTAATCATTATAGAAAATGAATAGCTAATGTTTACAATGTGTATGAATTGTCAGGCACTGTTCTTACCACTTTACATGTACTAATTATTTTAAAATTTGTAAAATCTCCATGAAATAAGTAATAATAATAGCTCCATCTTGGCAGTGAGATGCCCTGTGCAGGGAGAGAGATTGAAGACTTTCCCCAAGGTTGTGTAGTTAATAGTGAAAAGGATGAGATTGGAACCCAAGCTGCCAAATTCCATAATCCTTGCTCTGCCTCAAAATAGGCTACTGCCTTTTCCTTATAATTGTTCCTTGTAATACCTGGCCTGTGTCCCAGGGTCATTGTGAGAAAACTCAGGACACACCTGTTAAAATGCACTTACAAGGGAAAGGTATCTCATTAGGCACAAATAATTATTAACTTTAGAATGGGATTTATTTATCAGGGCATAAGAAACAAAAGCCAACTGAGAGAGAAAGGGTCTGAACAGGACAATGATAATGATCCCAATAACTGTAATCTTATGTATTTTTATGACCATCAAAGATACTTTTCTCTAATGTTTACCACATCTTGATCTTTCTAGAG
Organism: Helogale parvula; assembly: GCA_004023845.1. Lineage (NCBI taxonomy): Eukaryota > Metazoa > Chordata > Mammalia > Carnivora > Herpestidae > Helogale > Helogale parvula. The sequence continues at coordinate 396,229 of PJEM01000201.1, forward strand.
CCTTGGAAACGATGTGAGGCAGGTAACTGTTATCAGTCCCATGTGATAGATGTGAAAACTGAGTCTCAGTGAAATTAAGTGACCTCTCCTGGCCACACAGTGCTATGGGGTGGATCCAGAATGTAATTTCAGCTCCGACATCTAGCTATTTACTTACAGTCGGAAAAAAGGAAAATACAGGTGAGCCAGAGAATGGGAAAGGATGGGGATATTGAAACATCTTTAGTAATGTGAGTTTAGTGTTGCATGTCTGTCTATCACCAGTAAAATGGAAACCTGTTGATGGTCTCCTAAGGATGCTTACAAAATGCAAGATGGATAAATGACAGAGATTTTGAGCTATTCAGCTGGTTCTTTATAAAACTGACTGGGCTTTGTAGTTTATTAAGTCTACCAAGAGACATTGTGCTACAATCCATTCTTTAGGATCTAATCGCAGTGTTTTCATTAAAAAATCTTTAGTGTTTATTTACTTTTGAGACACACACACACAGAATCCAAAGTAGGCTCCGGGCTCTGAGCTGTCAGCACAGAGTCCAATGCGAGGCTCAAACCCATGAACTGCGAGATCATACCCAAGCCTAAGTTGGACCCTTAACCAACTGAGCCACTCAGATGCCCCTGATCCCAATGTTTTCAATGCCAAAATGCTTTAAGCTTGCAGGCATTGTGCCTTGGCACAATGCATTATTAACTCTTAGGGCTAAAGAAGGCTTGCCATTCTCAGTCAAATTTAGCCCTTTAAATACAACATTTAAAGGTGGCAAGTGTATTGTAAACTTTCACAAAAAGACAGGAAACACTAAAATGTCTCAGTAGGGGGTTGCCTGGGTGGGTCCCTTGGTTAAGCCTTGGATTTAGGCTTCAGATCTTGGTCTCAGAGTTGCTGAGTTTAAGCCCTGCTGACAGCTCAGAGCCTGGAATCTGCTTTAGATTCTGTGTCTTCCTCTCTCTGCCCTCCCTCCCACTTCTCTCTCTCTCAAAAATAAACATTAAAACAAATGTCTCTGTGGGTTTCCCTTCACACATTTTTAAAACATAGTATTCCCTGTCCACACACTCACATGTGTACAAAGCCTTCTAGGTCCCAAACTTCCCGTCATCATTGGTTATTCTGTGTCTGTTCCTCCTACCTCTTTAGCCAGGAGGGGTCTCCCCTTTTTCAGTCTCAGCATGTCCTTCAACTGACTGCTCTCACATCACCTTTGAATGATCTCTCCGTCTCTTCCCTCTCCACTAAAAAGGTCCACAAAGAATTTGACACGGCTTCAAAACCAAAATGGTCGGATTCTCTGCTATCTTGATGCAACACTTCACCCACCTCTCACAGGCATTTGATTGTGAGCAAGCATTCGCCTTCCTCACTGCGCTGTGTGCTCTTTGAGGGCAGGAGCTGGGTCTTGTTTACTCCTAATAAAGCCCTAGCACAAGCTGATAGGTGCCGCGTTCCCAGCTTGGGATCATCCACCGCGCCCTGGATGATGACACTGTGTTTCTCCTGCCCCTTTAGCGGAACCATTTCAGCCTTGGTAAGGACGAGTTAGACATAGCCATCGTCTCCCCTCTTCATTGATAAATATGAGGCTAATGTGTGATTCCTTCAGGGGATAGTGTCCGAAGATGGCTAGTATGCAACTAATTGCCCCAAGCACACCTTCCCTGGTTTCCATTTGGGATTCTGTGATGTGTCTGCAGGTGGTCCTGCCCACCCTGAGGGAGGTGGCCCACGTGAACCACACAAGCTCTTGTCTCATGGCTAATTCCAGACAGGCAGCCCAAAGCCCTTACTCATGTTCTCTGAATCGTTCATTTCTGCTCCCATTCCTACTGCCTCTGCTTGCTTGGTTCCCCTCTTCCCTTTAAACTGCCATGTCGGAGGTCACTGGCCTGGAGAGGAATTATAAAGCATACTTACTGCTTAGAGTCACGTTTTTAGAAGGTGTAGGTAGGAAGTAAATGACTATTGTTAAAAACCAGGCAAAGTACACGCATGGAGTCATACGGGGGTGGGAACTAAGTTCAAGCCCCTTATTTTATTTTGAGGCAAAGAGTCTTGCCTTTCCACAGCCGTGAACTACTGACTCCCAACCTTCAGGTTTGTTTAAAGTAGAGTCATAGTCACAAACGTCTGGAACTGCCCACAGAATAAGGTAGATGAAGGAAACCAAGCCACTGGAGCAAAACAGTAGGGTACGTGTGGGTCATGGCTAGTGGAGGGTATATGGCCATCCGATGGCACGCCATTCAAGGTTTAAACACTGCATGCTCTAAACCAGGCATGTTAATTTTCAAGTACATCCCCTGGTCCATTATTTCGCAATGAAAGACTCATTGCTCTACATAAAATATTCCATAAGCTCTAAAATAAGAAAGAAAAGAAATCATGGTGGTATAAAGTGATGAAAATAAGTTAAAGCAGGGTCTATGTTAATAACTGAATCCAGACCCATAGTAAGCCAACAAAAGTAAATAGATAAACAGGACAATAAAACAAATAAGCGTTAGTGCAAATTCTGTCATTTTTCTGCTGTTTCTTTTTGCCTGTTAACTATATTTATATATTTTTTAATTTTCAAATTTTTTTAAATTACTTGTTTTTGTGAGAGAGATAGAGTGCAAGTGGGGCAGGAGCAGAGAGAGTTGGAGACACAGAATCCAAAGCAGACTCCAGGCTCTGAGCTGTCAGCACAGAGTCCAATGTGGGGCTTGAACTCACAAAGTCCAAGATCATGACCTAAGCTGAGGTCGGATGCTGAACTGACTGAGCCACCCAGGGGCCCCTATTTTTATTTTTTAATTTTTAAAAATGTTTATGTATTTTTGAGAGAGAGACAGACGGAGCATAAGCAAGGGAGGGGCCAAGAGTGAAGGAGACACAGAATCTGAATCAGGCCCCAGCCTCTAAGCTGTCAACACAGAGCCCAATGCAGGGCTTGAACCTACCAACCATGAGATCATGACCTGAGCTAAAGTCAGACATTCAACTTACTGAGTGATCCAGACATCCCTAATTATATTTTTATTAATTGCCACATGTATATAAAGGAACAGGTATAATAATGCATTTCATGTTTAGAAAATTATCATAAAATAAGCATTCAGTTTAATAACAATGTAACTTTTGACCTGAAACTCCCATCGAAACCTCTCTTAAGTCCTTTTATTTTTCACCACCTCAGAAATAACCACGATACTGAGATATGTGTTTACCAAATCCTTGCTTTGTATTCATCAGCAATCTTTTTTGGTTTTTAATGTTTTTAAACTTTCCATAAATGGTAGCATATTCCATGTGTTAATTTATAGCATTCTTTGTCTGCTTAACATTATGCAACTGATAATCATCCGTGCTTTGTAAAAAAAAAATTAAGTTTATTTATTTATTTTGAGAGAGAGAGCAAGAGAGAGCAGTGAGAGGCAGAGAATCTCAAGCAGGCTCCACATTGACAACATAGAGCCCCATGCGGGGCTTGAACTCACAAACCATGAGATCATGACCTGAACCGAAACCAAGAGCTGGATGCTTAACTGACTGAGCCACCCAGGTGCCCCAACCATCTATGCTTTTAATTTGTCTGTATTCATTGTTTTAAATTGCTGTATAGACCACTGTTTATCCACAACCCAGAAGTATTGAGGAAAGTACAGCTCGGAGCATCAAGCACATGTACCCTGGAGCTTTTGTGCAAGAGTTTCTCATGGGTGGACTTCTGGGAGGAGAGTGGTAGAATCACAGGTGTACTGGACGCCTTGTCCAATGCTGCACGAGCTCTTGGTCTCACCTGTGATTCCAGAAGTTGCTCTAATGAACAATCTCTTGAAAATTGACCTGCTTTGTGTTAACAAAAAGATGTATCTAATAGATGTTTCTAATAGAATTGAAGTCATTCTGTGTTAAAGTTTAGGTACATATGTTTTCAGATTTCTATTTTGCAAATCTGTCCTGATAGTTTGCACCTGTTTTCTCTTTTTATGTTCTTTGATGAGCAAATGTATTTAATGTATTGCCATGGGAATCATTAATATTTTTCTTTGCTTTTAGAATATTTCAGGTTTAATTAAAAAGTTTTTCCTAGCCTGAGGTTAAAAAATAGTTTCCAAATCACCTTCTATCAATTGAATAATTTTGCTCTCACCTTTAGATACTTAATATACCAAGAATAAATTATTTTGCATAATGCATTTTATTTTAATACAGAATACCAACTCTCCCAGAATCATTTATACAAATGTCCTTTCTCTTACTAGTCTGTTTGCTAGCTATTTCATAAACGAGGAGCCTGTTTTTGTCTGTCCCATGAAGTTTTATCTCTATGTTATGTCAAAGCCTTAATGTCTTAATTTATCTATGTTGATAATAATATTTATTACCTGAGAAAGTAAGTCCTCCTATCCATCATCTTCTATGAAGTTGTCTTTGTTATTCTTGACTTTTTGCATTTTTATCAACATTTTATAGTTATCTTGTCAAAAAATATTTTGTTGGGATTTGTTGGCAGTATTTTTAAAATTATTATTGAATTTGGAAAATATTAGTTACTTTATAATATTAAAATTTTCAATCCAGGAATATTATTTTTATGCTCTATACTAAGGCTTTTAAAATTTATCCAATACTATTTATAATTTTTGACAACCATGCCAACATTTTATTGTATTTATTCCAAAATCTGTATATTTTAATGTTGCATAAAAGTTATCATTTTTACTCTTTATTTATTTTTGAGAGAAAGAGAGAGAACACGCAACTGGGGGAGGAACAGAGAAAGAAGGAGACACAGAATCCAAAGCAGGCTCCAAGCTCTGACCTGTCAGCACACAGAGCCTGACACGGGGCTCAGACTCATGAACCATGAGATCATGATGTGAGCTGAAGTCGATGCTTAACCAACTAAGCTACTCAGGTGTCCCAGATGTTACCATTTTAAATCAAACTTTAAAAGATATTTTCTGATAAGAAGACATTGTTAATTTCTGTGTATGTGTATGTATATGTATATATATATACATATATATTTTTAAATGGATAATCTTTCATTAAATCTAGCTGTGTATCTCTGGATTATATTGTTTCAAGCAATCATACCATTATTTAGGAATGAGAGATTTCTTTCTTTTTTTTCATATACATTGTATTTATTTTTATTTACTTGTAAGACTTACCATGATATCCAATGCAGTGAAAAACAGATGTGCATGGCATGCATTTGTGCCTTTTTTCTCTAATTTTAGGGGGAGTGTGTTCACTATTTTATCATTAAATATAACATTTGTACTTGTTTTTATTGATATTATCATCAGATTAGTGAAGTTGCATTCTTTTCCTAAAATAGTCAGAATTTTGGTCAGCTTTATTTATTTTTTGTTTTGTTTCATTTTGTTTTCAGTCAAGGTGGTTCAGCTTTTACTCTATTGAATTGATCATACAATTTTTTTTTCTGTTAGTGTGTGATTTGTCTCCTGAAGGAAATAACATATGCATTTGCATTTTCTTTCAATTTTCCATTTGATTTATATAATATTAATTTTTGTTCTTCTTTATTTTATTCTACCTTCCTGTATTGAATTTATTCTATTCTTCTTCACATAAATTCCTTAAACCAGATGCATAGATTATTAATTTAACACCACCATCTCTAATATAAATACTGTATACATCAAACAAGAATTTACCTGACAATACTGCTTTAGCTTTAACTCAGAAGCTTTTAATATGAAACATCATAGTTGAGTTCTCAATATTTACCAATTTATATTATAATTGTTTATTTGATGAGTGGGCTATTCATAAGCATATTTTTAAAATTAATTTTTGTGTGATGGATTTTCACCAAAGTTACCTACGTGCAGGAAATGTATTCTCTAAGATACGGATTATTTCACTTTTTTGAGACTAGCTATATGACTGATATTGGTCAATTTTTATTAATGATCTTTCTGTGCTTGAAAAGAATATGTAATATGTGATTGTTAGATGTTATATATATGACCGTTAGGTGCAAGGATTTTCGATAAAACACAGGATGCCGTAGTAAATTTTAACTTAGAGGGTTGTCTGGGTGGCTCAATTGGTTAAGCGTCAGACTCTTGGTCTTAGCTCAGGTGGTGATCTCACAGTTCCTGGGATCGATCCCCACATTGGGCTCCATGCTGACAACAGGGAACCTTCTTAGAATTCTCTCCTGCTCTCCCTTCCCCTCCCCCATTTGCATGTGGATACAGGCTCTCTCTCTCTCTCTCTCTCTCTCTCTCAAAATAAATAAATAAACATT
>PJEM01000201.1:407500-465589 GCA_004023845.1 Helogale parvula
AAAACAAGGGCAGCCTTGCTTTAAGTTTGTTCCCTGGACCAGAATAAAGTTACTCTTGTCCTTGGCAGGTAATGGAACCGTGGTAATTTCAAATCTATCCTTCTTACCACATCATCATCAAGAAACGGACATGTTCTAAATATATTTAGGGGATGCCTGATTGCTTCCTCTCCATTCTAAGTGAGTTGGCTTGAGGGTCACGGTTGACGTGGGAACAACAAATGGAGGATGCTTTTTCAGAGTGTCCCTCACAACGAATCATGTCAGCTCTCGCTGTCACCCCTGCGCTGTCTCATGGGATTGATATAGACAGCTTTATGAGTTGGATAAAGATAACCAAAGATAAATTCCACAGCACTGGTAATGAGGCAGGAGAGGGTGAAAGACCTACAGACTCAAATGCCAGTCCTGAATCTTTCATCTGAGTCAGCTCCTTGAAATGAAGGTCACACCATAGTCAAGGCAAAATGATAGCAGTCTCTGAGTCAAAGTGTCCCTTAGATGTAACTAGTGAGGGGGGTGGGGGAAGAAAAATGTGGGGTGAGCCCACATCTTTCACCGTCCCAGACCCCTCTCCTCTGACATGTTGCTAATCCCATTCAGCTGTTATGTGGAAATGGTGACTGTGGAGGACCTCGTGAGAGAAGCTCAGGGGCACAGTCCCTGTGTGTGCTGTTTGTGGCGATGTCCCCAGAGGACACGTTTTGTGTAACATTGTTATATCCCATCTGGCTTCATCTGGCCGCTCTCCTCCTAAGTGAGAAGGTCAGACCAAAAAAAAAAAAAAAAGGAAATCAAAGCTTCGGCCTCAAGACAGATCCAGATGAGAGAGGAAATATCTATGTGTCCCCATTTTTGGGTCCCTCCACACATCTTTGAAAGCATCCTTGTTCTTGATATCTTAGTTTACCAGCTGATCATAAGCTGACGTTGTGTGTGAGTTTGCATTGTTTCCATATGCGGTCTATGAGCCTCCAGCCTTCCCTGTGGGCCTGCGTGTTCTACAATGTACTGGAGTGACCAACAGTAAGCTGCAAAATGATGGAATTGAAACAATGAAAAGGCTCAGGTCTTAGCACACCCTTTACTAATTATGAGATTAAAAATTCCAGCAGGCGGACTTGGAGTGGATCAGGTAGGAATTTTTTCCCCTTATGACTAGATACACACCGAATCCAGGAGCACCCCTGAGTCATTTCTGGGGAGAAGGGACAACATGAAGCATTAGTCTGAGGTGCCGCTGTTCCTCAGAGGACAAGAAATGAGTGCGTGGATCAGGGTGTCTGAGGACAGGTAGGCAGTAGAGGACAGAGCTAGCAGCTTCCGATGTAGACTGATCAATCAGACCGGGGTATGATGAGTCTAGTTCAGTTTGGAGCCTGTGTTTTCTTCCCATGGAGATCTGGGCTCCAGAGTAGGCTGGTGCTTGTCTGGGCAGTACGGCTCAGGCAAGGACTGCAGGGAGCTGCAGGGGAGTTGAAGGGTGTGGGGTAAATGGTAATGGGAAGTCCCTTCCTGAGGACCGTTGGGCGTAGCCATCACAGGGACCGTCCAGAGTGTAAGATGCGAAGAGCCAGTTTAGAGAGACACAAACAGGTTTGAAACACAGCACCTATGGTTGAGGTCAGCAGAACCTGAAGCCCTGAGCATTTCGGAAAGGGGAGACGAGCGTCCCAGGATGCACATGTGCCCGGAAATGTTGAGGACACTGGGCTGGTATGGGTTGAGTACTGGACCATTGCTCAGGTTAAAAGACAAAGAGACAGGACAGGCCCTGCATTACTATAATCAAGTCAACCCCCTGAACTCGTTTTCTCGTGAAGGAAATGAAAGTATGACACTTTCAAACCTAAATTATAAGTATCAAACCAAGAAATGGATACAAACAATTGTATTAATAGTTTTTAAAGATAGTTTTTATGATGCGCCAAGCAGTGCGTTTGCACAGCTATCTCATCTAATTCTCCAAAAGCGTAACATACCCTTGCTCCAGCCCTGTGAGGTGCACAGGTTTTCTCTCTCCATGAAAACAGGCCCAGAGAGATTCTGGGTAATTTGTCTCCGCCACACAATTGGTAAGCAGCAGAGCCAGTTTTTGAATCCAGGAACTTATGCCAAAGCTCAAGGCCACAACTACTAAGCTGTGTGACCACTGAAGTTCTAACCCGTATGACAGTCTGTCACAAGGGTCTGCTCAGTAGCAGTGGTCCAGATGAAGAGCTCCTAACATTTAAATGCCTATCGTCAAATAGGGTTAATGAAATAATCTGAACGAACCTCTCCTGGGAGACACACTTCCTGCCGTTTTATTGTCTTCCACTGTCTCTACGAGACATCATCACAGATAGGTATTTATGGTGGTAGCAGACTGGCTGTTACAGCACTGGCCCATTATTTTCCGTTGCATCAGATGGAACACTGGTTGTCCGTTTTCTCTCTTGCCTCAACTTCGTGTAATAGATATTGAGCAGGCTGGAACAGTTACTGCTGATAATGATTCCCATCCATTCTACCAACCTTTGATCTGTTAAAGAGTCAAAAATGCTTTAGATAACCCCTAAGACACACATCACACACTGAAAGTATATGAAACTGTGGTTTATTGGGCTATTCCCATCAGCTCCAGTAAATGTGCAAGGCAAAAAATACGTTTTATAAAGTTCTTTTTAATTTTTTAAAATGTTTTTATTTATTTTTGAGAGAGAGAGACAGCATGAGCAGGGGAGGGTCAGAATCCAAAGACAGGCTCCAGGCTCTGGGCTAGCTGTTAGCACAGAGCCTGACGTGGGACTCAAACTCACAAACCGTGAGATCATGACCTCAGCCAAAGTCAGACACTTAACGGACTGAGTCACCCAGGTGCCCCTCCTATTCTAAAGTTTTATACCTTGACATTATCACAAACTTTAAAATACGGATGTGAAATACAATCAGACATTACTACCCACCCACTGCTGTTACTTGCACACGATAGATTAACACAATCCCCTCCCGCCTTCCCCTCTCTGTATCTTGAGAGCAGAAACTGTCAAGCATTAATTTTGATATCTTAACACAGATACAAACACCTAAACACAGTCCAGTGCGTGACTCAGACAGGCACAGTTTAATGCATGCTAGTTCCTTTACACACACACACACACACACACACACTAACATCACCGCATGACTACAGAATCACACCCACACTGTGTCAAACATCTACAGCTCCTCAACAGAGGATACAGCTCTGTCTTCATTCTTCTGCCCCTTTGACTGCTCTTCCCATTCTTCCCCAATGGCTTCCTTACCTTCACACACTGCTCTACTGTTGTTTCCATACTGTCCCCTATGCAAGGCGCATATGTTCATCCATGTGTTTCTGGAGCGCATATGATTAAGCACCCAGTGCCGGGTATTGTGCTGGACACCGAAGCTATGATCAAGTCAGACAAGTAGGAACAAGTCAGACAAGTTGCTGTCCTCATGGAAGATGCATTCTAGTGTCTGGAGCCAGAAAAGACAAAGGTCCGTAAACAAATACCATTTCAGAGCATGGAAAATGAAAGGGAATTAGCACCTCTGGAATGAATTTTTCACTTCACCTTTTGTTCATTTAGCTACTATCAGGCATTTGTTATCTTCCAGAAAGTAACCAAGGGCTGGGGTAAAATGGTGAGGAAATGAATTTAGACAGGGACTCACAGCAGTTCAGAACATGCAGGGAGAATTGGAGTCAGGTGCCTCCTGTGTGTGAAGAGATTGGACCCTTAACCATAGACGTGTGCGGGAAGGACTCGGTTCAAACACAGGCGCCGGGGGTTAACGGTCCGTGCGCGGAGATGCTGCCGGCAAAGGCTTTCCTGGCACCAGGAGCTGCAGGGTGAGCAGCGGGTAAGGAGGAGAAAGTGACCAGAGACCACTCTTATGAAGTTGAAGTTGAATAAGGCAGGTCAGGAGATTTACGCGGAGGCCAAATGAAGGGATGCTTTTCAACCTGAGTGAAATCTCGTGTCTGGAGGCCAAGAGAACGTGTCCGGGGGAGGGAGAGCAGTTGGATATAAAGGAAAGGGCCGCAAAGAGCAGATCAGGAAAATGTTCAAAATTTGAATTGGTGCAGCGATTCCTCTTCTTGAGACCAGAGGAAAGGATGTAAAGATTTGCATTGTTACGGGCGCCTTTTAGCCCCAGGGGAGAGGAACTGAGGGTCTGTGAGATGGTTAGTTGAGAACCCACGTCCTGAGGCAGACCTCGCAGGCAGGAATGTCCCAAACTGTGTGTGACCCGGGCTGCATATGCAGTCTCCCTGCACTTCGGAAGTTCCTCGTGTCTAAAACGGAAATATTGTACCTCCCAACACAGTCCCCACAGAGCTGGTGTGAGGGTGCAGTCAGTGACAGGTGACAACAGTGCTTGCTGGAAACAGAGAAAGCACAGACTATTACTGGTGCTATTTTATTACATATTATTCATGTATTTATTTATATATTTACTCTATTATAAGGAAGTTAAACATTTTGTTAGTAGCTCGTGATATCCCCCGAAGTCCATGTTCCCATTTATCTGTAAACGCCAAACCTGACATCTGGAACATACCTCACATCGTGGTGTTTCCTGAATCATAGACACAAGTTCTAAAATTAGACCTTCCCTCAAGGCCACTGTCCTTGAAACAAAAGCAAGCAGTGCTTTGGGCGTTGCTAAGGCCCAATGTTATTAAAAGGACACAGATAATAGATTCACAGCACCCTTTTGGCTTCATTTTTGGCAACTTGCTCTTCATATGGTACAAATAATCATAAAATTAAACAGCATCCACTTGTAATTTTATAGCAATTGCTCGCATAGCCTTTGCCAGGTTTCCTATAATAACTTCATGTATAATTAGTACATAATCTTCAAGTATAAATAACACTCTAATTAGTCTGTAATCTGTAATTATAATATACTTTCAGGCAAGGTGTGTGTACACGTGAGTGTGTGTATGAGTGAACGAGGAAGTCTCAAAAACATAGGCTTTTTAATAAAATAAAAGGGATTTTGTGGATTTCATTTGTAAACTATTTTCAGCGCCATTAAAGAATAAGTGATAAAACCCGCTCAACGAATCTCTGCGCCCGCATATTATACACAGCAATAGTTAGGTTTACAAGTGGCAATAACAAATCTAGGTATTACTGGTCATGACTGAGCATGCGCAGCATAAGCACAGACAGGCGAAGAAGAAACGGCCTCTGCCTGTTTGATCATTATATTCCATTTAGACGATGGACATGACATCATTGTATAATTTAAGTATTGTTGTAACATCTCTCTTCCAGATGAACAAATATTTAGAGGTCAGTAAGCAAATGAATCAAAAGTCATAAAAGTTACATTTAAAGTCACAAGTTTTAGATTAAAATCATATATTCTTGTGGCACCATCATTTTAAAATGGGAATCAAACTATGCGGAAAGAGAGTGATTAAGACACACTGGCCCACACAGCCCAGAAGTCAACCTGTGTCTGGAACCAACTATACAAGAGGAGAAAGGAGCTTGGCAGCTTTGCAAGAGGGACGAGAGAAGGGGATGTAAGGGCGGATACAAAGTCGTCTTCTTTTTAAGGTGTTTACCAGAAACATTAATGAAGGAAACACTGGGAAAAACAATGTTTCTCATTTTATATTGGAAAAGAAAAACATCCTGCTGTCAATTAACAGAATCTGAGATATGAAAGTCTACAGATAAAAAGGATTAAGAAGGAATTACATGAGCCTGAGTACAGTAAACGTCCCTAAAAGAGCCAGGGAATGACATCAAAAGAGGACAATGTGATTAAGGCTGAGACAATATTAGATTAATTCTAGACCATGTTTAATTCCCAGTAGGTTATGGTCAGAAAGAAAATTCCATTCCAGAACCAGCATCTGTTTAATCCAAAGGATGATTCCAAGGGAGGGTGTATTTTCGTCAGCCTCTTGTGGTTTGTCTTTTCTATGCGTGGGACCATAATTAGATGGAATCATGTGTTTATTTGCACTTTTTCTGGTTGTCATGATCACTTGTGACCTTATAATGTGAATCTGGTTTTTTGAGGAAGTTTAAATTTTAGCAATAGCTTTAGCTGTGTCAGCCATAAACATAGGTGGTGAATAATACCTTTTAATAACATTCACATCAATAAAGTTTAGCACAAACACACCTGGTATTCTTCACATAATATAGTATTTGTTGGTTTGTAACCTAGGGAGTTTCAGAGGTATAACCTGAAACTAGTCTCCATAGGTGGAGGGCAGGGAGCGACCAAAGAAAGGCAGGTCCCTCTGGAGAGGTAGGTGGAAGGTTCAATAAGCAAGGGAATTTATACTCAAGAAGGAAACTTACTTCTGTCTTGGGCGTAAGTTTATATTGAGGCCTTAACTGGGTTTAGTCATGCGAATCATCCTTCCGGTCTCCACAGCTTATTACTATCTCAAGGCTGTATGTTTGGGACCCCTTCTGGGAGTGGGAAGGCAAGCAGAAGGCACATTCAAGGACACACAATGGAATGAGGAACCTTCAACTGCCCAGATTCAGCTCAAGGGTCCACCAATGGTCAATCACATCCTCTTGATGACCCCCCCCAACAGTATCATATGAATGTGTCAAATGTAAGAAAAAAAACAGTTGTTTTCCTCTGTAGGATGATATTAATATGCCAGAATATAGATTAAACTAATCTATAGAATCATTCCCTCAGTGAGTACCCTCCACCTACTTGGGGGCTAATGTGCACTTCTGTCCTGCCCTTAGCTATGAAATTCCACATTCAGAATATGAATATAGCTGTGGGTTGGGGAACAGTAGCCAGTAATACACAATGAGGGTATGTCTTTTTATTTTTTTATGTCTTTATTTTATTTTGAGAGAGAGAGGGACAGAGAGTGAGCGGGGGAGGGCAAAGAGAGAGGGGGACACAAAATGTGAAGCAGGCTCTAGGCTCTGGGCTGTCAACACAGAGCTCAATGCAGGGCTTGAACCCATGGACCATGAGATCATGACCTGAGCCAAAGTTGGACCCTTACGCGACTGAGCCACCCAGGTGCCCCACAATGAGAGGGTATTTAAGGAACCTCAGGTGTTGGCATTCGAGCACCACTTATGGGAATTTCTGAGCAGAGTCATAGGATTCAGATTTTTAAAGGTGAAGTTCCAGGGCAAGAATCTGAAACAAGAAATTTATGAAATCACTGAGGGGTGAGGGTGGTGATCAGCTGGAAGTTCTTTACCGAGGATGCTCAGGATGCACGTTATGGCCAATGCGTAGACCCTTGACAAAGGGAATTGAAAGAGCAGTAGGAAGCAGAGTTGGGGCACTCCAGTGGTATTTCTCCCTCTCTGTTTTTAGTTTACTCTCCTCACTGTGACTTTATTCCCAGGAAACCTTTCCCTGAGGAAAAAATGGCACTGTGAGTCCCAAGACTGTGTTTTACTGACTTAGGCATTCCAGTGTAACAAAAGGACCTCTTTCTCAAATGGTCCAGCAAAATTTGTGGGCAGATCCTCCATTTGGTTCCCAGATATTAGCCGTTACTATTGCTAGGAGGATCCTATTGCTAGGATCCGGGTGATGGCACCTGGAGCATGTGGGCTTAGTGTGGAAGGATCACAGTCACTAAAGGCAAACCAGGTGCTGTGACCAGAAGAGGGGGAATGCACATGAGGCAGGCAAATGTGTTCTCTGAAGGGATCATCAGACTTGTCTCTCATGTATGAATACACATACCTGCACATGCATGCACACACATGTACATGCAAGCCTTAGGCTATAAATATAATTACAAATTCCCTGCATATGTTTAAGAAAAACATCAAAAATCTAAAAGGCAAGTGACACGTGGTAAAGGATTAATGCAGAGAAGAGAACTACAGATGCTTGGTTGCATATGGAAAAAAAGTACTCAAAGGAATGAAAATTAGAGCAATAATGAAGAACCGTCTTTCAACCCAATCTAATTATTGTTCTGTGAAATGAACAGCTGGTATAAGTATAAATTGCTTCTGGTTACTTTGGAGCATTTTATTCTTCAACTTATGTCAATACACTTAAAAGATTATATCTAGTAGTATTCTATATAGTATATGTATATATACATATATAGTATTATTGACCTTTGGATGATAACTTAAGGAAATAATATAAAAGCAGCAAAAACAATATATGAAGATCATTTCAGTATTGCATATAGTAGCAAAAAATGAAGGGCACATGAAAACATAGGGAGGAACTGATTTCTTTTATAGTACAAAATTATCAAGTTATCTTGAACAAGCTACTCAATCTCTAAAACCTAATTTTCTGATTTATAAAACAAGAAAAATGCTGTATGTTTAATAGTATTTGTTAAGAAATAATGGATTGATAATGTGGGCAAACTACCTAGTATAGTGAATATGGTTAGTTGGGCAGTTATAGCTTTTATTGTAGCTAGAATCATAATTAAAGTTGTTTTATGTATCACCAAGAAGGAATTCCACTGCATAATGTTAAGTAAAAGCACATCAGTAGAATAAATGTACACGAATAAACAATTGAGGGATTTCTCATCATCATCACTGTTGTGTTAGGGTAGATGTTTATGATGGGCTCTTTCCCCTCCATCTTCCAAATTTCCCATGGCTTTGTATTTCGTGGGATATTTGTGACTCTTAGAATAACTGATGGATCTGAAAGCAATTTACAAAATGAATAGTGTCAGACAAGAAGGAAAAGTGATGATGGTGATTATGTTAATGAGGTGGGAAAGACAAGGGACTTACAGTATTAAATCAGCATGTCATGAGAAAATACAAACCTGTTTGACTTGTAAAGTGAATATTTAAGAGTTTGTAGATCTCTCCTGGGCCTCTCCAGAGGAGAAGGCTCTGAGGGCAGCAAGTACTGGCTGGGTGGTGTACCAGGGTCTTTACCAGAAGGAGACAGTGGGATTGCTCCTCCTTCTCTTGTGAAAGCTTGTCTGAAGGTGGATTACTAAGTCCAAACATTAGCCAAATGAGACCTAACTGGGTTATAAATCTAAACAGATTGAGGAACAACTGAGGCCAGAGTGTGAGCAAATTCAAAATGGAGAAAAGAAAGTGAGCATTTGCATGCAACAGCTGAAGCTACCACTAGTTTTATTTGAAGTGCCAATGGCCATGAGCATAGACATGCCTCGGGTCATGGGAGGAATAGACAAGAGAGTGAGTCCTGAGCAGACAGAGGTTGAACACTAAAGACATTTGGAGGATCTGGATCTGACTGGCACTGTGAGTGGTGGGCAATATGGACTCAGATGAAAGTGTGATCTCTCAGAACCTCAGTGTTCTCAGACACAAAATATGGCACAGATGCCTACCTTCCATTCACGGTTGCTATGAAGAACTGAGGTAATTATTGTGAAATACTTGGTAGTCACCAAGTGGCTCTGCCCAGAGAAGTATTCTGGTGAATGAAACATAATCCATGCAAATAAAAGTAACGTCTAAGTGGCCTTAGTCCTTCACTTTCATATATACATGAAATGTATACATGTGTATATTTCAGTCTCCATGAAGAGAATCCATAGTTCCCTTAACATTTCTCAGAAACATTTTTTTCCCTTTTAATACCTGCTATTCTCCCCTCTAAGCCCTGACTCCATTTGGCTCCTTTTGCTTCCTACCGCTCTAACATTCCTCCTGATTCTCCCTATCAAAATTCTAAGAATCAGCCTCAACAAACATGATCTTCCTTAGAATATAATTTGAGAAGAAGACAGACTGCAATATTACAGGCAGGGATGTCTGTGTGTCAGGTAAACACGCTAATGCTTGGTGTGCACTAGAATCTCCATAAATAGCAAAATTATAATCATTGTTATGTTCTTGACTTTTGTCAAGCCCATTTAGACCCTTGGGTTGCACTGTCCTTCTCTGATTAGTGGGGTAATAAAATATTTTTCAATGGGCTTTAGAGAGAATTATACAAAATGAGCTATGCCGTGCTCACAGACTGGCATATATTAAAAATGTTTCTATGATACATCTACTTTACAAGATGAAAGAAATAACATTTGGACTAGAAAATTATTGCCCTCTTATTACTCAAGATTCTTAATCATATAGTCCTACTTTTTGCTTTGAGTAACTGATAATAGTGTTACGCGTATGGAGTAGTCAGACCAGTGATTTTCCACACGTAATAACTATTAACGTCATTGTTATTTTAGCAATGAAACTTGACATTGTTGAAATCTCTCTCTATATCACTTTCCTTATATCTTCTACACCTTAATCTAGTGACTGTCTTTGGTTTTCTACCAGACCTCCATATGTGTAATATTGATAATAGTTATAATTTTATTGAACATTTACCATACACAAGACACTTTGATGAATGGATTATAACATTTGGGTCTCACAACATTTTTCTTAGGAGAATAATACCATTATCCACCTCTTACAGATGAGGCCCAGATAGAGGATGAATCTTAGCCAAGATGTACTTTTTGTAGGAGACAAGCAGTAACTCAAGCCATGTATTTGCTTCCAGAGTCTCTTGTCATTATTTGTGAAATCCACTGCCTCCTGGACTTAGGTCCTTATGTTTCCAGCCTCAGCAATCATGAGAATCCCCACGTGGCCTCTCTGCCTCCGTTCTGTCCTGTACTATGTGAATGAGACTTTCTAAAAGCATCTCTAACCACCAGGTCACTCCCCAATTTATAACACTTGACTGAGTATATCAACAGAATAAGGTCTAATCTTGAGTATTTGACCCACCAATTCCTCATAACAGCCCCTAGCCTACCTTGCATACTTCCATCTCTTCCTTCAGCCCTATTCTGTAGTTATTGCAAGTGTTAGCCCCTCTGAAATATTCCTTAACACTTTCACCTCTTTATCTTTGATTATCTTTGCGGAGTTTGTTGTACTGTTCTGCCTGTCTCCTTTTCCCACCTAGAAAATTTCTGCTTAGTCTTTGAGGTTCCACTTCATCAGCCAACTGTGGATATTTTACGACCTTCCTTCAATGAACCAAATGCTTCTTCATTAAAACCGCTGGTGTGCCCTTTCCTCTTCTTTTATAAAATCCAGGCACTGTGACATGTGGTGCCTGCCCAGTGTTAGAGCTGTGTGGTTGTTTGATACGGGGCTTCATTTCTCCAGATAGCACAGAGTTTGCCACATAGCGGACATTTAATAAATATTGCCTTATTAAATTATGTAGATATAGCAGAATGAGCCGAAACTGTCGGCACTCCTATCAAGGGCTGCTAAGTTATGTGAGGTTCAGAAAGACTGTTTAGACAGAGCACTGTTCACACCAGAAGACTGAGAGCAGGAAGCAACAATGCCCGTCGTCAGGGTATTAATTTTGGGAGGAATAAGGCCAGTCAGTTTGATAGAAAGGATGTGGATCCTCCGTGTAGTCTGCATGAAAATTTGTAAGATTAAATTAGCTGCTTCTACTAAAAACCAATAATTTTACTGGTGGGAAATTGAGTTTCCCTTCATATTTTCAGGAGAAAATTTGCTTCTGTACCACTGGCAGAGACAAATGCACTGGCCGCCAGGAAATCGGGAAAAGTTTAAACAGAGGAAATCTCCATTGGGCATCCATCCTCCAGAGCAGGAGGGAAGAATTTGCAAGATGTAAGAAGGGACAGAATCCAGGTTTCTATTACCTGGTAGAGAGACACTGGCTGATCTTGTAGAAGGAAAAAAGTTTTCCAGGGGCCAAGGAAAGAGCCAGGAGCTGTATAAGAGCTCAGCAAAGTGGTGGAATTCAAATTTTCTGCTTTCCAAATATCTACAACTAAGACAGCAGATTAACTAAAGAAAATTTACTGTAAAATTAAATTAAACAAAACAACTTGAGCCTTACATTGTATTTAGAGAATGTAAGCGGAGACACCTGTGTGGCTCAATCAGCTGAGTGTCTGATTCTTGATTTTGGCTCAGGTCATGACCTCAGGGTCCTGAGATTGAGCCCACATCAGGCTCCATGCTCAGCCTGGATTCTCTCTCTCTCTCTTCCTCTGCCCCTCCCCTTTTTTTGCACCCTTTCTTTCTCTCTCTCTAAAATAAACAAAGTAGAGAATGCAAGCAAAGAGGTGTTCTGAAAGATCATTCTGTGGCCTTCTGATAAGTACCAATGAATAAATTATAAAGCAAGAGACATATTTGGGCAGCAATTACAGTCTAATACTTAGAAATAACCAATTCCCTTAATTCTTGTCTTGTTATCATAGAAGAACATTGAAAGACACCCGCTGTGGCCAGAAGGCTATGCATTGTGTATGAAGATGGCTCCGTGTGGTCACTCACAGCCTCACCAGCAGTATCTTTGCATTTTATTCCTTGAACAGAAATACATGGAATCATCTAGCACTTACCAGAATCTTACAAATTGCATGGTGATGGCATTAAATAATAAAGATAGGAACATCTTCTCTTTACTGATTGTCTCATATGCCAGGCATCATGATAAGCTAGCTCTTCCTTCTCATATCTTTCCCCTTTATAAGATACTATAAATGTAAACTTCGGTATTCTCATGTAGGCTAATAGGTCATGTTAGAGCATATTATAGAGCTTACTCAAGGCTAATTTGTTTAAGGTGGTTGAATTGATACTTGAATCACAAGCTCCAAGGTCCATAGGTATTCTTAACAGAGAATCCTAATACTAATCTGTTCTCTGACGGTATTCATGCATATATACATGTACACCAATAAAGAGGGGGAAACCGTTGGTAGATTGATGGAGGAAGTGAGGAAAGGAAGTAAGTTTTCTGGAACCATAAACACAGGAAGGAAGGAAAAGAAGAAAGAGGATGTAAAGAAAAGAAACAGGATAAATTTAAAGTTACCAGCTAAGAACCCAGGTTTCTCACCAGATGGTTCCTAAGAATAAAAGGCCCAAAACGACTCAGAGAGGATTTTCTGTAAGGCAGTTAGGTCTCCTAAAATTCTCAGCTCAGTAAGTGCAAATTAAATGCAAAAATAGATATTTTCCATAACATTCCCTATGTAATCTTGTACATTTCAAACTTCAGAAGCAAACTGGATAAAACTGAGCAGATCTGTCAAAATGTATGGGCCTAATCTCAAGCAGCCATCACTAAGACGGGATTTGCTGGTCAGAGCTCTAGCACTTCTGTTTGCCTTTAAAACCATTTTTATAGCCTTCTTCACACACTTTCTATGTCTAGACCCAGAGTGCTTTGCTGCCAGGGATTATGATTGCTTCTCAGCGCCCACCATGCCTGAGCTAGTGCCCAGCACATAGCTGGTGCTTGCGGCTTCCTATCTTTCTTCACATCTGGCCCTTGCCACAAACAAGAGGTTAACTCATCACTGGACCCCTCTTTGTCTCGGTTTCCATATTTTAGTTCAAGTAGCAATGATGGTAACAAATCTCTGCCTCAGAGAGTTATTGCCAGCAGTGTTTGAAATAACGTGTAAAAATGCATAACACAGCAGCTAGCTCTACATTGAAAATAGACTCAAGGCTAGGGCTTTGAGAGTATATGGAGTTGAATATGACACTTTCCTGATTTCAAAGAATTTATAATCTAGCAGGAGGAGAAGGCAAATTTAAAAGAAGTTGGTACAATAGGATGAGCTTTGAAGTCAGACATTGACTTGAAACCTGCTTTTTCCACTTACTGTGTGATCTTAGAATATGACTTAAAAATATCTGCACTTCATGGTCATCTTAAGTAAAAGGCACCCATAATACTTATCTCAGGGAGGTGTTGTTAAATTTAGAGATACCGTGAGTTGTAAACTTTGCAAAACATGTGGCATACTGTACTCAAAAACAGTATGCGTGATGGTTATTAATTCAGATAACATGAACTCATGAAAGCAATGATCCAAGAACATGTATAGCAGATGTCGGTGGGGGCGGGGGCATAAATATATATGATACTGAGATAATTCAGAAGAAAGATGCATTTGGTTGAGGAGAGAAGGACATGAAAATAGTACAATAGGATTTCAAGAAACAGAACGTGGGGAAAGTTTCAAGCAGAAAGAACACTTTGAACAAAATGGGAGGTTCAAGAAAGTTGGCATGGACGTATACAATAGTGGTTCATTCATTTGTTTTTAACAAAGTGTACAATGCAGAATAATGGAAAAGATTGAAGCTTCAATTTCAAAGCTAAGGTGATTGTGTGTATTGAGAGCAGGAACAATGGATATTGAAGCTCTTTTGGAAGGTCTAGAGATTTCGAATGTCAGGAAATATACTGAGGTAAGAACAGTTGGAAGACTACATCAGCAGTCCAGCTAGCGATAATTAGGAAAGTTATAACAACGGTTAACATTATGAGTACTCACTATGTGACTGACATGCAATATTATAAATGCATTAGTTTTCACACCTTCCTATTCTACACCATTTTAATCTATAGTTTGCAAAAGAAATCAAGGCTGAGAGAGATTGACTTAAAGCTCTAGGCCAAACATCAATGAAACCATTTTGGGCCATTCAAATAAGACGTGTTTCATATCAAAATTCGTATTTTTGGGTGTTTTTACCCTCCAGATTATATTGTGAAGTTCTAGATGAAGGGAAAAATTGAAACAAAGGCATAGTCATGGGGAAATTTTCTGGACTTTTAAAAGATGTAAACTATTATATGCTTACATTTGTCTTCCTGCTATGGAACATAAACTCCAAAAAGTTAAACACACACTAATTTCCCACATATGGAACACCTAATGTGTTTGTTGAATGACTGGGTGAGTCACTCCCTATCAGGCATGGAGGATACTGGCAGCAGTAGTCAGGCTCTCTTTCCCGGCTCAGAGTGTTCTTATGCCATTACTCGGGGAAGGCACAGTACCAGGCATGTCCTCAGGGAGTGACATGGCAAACCATCCCATGCCCACCGTGTTCTTAAAAACTTGCAATGACTCCTTACTGTCCCCAAGATTAAGTTTGATCTTAAGGTCATGACACAAGAGACCCTTGTGCTCTCTGGTTAGGCTTTAAGTCTTAATTTCCTTTACTTTTCCCTTATGCCAAGGACCGACACACCGATTCATTAGACGTCACTGAAACATGTCACACAATTTCATGCTTCCTTAGCTTTTTATTTGTTATTTCTTTCAGCTGGGGTACATTTATACTTTTTCAGGCTGGTTTTACCTGTTGCCTCCATATGGACCCTTCTTGGGACACTTTAGCTCACAAAATATGGTTAATAGCTTCCCTTTTCCAGCACATGGTGCCTTTTCCCTCTACTCTTCTTTCCTACTGTATCTGAAGACCTCTTTTCTGCCCCCTCAGGCTCCAGCACCATGCACAGCCCCTAAAAATCATATGGAATAGTCACTGAATTGAGATACTTATATAGCATTGAACACTAAGAATTTAAATGCACTTGTTTTCCTAAATATGTTTTCTCCATCAGAGCACAACTAGCTGAAGAGAAGACAAATACATTAATTAAGCTAGTATCCGTAGTTTGCAGTGCTTGGAAGTGTTTATTCACTGAATGCATGAAAACCATTCTGCCCGAGGCCGAACCCTACTCTGGATGTACCACTCATGCAACTCAGCTTACCACCACTGCAATCATCATGACCATAACACTGCCATCGGCCTTTCCCCACCAACCCCACCCACCTCACCAATTACCATCACCAGACCAATTTTATTCAGAGGCCAAAATGTAAAAGCTTTGTGATAAGATAAAAGGTAGAAATCTTGGCTTACCAATTACTATTGGCATCATCCCGGGCCATTTCTTTATCTGTAAAGGGGGCATAAGGATGCCAATCTCCTAGGCATATAATGGTCATTAAATGAGAAAGTGCTTTAGACGCAAATGTTCAGTGCAGTGCTAAGAATAGAGGAAGAGAGGGGTAAGTACATGGTATTTACCGCCTTCTTCCTCTGTTTCAGACCATACTCTCTGTTCAAGTGGATGTCCCAGTTCCCGCCCCAAAGTAACAGAGTATGTATGGACAGTAAACGTGCCTTTGGTTGTCATGGCACCTATGCATTAGAGATGTAAAGGTGGGGTTACATGAAAGAGACTGTAGAGGTCAAAGGGATAGGAAGCAAGCTCTGCTGAACCCTGGGTAAGAAAATGAACTCATCATTTTATTGTCTTCTGCTTAGAAGAGCAGAGAATATAAATGAGGTGTAATAGGTCCTTGATGATTGCATCTCACTCAAGACTCTTTAGCCTGGAGGTTTTTCTCCCTTTTCACCATAGAACTATTTATAGCTGAAATAAACTTTATCTTTGTAACGTGGCAATTACAAGCCTTTCTTGCTCCTAGACCCCCTCCTATAAGCTGCTGGCACATCAGAGGCCACAGAATCTAGAACATAGATTCAAAGGATCTGTGAGCCTTAAGGTCTCCACATATGAATAAGCCCCTGCATTTCCTCAAACTAGTACTTCTTGAGAAAAGCAGATACTGATTTTGCTGCAATACATTGAAATCTCACATTTTCTCAAGACTGGAGGCACTTGAGTCCAATGTCTCAAAATGAGAATGTTCAAGCACTAGAATATGTTTAAGGAAAAGGGAAAAAGGAAAGGAATGCACATTTTTAAATCCCAAAGTACAAGTTCTCTCTTCATCCCTTGCACATGATGTCCGTTCACCCTTCATAACCTACCATTTCTTCCCCCCTTTCAGGTGCAACACTGAGATTCTGAGAAGTCAAACAGCCTTCAGACCTGGTGTCCCAGGCCAGGTTTATCACACCAGATCCCTGCATCTTTGTCTTCTCTTTGAAAAGCTATAAATCTTTCAGTGGCTTAGTCACCAACAATGAGAGCATGACTCTTCCCTGAGAGAACCATCACCACTACGACCATTGCCAACATTTTGAATGTTGCCATGTAATTTAATCACACAGAGCATTAGATGAAAAATGTACAAAATAGGAATACAATTAGTCCTTCCTCAAAGTATCATTGGGAGGATAAAATTGAATAATACACATGAAACTTGATTTGTTCATTATCTTGCATTTAGGAAATGTTCAATAATTGTACTTGAGTATGGCTGGACCATAGAGCAGACATATGGCTAGCTTCCTCCAAAGCTGCTAAGCATTTTTCCAAGGTGTTGGTAGACATTTTTGTCAGCTCCATATCCTCACCAACATGTGGTGTTCTTAGCTTTTTTGATTTCAGCCCTTCTAGTGAAAGGCAAAAGTGCCAATTGGCATTTCCCTGATGACGAATCGTGTCCAGCAACTTTTCATCATGTATTTCTTGGCCACCCATTTATCTTCTTTGTATATTCAAACTTTTGTCCAAATTGTATTAGTTTTATATGATGAAATTATAGAACTGCTTCACGTATGCTTTATACATAATCCTTCAGTTTGTATTCTTCTATTGATTTTCTTAATGGGGATTTTTGAGAAACAAAACGACTTATTACAACAAAGGCAAATTTAATATATTTTCTTTTCTTTTTTATTTTACTCATTCTCCTCACCTACCTCCCTTCTGACAACCACCAGTTTGTTTTCTGTATTTAAGAGTCTGTTTATTTGTTTGTTTATTGGTTTTCCTTTTTAGATTACACAAATAAGTGAAAGCATTTGGTACTTTCTTTCTTGGTCTGACTTAATCCACATAACATAATACCTTCTAGGATATATATTTTAATACTAGAGATTTTTTAACGTTCTAAGATAATGTTGCCTGCCTAACTTATCAAGATACTCTTCAATATTTTCATTTAGAAACTTTTTGGTTCTAGCTTTGAAGTTTAATTTATGATGCATTTCTAACTGATTTTTTTGTGCATGGACTGAGTAGAGTTTAAAATGTTTGTTGCAGATAAATGATAACATATGTCCACAAAAAGACTTCTGCGAGAATATTCATAATATGGCCGGGAGCAAGTAAAAGAATCCCTCCATGAAAGGGAAATGAATACATAATCTAAGGCATATTCGCCTAGTAGAATGGCACTTACCACTGAAAAGAAATGGGCTACTGACATGAAACAACATAGGTGAATGAAGGTAAAGAACATTGTGCTGAATAAAAGGAGCAGGCAGGAAAATAAATTAATATGTGACGTCACTGATGGAATTTCAGGTGCATAGAAAACCAGGCTTCAGTGCTAGAAATCAGAAAATACTTAATTGAGGAGGGAGAGTTAATTGACTGGAAAAGGTCTTGAGGGAACTTTCATTATGTGTCATATTTGTGTGCCCTCAATCCTTGAAATAAACAGATAAAAAGATACATTCCATCTCAAAACATAATGTCAGTTAAATAAAGTAGGAGAGGAGTGACTGGTGACCAAGGCCTTCTGCATCAACCCACCAGGTGATGGGAGTCAGGGCACGAACGTCCCTCTGTGCCGGAAGCCCTACCCCAGTCCCGCCCTCCCCAGGCACACTCGCCTTGCTTCCCAAGAAATATAATTATATGACTTTCTTTTATTTGTGAATTCGTCTCAGAGGAGACCGAAGCTCAGAGAAGTTAAAAAAGTGTTCAAGGTCTCAGAAATGACATTTTTAACCACTCAAATCAAGGTGTGCATGAGAACCACCTACCTGCTCCACTCTGATGCTTGGAGGGCAGGTTGAGGCGGAGGGGGGGCGGGGCTCTCAGATGCTCAGGAACCACGTGGTTCTGGAGGGAAGGTCTGAAGGGGCCTGCTTATCTAAGAACAGAGCGAGCACTTCCGGCACTTCAGATTTCTACATGTATCAGGACTGAAATGCTAACTAATTCACATCAATTAGAGGAAAATCGGGTTAATTTATTGTGTATTAAATATGTTTTTGTCTCTGTGTCCCAAAGTAAGAGGGAGTTTGCTGTGTTTAACTTTACTTACCTCTTACTTACTTTATTTATTATTACATCAATGGTGATTAATTCATTTAACATTTATCAAATGTTTCACCTAATGCGTGGGGATACAAGACGTACTGCACGGAAAGTAATACAGAAAAATGCAAGAGAGAAATTCATATTCAGCACATATTTTGTTTAAAGTATTTTCTACCTGATTAGCTTCATTCAGAATATATAAAATTTCATTCTTTGAGCATTTACAATTCAGTTTTTAGGAGACTTTCCACAAATTTCTTTTTAGTTAGTGCATAACCTTTACACTGCTTTATCAACATTTTTAAAGGTTTTAAAGTGGCTACTCCCCAAAACCAAAAAATGAAACAGAAAACAAAACAAAATAAATATACAAAACAACAAAGCATTTCCTGCATTATTCAACAGAAATCAGAGATATCTGAAGAAATTAGGACAAAAATAGTCCTAGAAAAATGAAGCCAGAAATAGCCGCGTCCACAAAATGTTTTCAGAGTTCTCATAAACTTGCTGTCGTTTGTCAGCAAATTTTGTTCTGCCCTTACTAGTGGTCCCTGGAGAGGGGGACAGACAACATGCTACCGTCTCTCTGTTTTCACACCTTAAAAATAAAAACCGCCGCTTCTTTTTACCAGCAGAAGATGAATTTATCTGGGAGTATAGAAAACTGCCATCTGGACTAACAAGTTATGGTAAAACCATAGCCAAGCCCAAAGAACAAAGGAGAGGTACCCTTTTGTAGGGAGAAAAGGGGAGAAGTCAGGAGGGCATTGTATACTGAAAATCCATTGGAGTCATCTGGGAGTTAGGACAATTGTGGCTTCTCGTTGGCTGAGCTGTTCCGAGGTGGATGGGAAGGAGACAAGGAAAGCATTTATTCAGCAGGCTGGGATAGTAAAGTAGTGTCTGCTTCCAAGGTCAGGTCCTTGTGAGGTCAAGTTCGTCTCTTCCTATTGAGTCTGCAGTTGACTACGTGGTTGTGAGGTTTCCCGTTACGAATTTCCATACCATTTTATGAAGAAAAATAGAGGTTCAGCAAAAAACAATTATTACCAAGACACTATCTCTCTTTTTTTAGATTTTTATGTTTATTTATTTTTGAAAGAGAGACAGAGCACGAGCAGGGGAGGGGCTGAGAGAGAGGGAGACATGGAATCTGAAGCAGGCTCCAGGCTCTGAGTTGTCAGCACAAAGCCCGTGGCGAGGCTCGATCTCACAAACTGCAAGATCATGACCTGAGCCTAAGTCAGACCTTTAACTGACTGAGACACACCACACAGGGGCCCCAAGACACTATGTTTTGATAAGTGGACGACTACAGTGCAATGGAAAATACCGACGATTATGTTAGGAAGAGGATTTTTTTTTTTAATTAAAATTCTTCAGGAAGATACACAAAATAGCACAAATGCAAAAAAACATGGGTAGTAATTCCCACACGTTAGCTATGACTCACATCAATTGCAAATATTAATAGAAGGATACTTATCTTATCCATTTCTGGAGGAAGAGACATACCATAGAACTTTTCTTTAAATCATCTGAAAAATAGCAGCTTTGATGATCATTGGACATTATTCGCCACACTTGGTGACAGATAGGAAGAAATTTCTTTCTTTGCAACCACAGGGTTTTAAGGTTCCACCATGACAGAGGTGGTTCCAGGTCAGTTATAACAAGGGTTAAACTGAGGGAGGCATGCAGACCTCTGCTTCTGATTATGGAGAACCATACTGTACCAGATTACCAAGGAGAGCACTTCGATGAACCAGATACAAAATTTTAGAAAGCATGCATGTTTGAAGCCACCACATAGCTAACCAAGCTGGCAAGGCATAAGGGGGGAAGTCCTAAAAGAAAAAAAAATAAAGAAGGAAGTATAGAAAGATAATCCAGTGTGTATACTAATTTTCCACACAGGGTATATTGAAAGTAGAGAAGAATTAGGTAAAAAGCTGAAAAGCTAAAATAATCCAATATTCTAACAGGTCTATGGAGACGAATGTTGGATTACAGGATCAAGCAGGAATAGGGGCTCTAATGGACACGTGGCTTTCCAAAGGACTACGTAGGAGAGCAAAGTGTGAAATGAAAATGAACAAGCTTTAATAAAGATTGATCCCCAGTTTCAAATCAGGTCAATCTCAGACTGGATTAAGGTGATATACTCCTGGAAAATGGAAAGATAAAACCTAATGTGGGAATATAAGGCTATCTAGAACCTTAAATAATTTCTAAAATATTTCATGACATTCAATTAAAAATTAGCACACATACTAGAGACAAAAATAAAATGATTTAAATTGATATGAGAAAAAAAAACATTAGAAAAATACTCAGGGGATCTATGTATTAAAATTATGAGACACAGAATGTAAAATAAATATGATCTTATGTTCATGAGAACAGATGATTAGGTGGACAATGTCAACAAAAAATAAGAATCAGTAAAGATAGAATTATACTGAAACTCCAAGAAATAAAATAATTGAAACCGAGAACACAATACATCATATTAACAGAGATTGATATGATTAAGGAGAGGATTACCAAAACAAAAAATAGGTCAGCAGAATATAGAAGACTAAGATATAAAGAAGTGAAAAAAGGATGAAAATGCAGAGGAATTTTTTTATTGAAATAATTTAAGTAAAATCTATAAAAATGGAGGAAATGTTCCTTTCACGAATTAAAAGCTTTGATATTTTAAAGACTTGGTTTTCTCTAATCTGGCCTAAAGAGTCATGAGGTTCCATTCACACTCTCAGCTAGAAAATCAGAAAGCCAAGCGGGTGAAGACAATTTTGAAGAACGAGTCATTTGTCATACACGAGCAGGCATCAGTTGACAGAGCCTCCGTAATTAAGACAATTTGTTATTGGCATCAGAGTAGATACATGGGTTAATAGAAAAGAAAGAAGAGCTCAGACGCAGATCTACCCTTGTGCACCATTAGATATTTACAGCAGTAAAATATACACAAACAGGGAAAATATTCTTCCACTGAGGGAATCTGAATCAATCAATATTTGTACAAAGAAAGATAGAATTTGGCTTCTCTCTCATATACTTTAAACATTGGACACAATACAATGTCTATGAGCAGTAGAACAGATAAATACATAATACAATGGAGTATTATGCAGTGATGTAAATAAATAAACCACTGCTATCTGCCATGATACCAGTGAATATCACATTATTTAAAAAATCACATAAACACAAAAAAGGAGAAACTTTTTTTCAATGTTTATTTATTTTTGAGAGGGAGGGAGGGACAGAGAGAGGGAGACATACAAACTTTATGGTGACACATATATTATATTGTATTTATTATATTATTGTATATATTATATATATTATATTGTATATCAGACAAAACTCATCAATGATGTTAAAAGTTAAGGTAATAGTTCCCTCTAGGAAAGTTGTAGGATGGGGACAGGATAGTGATAGGGATATTTCTGACTGTTGCTGATATCCTAAACATCCTATTTCTTTACCTGGTGGGTGGGTGGTTACACAGGCATGTTTACTCTGGAAAATGTGTCATCTTTACACGGAATATTTGTGTGCATCTCTCCCTTTCTGTTTCTCTGGGGCATGTATTATAGCTCCTTTTGAACCACATAGAACCGGATAGAACAGGGTTACACACCAAAGAAAAGCTCGATAATACTTTTATAACTAAGTATGAAAAAATGTTTTCTGCATTCATTGACACAGAATGAAACCTGTAAGTCTCCTCAAGAGAAATGAGGTGGGCAGTGGTAAGGTAGAGAGGAAGACTGTGGAAGGAAAGAGGAATGTTAAATTAGAGAAGGAAAAATAAAAACCCGTGTATCTTATAGTGAGTATATTCTTTCTGGCCTTCCCATTGCCCATCTTATCCTCAAGTTGTGCAGTCAGGAAATTGAAAATTACAGAAACTTGATCATACTCTCCAACACTCACAACACATCAAAGTCTTCATCTTTTGTAAATTGGTATTAAGTGGTGTACAGTTTATAATACTCTTCAAATATAAGAAAGTTTTATCTCCTTGATTTTTTAAAGAGGACTTCAAGAATAGGTCATGAACACATCGGTAAAAATATGTGGGTAAGAATTCTCTTCCTGGGAAGTTGGAAGAGATGCACTGTTCTTTACTATCCTTGCTAAATACAACTTTAAAACTCTGGACATTATATACAAAACAAACACTGAAAACTCTGCAAGGTGGAAAGAAGAAAACCTACTAACTTATAGACATCAGAACCCCAAGAATGACACAAGGAAGGAAGGAAAGAAGGAAGGAAGGAAGGAAGGAGGGAAGGAAGGAAGGAAGGAAGGAAGAAAGGAAGAAAGGAAGGAGGGAAGGAAGGAAGAAAGGAAAGAGAAAGGAAGGAAGGAAAAAAAAAAGAAAGATACCCAGTTTTTCTACTAATGGACCAAGAAGGGGCAGCCTTGCAAGGCACAGAGCTTTTCCACAGTACCCTCTCTACTTTAGCAAACACCACTGAAAAGCCTGTGCCTCACCTTCACTCATATAGCAAAGGCCCCGTGGGGAGTCTAAACTTCTACACTGGCCAGGCAACCAAAACATTAAAACCTTTACAAGTAACTCAACACAGATCCCAGAGTTAAATTTCAAACATGAAACTAAACTTTTAGAAAAACCCAAGAGAAAAATCTCAGGATGTAGAATAAGACAAAATGTTGTTAGACTCAACACCAAAGTCATGACCCTTTATGAAATCCTCACAGCTAGATCCAATGGAAAATGAGCAGAAGAAGAAATAGAAGGAGGAAGGGAGGGGAATGGAGAGGGAGGATTGAGGAGAAAGAGAAAGAGAAAAAGAGAGAGGGAGGGACAGGGAGAGAAGAGAATTCTAAAAGGCTAGAATTTGAAGAAAAAAACTAAAATATAGTCAGTTTATTGAGTATGCAAACATTCATTCCTTTATTCAACCAGATAATGTTAAATTAGGGGTCCTGCCAAGGTAATGTCAAAGTTTTTGCAAAATTTGACACATGTACTCTTACAGATTATAGTTTTCTTAATACAAAAAAAAAAAGAGTTATTTTGAGGAGAAAGTTAGGCAATTTTTAAAAAGATAAAGAAAAACCAATGACTTGTTTAGGGGGCCCTGGTACCTAGGCTCTAGACGTGAGCTTACAAACTAGCGGAAGTGAGGACAAAACAGAATATAAAGAAATGTAGGTGAGTCAGGGTTATGGTTGCCAAATGACAGAGTCAACTCCTCTAGGAAGCTATAGAAGGTGGGGCTGGTTTCGGCTGCAAGTGAAAGAAAATAAAATAGCAATAGATCAAGGATGATGGCACCCAGTACTCAGCCCAAAATACAACCCAGACTCACGTCAAACTTACTGAAGAAACTCAAACTCCAGGATCTCTCGACGTCATGGGAATCTCTCAAAAGTCTGAATCTGAGTCCCTGCCACCTAATTAGCTTCCAGAGAAGAGCATGGACAGACTTCTGCTAGATAGACCTGAGTTTGACTTTTTTTTTTTTAGTGGTGATTCCTCAAAATCTTAGCCCACTCTGTTGGTCTACTTCATACGGAAATAACCACAGCCAAAGATGTTTGTCACAATATGCATTTCAGACATGGGAACTTCTGCCTCTTAGCCACTAACCTCCCTGTTTGGTCCATTCTTTTCTTACTTTAATGGCTTAAGATCATTTGAAACAATAGGCTCAGATAGGAAACACACTGACTCAGTGCTGAATAAAATATATATATATATATATATATATATATATATATATATATATATATATAAACATATATATATATACATACACCTACGATGGAATAGTACTCTAAAAAAGTCATCTAAAAAAGATGAAATCTTGTCATTTGCAATGACGTGGATGGAGCTAGAATGTATTCTGCTGGGTGAAATAAATCAGAGAATGACAAGTATCATATGATTTCACTCATGTAGAATTTAAGAACCAAAACAGATGAATATATGGGAAGTGGGGAGGAAAGAGAAAAAAGGGAAACAAACCACAAGAGACTCTTAATGATAGAGAGCAAACTGAGGGTTGATGGAGGGATGTGGGTGGAGGATGGGCTATATGGGGGATGGGGATTAAGGAGGACATTTGTTGGGAGGAGCACTGGGTGTTGTATGTAAGTGATGAGTCACTGGATTCTACTTCTGAAACCAATATTGCACTGTATTTTAACTAAAATACAAATTTAAAAAGTTAAAACATTTTGAAAAAAGAATGGGATTTTTAAAAAAGATTTGGGGCCACATTTTGGGGGGAACGTAGGGAGGCATATTTTTAACTTCTGCTATGGTTGCCATTTTACAGTGAGCCTTTATGATTGCTTAAAGTTTCTGTGGAAAAGCAATTGTTTCCAACCCTGCAAGGCGACAAATAATAAGGCTCTCAATGAGTTTAGAATACAAGCCACACACATAGCACTTCCCGCAGCACTGTGATATTTCTTTCCATTCCTTCTGAGGAGCATCATGGGATAAATTTATCTTCATCTTGTATAAGGTGAGCATATACACCATTTCACCTGGTGTGATCCTGACTTAGACTCCTTGTCCAGACAAATTTATTAATGGTTCCCCTTTTCACTGTGAAAGAGTCAGGGTTGGAAGATAAATTATGTTTATCTTTCTTTTGACAGACTTCACCAAAAGGATCAAGTAGGAACTATACACTCCACTACTTTAAGTGTTTTCCATGAATTTGCCTAAGTCTCCAGCCTTGGTCATTGTATGATGTTGAGTCTGGAGATTAAGTGCACAATAGTTAAGCAAAATGGCTTGGCTCTGCATAGCAATCACAAACTTCCCAGAGTGCAATGGGTGCACCCCGCTGCCTGTTGCTACACCCTTTCTACTAGGCTAATGGCACATTTTATATTCTCTTAGCAATAGCATCTCTTTTGTAATACTAAATTCTATACCAACTAGTGATTGAGCGTGGCTACGTTTAATGGAATACTTAATGAATGGTGGCTTACACAAGCGTGTTACATGTTTCAACATGGGGAGAATAACTGATATTGTCACTCCATTCGAGGACTGCAATTATTTTTTTAATGTATTATTTATTTTTGAGAGAGAGAAAGATTATAAGAGAGAGTGAGAGAGAGACAGCATGAGCAGGGGAGGGTCAGAGAGAAAGAGGAAGACAGAGAGAGGAAAACACAGAATCTAAAGACAGGCTCCAGGCTCTGAGCTGTCAGCACAGAGCCTGATGTGGTGCTCGAACCCACAAACTGCGAGATCATGACCTGAGCCGAAGTCAGACACTCAACCGACTGAGCCACTCAGGCGCCCCTGCAATTTTTTTTTTAAGTAGATCCCATTCTCTACATGAAGCTTGAACTCATGGCCCTGGGATCAGGAGTCACATGCTCTACCCATGGAGCCAGCCAGATATTCTTAGGACTGCAATTTTCAAAGTGTGCCTATAGGCACAGAGATTCCCCCAGAACCCTTCCAGGGGGGTTAGGAGATTACTTGTTTACTTTTATTGTGTGGATACTTGCAACTTGCATTAATATCACACACACACACACACACACACACACACACACACACAGTGGTGAAATTGTTGACATCTTAGTGAATTTCGGAGTAGTAGAATCACTCATACTAGTAAACATGTGTATCTTTATGCTTAACGAAAGAAGACACAAGCCCATTTCACTTTAAAATGTTCTTGATGAAGTAAAACTATTAATTTTCTCCAATATTGTGCTTGAATACTTATAATATTCTGGATGACAAAATGGAAAATGCATACAACTCCCTTCTGATGTGCACATAAGCTCAACAGTTGCCTCTGAAGAAACCTATGTTTGCAATGCACTAGCTGCCGTTTCCCACAGGACACAAGTTTTCCTTGAACAAAAATGAGAGACTTGCATTCAGACTTGGATGTAGAGCATGTATTTCCTCAAGAACAGGCTCAATAATTGTATCTCTTTCGATAAGACCATTGGCATCGTTGCCAGTGATAATATTTGAGTTTATGAGTGAAAATCAAATTTTGGGAAAATTGTTGTCTCCCTCCATGAGATGAGCTACTTCTTAAAACTTCAAGACTTTTCTTATGAGCATATTGGCCATATCAACAGATTAGTTTTTCATGCTTTATAATGAAATATGCTGGTAGTTGGAAGAGCTGCAGAGTTCAGTGAACCGATATTTTTAAATGACTAGTGTGTGGTGTTCCAGGGGTAACATCATGGGTCAAAAACCCATCCAAAGTACAGGACAGACCAGTGGGTATTGACGTAACATAGCACAGAGTATGTGCCATGCATTTTAGATTCTGCAGTGCAATTAATCTCTAAGAAACTTCCCGCTAATCAAGTTTGGGTTAGTATCAAAGTATCCACAATTATATAATAAAGGTATTAACATACACCTTTCTTTCCCATCTGCTTATGCATGTGATGCCAGATATTCTTTACAGTATTTAAAAAGTAAAGTAAAAGCTCACAAAAGATTGAATGCAACAGCAAAGGTGTGAATCAAGGTATCATTGAACTAGAATTACAATTTTTCCCCCAAAATCTAAAATAATGCTACTATACTCTCTAAACACTTTGCTTTTTGAAAAATATAAATATGTAAAGCACTTATAGAAAGAGATAAGCACATAAAAACATGCCATTTGTGTTAACGTGTAATGTGATTAATGCAGTTATTTTTAAATGAAAAAATAGTGAATTAAATAAGTAAATTATGGATGATGGATAAATAAATAATAAATTAGTGTTATTAAACTAATAAATAATTATTTTTAATTTAATTTTCTATGCTATTTATCAATAGATAAAACCAATTTAAGCATAAGTTCTCTTGAGTATTCATTAGATGAATCTTGAAATGAAAATACTTGAGGAACACCATTCTGTAAGGCAAATAATTAAGTTTGAAAAATATAACCTTTTCTGTTTTTCTTACAAATACATAAGTAGTTGTGGATTATTAAAAGCAATAAGATTGAAACAGAAAGTAATATATTGGTAACTATTGCTACTTTTCTTTCTAATATGTTAAAAGAACAAGGAGGAAAAGGATTTTATTATTTTGCCCAAAGTTAAAATGTTAAGAAATTTAGGCAAAGTATCATCAAATTGGTCCATTATCACAGAAGTATATTCTTCTCAAATAGAAAAAAGTAATAATTGTGCAAAATTCTATATCTCATATTGCTGCTGATAATAAAATTTTATAATACTTTTTAAAAAATTCAAGGTTTCAAAAGAGTTTTAAAAAATTCATACCTTTGACTCAAAATATCTCAGTTATAAGATTCCAGAATGATCAAACTAGAACTTAGAAGAACATCAAAC
The DNA here is from genome assembly GCA_004023845.1 of Helogale parvula. Lineage (NCBI taxonomy): Eukaryota > Metazoa > Chordata > Mammalia > Carnivora > Herpestidae > Helogale > Helogale parvula. Next base: position 435,650 of record PJEM01000201.1, read on the forward strand.
TTAAGCAAATTTTAAAAATTATAAACACAAATATGTTATCATAATATCATTTACAACAGTAAGATGCTGAAAACAATGTCTATATCTGAGAGAATTAACAATGGAATACTCTGCAGCCAGAAAAAGAACATTTATTAAAGTGTATGTTAATATGGAGAGACTTACAGTAAGTATGAAAGGAAATGTAGCTAAGGCAATATTTATAGAGATAAACTTAGCTTTTAATACATGTAATGGGAAACAAAAAAGGACAAAATAAATTACACGTTAAACTCAAAATGTTGGGAAAGAATCAACTAGCTAATACCAAAGGAAAAGAGACAAAAACAATGATAAGAACATGATGAAAGAAGTAGAGAACACAGCAACAAAAACAATAGACATCTTTACAAAATCAAGAGCTGTTACTTTGAGAAGTAAGCTAGACACATCTCTCATCTGGGAATATTAATTGAGAGGAAATATATCTAAGACTAAAAAATGGTACTGCAAACTAAAAACACTAAAAAATTTTAGAACTAGAAGAAATATGTAACTTCATGGATGATAAATGTCAAGTTTGCTCAAAAACTAAATGGACAACTCATAAACTGAAATGTATTGAATACATTGAAATAATGGTCAAAGACCTTCCCTGCCCCAAACTGGATAATATCATGAAGAAATGTTTGCAATATGCCGTATTTGTCAGTAAGAGTTAAATTGCTCAGGAAAATGGAAGGAAGAACATTGGGCATATACTTTAATGATGTTATTATTACCTGATTCAAAATCAAATGAGGAAAATGCATGAAGAGAAAATTATTGGCTCAGTTCACATACTGATACACAATCAGAAATGGTAAGTAAATATTAACTATTCCAATCATACATTGTAGTAAATGTACATGTTGACTTCTCTCAAATCACAGTGGCGTTAAACTAGAAATCAATAACAGAAAGCTCACTGAAAAAAATCTCAAAATATTTGTAAACAAAACATTTATTTTTTTGTAAACAACATACTTCTAAATAACACATATGTCAAAAAGGAAATCTCAAGTGAAGTTAAAAAATATTTTGAACTAAATGGAAATTGAACTTACCCAAATTTGTGGGATTCTGTGAAAGCAGTGTGTGTGGGGGGGGGGGGGAAATTTATGGCATCAATAATTTATAGTATTAAATATATTAGAAAAGTTAAAAAATCTGTAACTGGGCATCTAAGTTTCTGAGGACACTAGAAAAAGAATAGCAAACTAAGTCCAAAGTAAGCAAAATGAAAGAAATAATAAGAATTTGAGCAGAAATCAATTTGGTTTAAAAGAGGAAATCAATGGAGAAAATCCTTGGAAATAAAAGCTGATTCTTTGAAAAAATAAAATCAAAAATACTCTAGTAAGACTAAGAAAAACAGAGAACAAATTAGCAATATCAGAAACGAACCACAACACATCATTACAGATGCCATGGAAATGAAATGCATAATAAAAGGATACTACAAACAGCTTGATGACCACGAAAGTGACAACCTGGATGAAATGGGCCACTTCCCTATGGAACACAATCTGCCCAAATAGACTAACTGAATAGGCTTTTATCTATTAAATAAATTGAATCAATAATTAATGATTTTCCAAAACAGAAAACAACAGATTCAGGTAGTTTAACTGGTATGTTCTAACCAACAGTTAATGAAGAAGTTATACTAGTTCTCTATGATCCCTTTCAGAGGATAGAAGCAGAGGGAATACTTCCTAACTCATTCAGTAAGGCCACCATTACCCAAATATCCAACGGAGAAAAAGAGGTTATAAGAAAACTACAGATCAGTATCTTTCGTGAGCACAGATGCAAACTGATTTTTATAATGTGGAACTTAGGTGGCCCTTGGGTGGCTCAGTGTCAGTAGGTTAAGTGTCTGACTCTTGATTTCAGCTCAGATCATGTTCTCACGGTTCATGGGACTGAGTCTCATGTTGGGCTCTGCGCTGAATAGTGCAGAGCCTGCTTGGGATTTTCTGTTTCCCTCTCTCTCTGCACTTCCCCTGCTCTCTCTCTATCTCCCTCTTTCTCCCTCTCTCTCAAAAATAAATAAAACTTTAAAAATGTGTAAGAAGAACTATGCACTGCAACCAAGTGGGATTTATCCTGTTTATGCAAGAAACATTCAACATTCAAGTCAGCAGGCTCAAACTCATCAACAGGCTAAAATTAAAAATTACAAGTTCATATCAATAGATGCAGAAAAATAATTTGACAAAATCCAACACATATTCATAATAAAAGCTCCTATTAAACTAGAAATAGAGAGGGAAATGACTATTCTTGATAAAGACTACCACGCAGACACCTACACTCAGCACCATACTTAATGCTGAGAAACTTGAACCTTTCCCAGCAAGAACAAGAATAGGGCAAGGATGTCCCCTCTAACCACTCAAGGTGAATCCTACCTCATGCTTCACCCATTTCTCATTCAAATGATAATTAGAAAAGACTTGAACTTTGGACTTTAGAATCCAAACTGGGATGTGTTAAGACTTTGGAAACTGTCTGGATGGATTAAATGCATGTTGCAAGTGAGAGGATCTGAATTTTTGAAGGCCAGGGGCGGAATGTCGTGGACTAAATATGTATGTCACTTCAAAATGCCTATGTGATGGGTGCCTGGGTGGCTCAGTTGGTTAAGTGTCTAACTTTGACTCCAGTCATGATCTCGTGGTTCCTGGGTTCAAGCCCCACATCGGGCTCTGTGCTGAACATTTGCTCAGAGCCTGGAGCCTGCTTCGGATTCTGTGTTTCCTTCTCTCTCTGTCCATCCCCTGCTCACACTCTGTCTCAGTCTGCTTTCAAAAATAAATAAATGTAAAAAAAATGCCTGCATGAAAGCTCGAACCCCCCAGTGTGATGGTACATGGAGACAGAGATTTGAGGGGCCATGAGGGTTTGGCGAAGTCATGAGGATGGGACCCTCAGGATGGGATTACAAGAAGAGAAACCAAAGAGTTTGCTCCTGTCATCTCCCTGGACCACACAACGCAGAGGTCATGTGAGCACACAGCTAGATACAGCCACCTGTAACCCAGGAGAAGAGAACTCGGAATGAAGTCTGCTTTCCCTCAGTGTTGTTCTCTAATGCCCGCCCTCCAGAGCCGTAAGAAGGACATTTCTGTTGTCTATGTCCTTTGGTCTTTGGTGTTTCGGGATAGCAGCCCTAGCTGATGAGCACACGTGGTGACCACGACAGCCATGTGTGGACCTGAGACTTGTCTCCTCCTCTGAGACAGGAGCGAGGACCAAGAAAACCTGCCTGATTGCTGTGTGATGCAGTTAAGGACTTAGGACGTGAGCGATGGAACTAGATTCTCTGAAATTTATTCTCTATTACATAATGTTGTAACTATAAATATTAAGGCAAGTTAGGCAAACAACTCCTCTCATTTGCTCCCTCATCAGAAACCTGGGCGTAATAATAACACCGTCTCCACAGTGCTGCTGTGTGGATTACAGGCGTTTGTAGTCACTGAAGTGTTGAGCTGCATAGCACCTGCTCAATAAATGTTATCTAAGAAGGAAAAGGGTCACTTCAATAACTTGTCTCTATTTTGCTGTATCTTTCCACGCTCAGCTTTTGTGATCTATGCCTCCGTCTTCAACTCACCTTCTTTCACCTCCAGCCTACAGAGTCCTCAAAACCAGCCCCTGTCCTGGAGTCCTGGAGCACCACTGGGTCCTCATAGGAGAAGTCTGGCAGCAGCAGGGGGCAATTAAGATGCAAGAAAGGAAAGTGGAGAATATTTTTTTTTAAAAAGGAATAAAATGAAGCTGCCTCTAATTTTAGTTTGCCTCCTAATTAGCAAAGTCATTAAAAACACATGGGCAAAGTGGATAGCTCTCTGCAAGGTTGGCATTCTGAGTGGCATCTTCCTGTGGGAAGGAGGGATGATTGATGCCCTCTTCCTTCCCTTCTTTTGTTTTGAAAGTTCTGAGTTCCTTTGGGCTTTGGCAAAGACATTGTTTTTTCCCCACAACAAATTCGCAAGCCTCAGTGTCTGGCCCAAGAATTTCAGCCACAGCAGTAATGCTTCCTGCTAGTTGAGTAATTTGCAATCCACAAAGACATTCATATGCGTAAATTCAGCTCCCACAACAGCCTAGTAAGATTGGCAGGGTCTATCTTCCCCATTTTACAGATGAGGACGTTGCATTCGGTTCCAAATAGGCTGACTTATTTGAAAGGGGAGGTCATATTATATTTATATATGAATTCCCAAACACAGGGACGCATCTGGGGACCACAGGAATGAATGAGCCAGGGGCGCATGCAGGAGGCACACGGAGGACTCAGGGCTGGCACAGCGCAGATCAGCAGGTCCAGCAGGAGGCTGTATTGCTGGTTTTACCACTTAACCAACTCTGCGACCCTCAGCGTTTCACTGGCTCTGTGGCTGTTAGGATCTTTGTGGAGATTTCATGGAAAATTATTAAAAAGTGCCTGGGACATCGTAAGGGCTCATTGATGCCAGCAGCCTTTATCTTGTGCCCCCTGCTCTAACTGCTTCTGGCACTCATTGGTTTTTTAACCAACCACTGTGGCCATTTGCCTAGTTTGGAGCATGGCTGAATGTGAAGGTTTAAGGTGAAAATGTCTTGTCAGTAAAGAGAGGAATTTTGATTTATCAACTCATCATGGCCCCACGCAATGGCAGAATATTCATATTGCCCATAATGTGTAGACTACCTCATTCAAATTCAGTTTCAATATTTTGGACATTGTCCTCACTTGGCATTTTACATATGAAGCACCTTTCAAGAGCTGGCAAGTACAATTATTCTTTCCACATATATGCTGTCATTAAAACCACCTCAGCCTGGAAACTAGTCATCACTAACTCCAGTTTGACAGATACTGATATCAGCACTCAGAGAGGATGGATGTCTTTCCAAAAGCAAACACCCAGAAGATGGCATTGACATTTAATCAAAAGTATCTTTGCTTCTCCAGCCAATACACACACGTATGCGAACATGTAACGGGTATGCACAGTGCTCAGTTTTAGCTCTTTGTCATCTTTAATTATTTCAGTGACTGCCGTAAAAACAACCTTAGATATTTTATTAATTTTGATCGCTGGGTTTCACGGGTCATTTCTCCTGAGAAGGATATATTCCAGGAATAAGTGTATCAGGGTATCTCAACATAGGTACATTCTGTAGAGACGTGTGGTGGATTAGCCAGTACGGTTAACAGACCAGCCATTGGGGAGGGCCTGCCTGGATCTCTCCTTACCCAGATCCTCCTGAGTGTTCTTCCTATGTTCCGCTAAGCTCTCGTCTGTATTAACGCAGCATCAGGTTGAGAAGAGGCACCAATGTCGAGGAGTTTAAGTAGCTGGAGGGTAACAGATGAATCCTAAGACGCTGGTCAGGGGCAAGGATGTATATAGAAGACAGGGACGGAAGTGGCAGAGAGATGCTGGTCAAACATAAGTACTGCAGAGGTCCCTGGTTACAGGGATGCTGAATGCCATGGACAGTTTCAGCTCTGCCACTTGCTGGCTGCGTACCCTTTAGGAAGGATATGTGACATTTGAGCCACAATTTTCTTTCCCAAGAAAGGAGCAGGGAAACTGATAAGCATCTCATTGTGTTGTTTTGAGGATTATGTTCTGCATGCACTTAGTACCACCCAACAACTACATATGCTACTTATTAATTGATCATACCTATTTCCTCTTTCTTTAAAAGACTATTATGCTTCATGAGGTCAGGAATTTTTATATCTTTTTAAGTTCCCTTAGTGGCTGGAAAAACATTAGGCAAGTAGTAGATGTCCAATAAATATTTGTTAATTGAATACTAGACAGATGTACAATTTATTTCTGGTAAAAAAAAAAAGGCAATTTCATTTATTGCTTAGGCTAACCAAGATGAAACTTTACAGAAGAAATGTAGGTTAAGGAGTAAAAAGCATTTCCATCACAGACTAGTGCCAGAGGCACAAAGAAGGAGCCCATGCATGGCTTTGAGCATACACAAAATGTAATGTCCATTGGGGGAAATCGGCAAGAACGAGGATTAGTGAACAAAGTAGCATTCTTCAAATTTTGACTTTCAAAGTGTGTGTTTCTTGGGGCGCCTGGGTGGCTCAGTCAGTTGAGCGTCCGGCTTCGGCTCAGGTCATGATCTCACGATTTGTGGGTTTGAGCCCCGTGTCAGGTTCTGTGCTGACAGCTCAGAGCCTGGAGCCTGTCTTCAGATTCTGTATCTCCCTCTTTCTCTGACCCTCCCCTGCTCATGCTATCTCTTTCTCTCAAAAATAAATAAAACATTAAAAAATTTAAAAAAAGAGCAAAGTGTGTATTTCTTGCAAGTAATCATAGTGGGTCACCTGATAAATCTGAAGTAAAGAAAAAAGTTCCAGAGACGCTTTCTCCAATGTCAAAATGTGTAATGTGCCTTTGTTTCCTATTCCGTAGGACTAAGTGACTATCAGTCCACAATGTTTTATGAAGTAAGGGATGGTGTTTCCAGGTCCAATATTTAGTGAGAAGAGGCATTTACTTAGGCAAGAAGCTGGAGCAGAGCTGCCCTCCTCACCGCGCCAGCCTTCCGTCTGCACCTGGTGCCCTTCTCTCCCCTGCAGGAGCCTTGATCTGCTCATTAGACATGCAACAAAGAGCCAGCCTGTGGAGCACACATTAATATTCATAACTCAAGTCTGCTGGAATTTTTTGCGTTTTTCTCTCTGGGAACTCATGGTAACAAGGACCAAATATCCAAGCAGTGCAAATGGGCCTGATGGGTGCGGGTCCTTGACTCAACCTTCTCCTGCGCAGTTTCCCCACGGCTGTCTGGTGGTCTTTTTGGCAAGGTTATAGAACTATGTTACTTCCCTACTTAACTAACTTTCAAAGGCCTACATCTTCTCTAGAATAAGGTGTATTTTTTTTAATCTTGAGGGATCTGAATTATCTAACTCTCCAGATTCAGGTCTTTATTTTCTTTGTATTCTTATAAGTACATGTTTAGCAGATTTATTGTGGTGTAATTTAGATAAAACAAACTGCATATATGTAAGATATGCATTTTGATAAGTGTTCATCTATCTGTTAGAACAATCAAGATAATGAATGTACATTCATCACTCCCAAAGTTGACTCATGCCCCTTTGTTATCACTCTCCCTCCTGTCCTCATGAAACTCCCTAGCAGCTTTCTTTCACTAACATTTAGTGTCTATTTTCTAGAGAGTTGCATGTCTTTACTATTTGTCCCTTTTCCCTGGTTCTTTCTTCCTCTTTTTTAGTTGACAAATGGAGCTGGAAAGCATGTATAATTGAAACAGTTGAGTGGATGTACATCAGTATCACTTCAATAAGAAGTAACAAAAGTAGTCGTGTGAAGTAAGGAATAATAAATCCTGGGGGACCTGGTGGCTCAGTGGGTTAAGCACTCCACTCTTGATTTTGGCTCAGGTCATGATTTCACAGTTCATGAGATGGAGCCCTGTGTTGGGTTCTGCACTGACAATGTGGAACCTGCTTGAGATTCTCTCTCTCTCTCTCTCTCTACCCATCCCCTCTTGCATGTTCATGCTCTCTCTCTCAAAAATGAATTAATAAACTTAAAACTTTTTAAATAATAATAAATTCCAATATTGATTATTATTTAATCATTTCCAGAGCATGTTACAATTGTTACCTCATTAAACTATTATCTCCAACTGGTGAGATTAATATTTTTTTAGAAATCAGAAATGAAGTCATCTACAATTGGACTAATATTTATTTATTTATAATTGTTTTCATGTTTATTTTGAGAGAGAGAGACAGAGAGAGAGAGAGAGCAAGAGTACATGCAGGGGAAAGGCAGAGAGAGAGGCAGAGAAAAGAATCCCAAGCAGGCTCTGCATTGTCAGCAAAGAGCCCAACATGGGGCTTGATTTCACGAACTGTGGGATCATGACCTGAGTTGAAATTAAGAGCTGGACACTTAACTGACTGAGCCACCCAAGAGCCCCAGACTAAGTTTTAGTATAAATTATTTAAAAAAAAATTGTTGGCACTCTATTATGTTCCAAGAGTTAAGCTACATATTTTTTATTTATTCTTTTTTTTACTAAATGCTCATGGAGAATTAATGAGTCATGTTAGGCTTTTCATTGATGCTGTAAGTGAGAACATCTAGAGTCTCATACTTTACTCAAATCACAGTTGTAGTATAGTTAAGATTTGCAACCTCAGAGTCCTTAGCTTGCAGTTGTATAGAGTTACCATTTTCATCTTAGAATTCTCTCAAGTGTAGACATTCAGGACACTAAAGGGACTAGAGAATTTGTAAGATGTCAATATATGAGAGTAGAGCTGGCACCCAAATGGCTGAGTGGGCATAAAGGAGCAGCAACTCTCTGCAGGGGCTCACGGACAGATTGAGTTTAGAGCCATGAAGGCCGTGTGCAGCCCCAAGTGTAACTGATGCTAGAACAAATGAAGTTCAAGGACCAAGAATGCGTGAGGAACGGGATAAGCCCTGTGATATCACTCAGGCTTGTCAAACAGATCTGCATCCGAATCCAGGAAAGACAGAAGAAACTACTGATACTATTGTTGCTACTCCCTGGTACCTTCCCGTGAGGCACCAGCAATGGGGCGTCTTGTGTACCTCTCTTATTTGCTAGGGTCTGACGTGAAGCTTTGCTTTCGGCTCACTTTCTTCTCATTTTAAAGCAGGCTTCCTCTTTCACTCCAGCCTTACTGCTTACCTCATTTCAAAGTAACTCCAAGGTCCCAAATCTGGTCAAATAACCAGTCTCAGAATCCTGTCTTTGCACTCTCACTGCCGGAACTCATGAGCCCGCACTGCAGGCCTGTCTGCCTGTTCTCCTGCTGCTGGGGCCTGGACACTCCTGCTGAGCGGGTCCCCGGGGGCTCACCCGAAAGTTAGCGCCCCTGAACCACTACCAGCGAGGCTGGGGCTGATGCCAGAGTCACTGCAACAGCTCAGAGTTGCCTTATGTTGTTGTTGCTACTGATGCCAAAGGCACAACCAAAAGCTGGAAAGAAAGAAAAAAATCCTTCTCTGCCTTCCATCTTCCTGCCAATTCCTCCCATGGGCAAAGCCTGGCAAATATATTTAAAGTCTTCTGGCTCCTTGGAATTCAGAAACCACAGAAAGATGAAAAATAGCTAATGATTACAGACTAATCATCAGTCATTCAACAAGGCTAGTTAAATTCCTTGCACCATTCTAATTTTTGGTATTATTACTATTTTAAAAAATAAACCAAGATCCGCAGTCTCTATCATAGGTTTCTAGAAAAAAATTCAGCATGATGCATTGCATTTCAACTTCAGATAGACATTGAATAATGTTTTGGTAGAAGTAATTTCCATAAAATATGCTCCATGAAGTAGGGCATTACACATACATACAAACATACATACACACGCACAGACACACACACAGAGACACACACACATATACATACATGCAAGTTTCAAATACTGTATAAAATATTCATACTAATAAATGTTGATTATTTTATCTGAAATTCAAGTTTGATTTGATGTCCTTTATTTTAATTACTAAATCTAGCAACCCTATATTCCCTTGAGATTTGTGAGGTAGTGTCCCCCTCACACATTCACTGTACTTTGGTTATATAACTTTCTATGGCTTACAACTCTCTCTCTCTCCTTCTCTCTTCTGACAATGATATTCGGGGGCAGGCACTGTATTCTGACCATTATATATTAACTACCTATGTATACCAGGGATTCTGATAAATCCTGAGGACATGAAATGGTGCATGTGGTGGATGCCGGATGCTGTTACACTACTCAGACATACTGTCTCCGTTTCAGAATTGAGACGTTCATTCCCCCCACCTTCCCAGAGCATTGGAAGCCACTGAAACTCAGCTGAATCTCTCCTGAAAAATTGCCTTGAGCCAAAGAGAGCCACCTTGCCTGAGTCATGCAGGAACCCTTTGAGGCACTAAGGGGCTGGCCACATCTAATGGCTCGGAAGTGCAAGGGTACAAAAGCCTAGCTTGTTTTACCTGAAAGTAAGACTTCTCTAAAGGGGCGTCCCAGCTCCAAAGCTGCCTGTGGGATCAGCTGAGGCCATCAGTGTAACTGTTCTCTCAGTCGAGGTCTCTGCCTACTAAATCATGCTTTCCTGGAACATCTGCCCTTACACCTTATGCATAAGGATCTCAGAGTCAATTTCCTGAGGGTTTCAATGTATGCAAGCGCTACCCTTGGGGAGCATAAACAGTCCTTCTTGGTTGCAAAACAAAACAACAATAACAACAACAAAATTCTTTAATCTAAAATCCTGTTTGTTCTGTTTCCTGACTGCTCTTCAGCTCTTAGCAGGAGCTCAGTACATGATTATTGAATTATTATTGAATAAATGATTACACGTCTATGTGAATTATGTCTGTATTTCTCCAATCATTTTCCTTTTCTCTTTGTATACAATTTTATATGAAGTGTATTTCTTTCTTTTACTTTTTATTTTTAAATTTTTTATGAAGTGTATTATAGACAGCATATCCTGCTTATTTTTTCTTAATTTAATTTGAGGGGTATCTGATTGGCTCAGTCAGGTTAAGTGTCTGACTCTTGATTTCAGCTCAGGTCATGGTCTCATGGTTCATGAGTTCAAGCCCTGCCTCAGGCTCTGTGCTGACAGTGTGGAGCTTGCTTGGGATTCCCCTTCCCTCCCTCTCTCTATGCCCCTCCTCTGCTCACATTCTCTCTATCAAAATAAATAAATAAACTTAAAAAAAAACTAAAAAATAAAATTTACTTTGACACCGAATTTTGTTAATTTTTTAAAAAAATGTTTTTAATGTTTATTTTTGAGAGAGACAGAGTTTAAGTAGGGGAGAGGCAGAGAAAGAGAGGGAGACACAGAATCAAAGCAGGCTCCAGGCTCCACGCTGTGAGCAGGAAGCCCGATGCAGGGTCCTGAACTTATGAATTGTGGGATAGTGACCTGAGCCGAAGTTGGACACCCAATGGACTGAGCCACCCTGACACCCTGACACTTACTGAATTTTAATTGAAGCATTTAACCATTTATCTTCAATGTGGGTGTCTACATGCACACGTTCATGTCTGTGATTTGACTACTTGCTTTCTGTATGTTCCCTCTGATGTTAATTCTTCAACATTTCTTCTCCTATTTTCTGTTGGATGATGATTAGTCTTCTATTTTAACCTACCTGTTGAATTTTTGACTATATATTTTAATGGGCATTTTAGTGGGACTTCTAGGATTGACATTAAGTATTTAATTTTTTATAGTCTACTTATAATTAGTATTTTACTATTTCAAACAGAATGGAACAGTTATTACTATATGGGTACCTTTATCCTCTCCCATTATATTATAGTTGTCATATGCGTTTCATCTACATATGTTAAAAACCCTATCAGAAAAATATTTTTTTTTAATTTCTAAAAAATATATATTTTTAAAATTTTTAGAGGTTTGATATTGCCTCATAGGACTATGATATTCTGCTCATTTTTCCCTTTAATCCTCCCCTGACCCCCTTTTTTTTCCTAATCAGAAAGTTTCTACTGGTTTGTTGTCAATGAGCAATTAGAGATATTATGAAGCTATTTTCTAGGACCAAATTCAACAGTGGAATAATCATGTGCACAGTTTGAGAGAGACATAGAGGTATCTCTAGACAAATAGATAGAGACACAGACAAGGGTTCAGACACAGGTCCAGACACGGTCCAGATACAGAGGTAGATGGAGGCGAGTGAGTAGCCCCGTGACTTTGGACATGGTGTTAAGGAGGGAAGAGAGTGTAGGGCTGGAGGTGTAAGTGTGCCCCATTATGAGCCATGGTAGGAGGAAACTTTAAGGAGAGAACGTTAGATATAATGAGAAGAGCCTTGGGCCTAATCATCAGGGAACTCCAACATTCAAGTTAAAGCTGAAGTCAGAGCCTTCGGAGGAACAGCATCACAGATTGGTGGCATGGGACAGAAGAAAGTAGTGTATCCCAAAACTGAGAGAGAGCTTCACATCTGACACATGACTTGGCCCTTTAGACTGGACGCCCTCCCACCATCGTGGCTCCCTGAATTTTCTTTATTGCTGTTTGTAAGTGCAACTTTATTTTTACTTTTTATTTTTTTACAAATATATTTTCAATGGAACAGACACTATGAGTCAGGCACTGTCTTAGGTCTACATTATTAATGTGTCACCATCACTGCCTGCAAATAAATAAATCTCTATTAAGAGTATTATGTAAAAGTAATCACATGCTCATGCCATTTATGCATAAAGAAAGGGATATGCCCTCTTGTACGACAATGAAGCGATTCCTTATCTATAGTACTTTGATGAGGTGGAGTGCCTAGTGGCTCAGTCCATTAAGTGAATGACTTTGAATTAGGTCATGATCTCACAGTTCGTAAGTTTGAGCCTTGCTGCAAATCCTGCTTGGGATTCTCTCTCTCTCTGCCTCTCTCTCTGTCCCTTTCCTACTTGTGCTTTTACACTCTCTCTCAAAAGAAATAATTTTTTAAATTTTATTTTTTATTTATTTTTGAGAGACAGACAGAGAGAGCACGATTAGGGGAGGGTCAGAGAGAGAGGGAGATACAGAATCCGAAGCAGGCTCCAGGCTCTGAGCTAGCTGTCAGCACAGAGCCTGACACTGGGCTGGAACTCACAGACTGTGAGATCATGACCTGAGCTGAAGTCAGATGCCTAACTGACTGAGGCACGTGCCCCCAAAATAAATAATTTTTTAAAAGGCTTTATACTACTTTGATAAGTCAAGTAAGGCTTTACAGGTATAGTCCAGGCTTGATATTAGCTTAATAGCATAACACAGACACAGAGAATAGGATCTATAGTACCATATCTTAGTGTGATGATAAACACAAAGAAAATCATGATGTAAAGGCAGGAAAATACCACTGGTGTCAAGAACTGGGTTCAAATCCCAACTCTGCAATGTACTGATATAATATCTCCCAAACTATTTTTTATTAATATTAATAATCACCATTATGTTTAAGGCAAATTTCCCTCCAGCATACAATAAATGTTACATCTCCAAAGATCAGAAAACTGCAGTCCAAAAGGTAATATTGTACAACTCTTCAGGATGTTACCTCGACCTGAAGGTAGCACCCCGAAGGTGCCCTCCGCTCTGCGGCACTGCAGACGCCACAGCACGAGAAATCGCCTTTCACGTCTTTGTTCAGCAGAGGGCTTTCCGTCCTTGCCGTTGCTCCGATCCACTCCTGCAAGCCTCCTCTCCAGAGCAAATCCCCTAATTTTTCTGGAAAACTTCCTTGGCAGATAAAGTTCCTTTCCCACATCTGTTGGGAACATGGGAGCATTTTGTGACGCACCTGTGCAACGCTGGAGACAAAAAGGCTGAGAGAGCTAAATTCTGGTGGTCTCTCCAACGCCATATGCACTGTGGCAGATTGCATTATTGGCAATGGACATTATTACTGTAACTTGGCTGTACAGTAAGTCTTCAAGCCAGGTAGAGTCTTCTAACTTTTCCCTTCCTTTTCAAAATGATCTTATTAATCTGCATTCTTTGCATTTTTTCATAAAGTTGAAAAGCAGCATCCTAATTTTTACAGAGCATCTTGATAGTCTTTTTAAAATGTTTTTTATTTATTTTTGAGAGACAGAGAGAGACAGTGCGAGCAGGGGAGGGTCAGAGAGAGAGGGAGACGCAGAATCTGAAGCAGGCTCCAGGCTCTGAGCTAGCTGTCAGCATGGAGCCCGATGCAGGGCTCGAACCCACAAACTGTGAGATCATGACCTGAGCCAAAGCTGGATGCTTAATCGACTGAGCCACCCAGGCACCCCATCATCTTGATAGTCTTGATTGATATTGCATTGAATCCATATCTCAAATTGAAGAGAACTGACATTTTAACAATTTTGAACATTCCAGTAAAAGAAAAAAAGATTTATTTTCCATGTGTTTGGGACTTATTTACTTTTAGCGATGTTACGTAGTATTTGGCTTGATATCTTATGTATATAGATCAATAGAGTAGAATAGAATAGAATAGAAATTTCAGAAACAGGCCAACTCATACATGGTCCACTATTTTTGACAAAAGTCCCATGTTAATCCGATAGAGGAAGCAATAGTCTTTTAAATAAATGTTTCTTTAGAAACTGTATATCCACAGGAGAATAATAATATTCAACTCTTAACTCATGACATGTAGAAAAGTTGTCTTAAATGAATGATATACCTAATGATAAAAGACATAATTAGAAAAGTCCTGGATTCAAACATAGGAGGAAATCTGCAGTATTGTGGCACTTAATACTTTCTTGGATAGAACAACAAAAGCATAAATCTTATAAAAATCAACAAATTGGATTTCATCAAAATTGAAAACTTCAGCCATTGTTAGACCATGGTAAGGAGATGGGAGATAGTCTTCAGAATGTGCAGGAATACAATCTCAGTCCCCGGATCTAACGAAAGATTTGTATCCAGAACTAAGAACTCTTTCAATTCAGTTAGAAGACAAATAATCCAATGAAAAAGTGAGCAGAACATTCAAACAGACTCTTCACCAAAATATGTCAAAGGCCGATAGTTATTGCTTAATTATGAAGAAAAAAAAATGCTTAGCATTATTAGTTCTCAGGGAAATTCACATGGACACCATAATGAAAAATCACTATGAACCTACCAGGTTGACTGAAAGTTTTAAATCTTTAAAGTTTGCTGAAGGTGTAGAACAATTGCAATTTGTACACACTGCTTTGTGTTCAGTAGGATACTACTGAAGAGCTGATGGCGGTTTTCTATGAAGTGAGGCATACACTGGGCATACGACCTTGGGACTCCACTCCTCTCGATCTCCGAATACTTCTCGAGATCAGTGCTGAGAGGATCCTTCACACTTCCTTGACTCCTTAGAACTTCAGACAACACAATTTTAATGTCAGAAACACTGTTTTTACTTGCTTTCTGTGCTCCTTTTTTGCTGCATGTCCTAAAAACAGAAAACAGCTGCTAATGGACAAATTAACATTAGCAATTAAAAAAAAAAGCCAGTGAAAATGCAAATATTTTAGCAAGCTTGAGAAAATGGATTAAAACTGGCCTTATGCCACCAAAAGTGCTATACATTTCTTAATCTCCTGGTTTTCTTTGGAACAAAATGTTGTCTTGTTTTGAGTTTTTCTTCTCTAAAAGAAACTTCTATTTTCTGCTGAGATGACCCCTTCTCCTCCTTCTCTTTCCTCCCTCTTCCCCTTCTTCCTCCTCCTCCTTCCCTTAGCTTGGTGCTGTCTCACGTAACCAGCTTTGAGAGGTAACAGTATGTTTGTGGCCTTGATGTTGATGACAGTTTCAGGGATATATATTTATGCCAAACTCATTGACTTATATACGTTACATAGATGCAGCTTCTTATATGTCAATCATAACTTGACATTAGAGTGGTCTAAGACATAAAAATAAAAATTATTAGTTTTTAGAAATTTCTATTTAAAATATTTAAAAATAAAATATCTCCAATTTGCTTCAAAATGACATGAAGTTGGAAATGGATAGAGATTAATATAAAACATGGTTGGTCACTAGTTGATGATTATTGAACCTAGATGAGGTACATGGTAATTTTCTGTACTTTGTATATTTTTAACATTTTTTATAATTGTTGAATTCTCAAAAATATGTATAATAAGTAGTTTTTAGTATTTAAAAAAAAAGGAAAGGAAAAGGTCTCATAAAAGAGAAGAAACTTGAATGTGGTCATGAAGGGTATGACCAAAGAAAAGAGATAAGAAGACTGAGGACCTCTAGGAAGACCTTGGTCTGTGGAACCACGATCTGGCAGTAAACTCGAAGCTTCCTTTTTCTCACTTGATGAGATCCTTAAGAGCAGGAGATGTGGGGAGGAAAAGCAAAGAGAAAAGAAATGTGGTTAATTAAGAAGTGATGAGAACCTTGCAAAAATAGCTGTGTCAGAAATTGGATTAAGCAACATGTCCTTGAAAAATGAGAACTTACTCAGATGAGGACAGCCAGATGACAAGCCCTCCGCAGAGCAATTAAGGAAATGGGTTAATGAAATTGCAGAGTCATTTAAAGCTCCTTGGGAAGTATGTGCTATAGCTAGACGCTGCCCAAGAAGAAGGAAACAAGAGCAAAATGAGTATTCAAACACACATGTGTGTAGGTGCATGTACCTGCATCCACCCACACACATGCATTTACACACACACACACACTCCTCCTTCTCTGGTTCTCTACAAGATAATGGATGCCCACTAATCATACATGTAGCTGAGATAATCTCTAGGTTGATGGTATCCCTGGATGCTTAAGTTCAGAAATAGCAACAGCCATTTTATCCTTTATTGTACACATTTCCCTACGTTTTTGCTTTCTTGTCAGAACTGGAAATGCATACATCCTCAACTATCATGCAGAAGAATTTGAATCTTTTAGAAACAAATTTGGTAAGATTAAATAGGTTTTCAATTCACCTTTTTATTTTCCAAAGCAGAATTTACTGACCTCAATATTGAATTTCCTTCCTTTGCATTTATGAAGTGGAATATTTTACTTGAATCCTCGCATCTGTTTAATAAGTCACTTGCTAGAGTGGGGCAGGATTTTTAGAGGTTTTGTTTTCTTTTCATAATCTCAGTGCTTCTGTAGAGTGACTTTTGCTAGTGTAGGAAAGGCTGGCAAGTTGGATGAAGGGAGGGAATGAGACACAGAGAGGGTAAAGGACAGACGAGGGGCAGGATCCATGACATGCTGAAAACATTACTGAAAACAGGTGTTCTTGACCTTTTATCTTTCTTGATATGTAGCAGATCTCAATAAGTGATTATCTGAATATTGTCATTTTCATTTCACAGATGAGTAAAATGATTTCCAAGATCTAAGTCCCTCATCACATGCAGTAATAGTGTAGAATCAGAGAGTCAAAACCTGAAATCAAATATGCCACTTTCAATTCACCCTATCAGCTTGCTGTTAACAGAATCCAATGAGCCTCTGCTTTATTACCAACCTGATTTTTCCAATGATAAAATGTATATACTAAATCGGGCCAACAATAGGAATAATCTGTCAAATTTCCACTTTCTCCTGCTGTTTTTATGGGATTTTCAGTCCTGACCTGTGAAATAAAATGATGCAAAAGTTTCTTTAAATACTAGAATTTTGTGATATATGATTCTGGAAATTTTGTAGGAAAAACATATGGGTATTTATTTGTGGGTAGATCTACAGGAATTAATCTTGGGTTTTTGGCACCCAATCAAGAAAACTTTACTAAGCACTGAATATATTCCACTGGCTACCTGCCAGTTCCTGGGAATGTAAAGACAAAATACATGACCGCTGCCTTTCATGAATTGATGGGGCCATGTTGGTGAGAGCTGGGTGAGGAAAAGAAACAGAAGGAGCCAACAAGTAGAGACACAAGTGCAGTTTCAAGTTGCCGTGGGAGCCCAGGAAAAAGGAGACAATATGAGCTCCAAACACCTACCAATTGCCATCAATACTCATTCTTTTAAATATTTAAATATTTCACCACAGGAAGTCTTTAAAACTCAGTGTGTATTTTACACTTACAGTCCCTCTCCATTAGGATTGGCCACATATCAAGCACTCAGTGCCCACATGAGTCTACCAGATTGGGTGGTGTAGCTCTAGAAGTTTGAAATTACATTTGCTGTAAAGTGAATAGAGAAGAGCTTCAAATATGAAGAAGAGCTAAGTATTTTCCACAGTGATAAACATAACTATGTTACTTGCTCTTTGCGTCTTGACTTAAGGACTTATTTTTTTTTCTCCCACTGTTGTAATAAACAGGTTAGCATTACTGGGAGTGTATTTCTGAACTCATGTATGAGCAGTTAGTGACTGTATTCCAGACAAATATTAATGAAAGACTAAGCTTAGAAGTCACCAATCTATCGAACATGAATCCTTTTGGTTCCTATTCCAACACACGTAGTGTTAAGAAATATGATGACCAATAGATGGAGCAAGTTGTAAAAATAAAGATCTTACAGAATTGTTAACCCTTGTTTCCTTTCTTTCTCCCCCTGTTGGTGTCGCCAGCACCTAGTGTTGAGATTTGTTTACAGGTCCCACAGAAACTTCCAAACTAGCCACATTGGCCAGTGGGGTAAAGCTAGCAATATTCGAGTACCCTTTTCAATACCACCTCTCTGTCTGTGTCATTTGGACTAAATCTTACATACTAGCGTTTCATCACTAAGTTATTTGAAAGAAAACAGTGTTATGTTTATGTCATTGTCATTATTGTCATTGTCATTGTATTTTAGAGTAGCATGATGGCACAAATGGTTTGGGAGAAATGTCACTTTCACAAACTGTACACTGCTTGTAGGAACAATTTGCCTTTTCTCTTGGTCATTTTCCAAATGTGCTCTGCATCCCTTCACTTCCTTATCTGGACCATTTGATTGAGTCTCCTTTGACTAATAAGATTTGAGGGGACCGAACATATATTTTTCTTTCTCTCCCAGTCTTGGAATCAACTAAGGAGGAAGCCAGACAGAGATCTAATATTAGCTTTCCTATTACCTAATATAATTTCTTCTGAGATATGTGGGGGCAGCCACTCCCTGAGTGGTAGAGGCAAGCGTCGTTGGCCTGAGCTCTGTGTGGTGGAGAAGGAGAGCAAACCCAGCAGGGACTGAGCTGTAATTTCTAGCTCTTTATCCCAGTCTCATGTGGCAAATAAATCCCAATTTTCCTTCCAGAAAGTAGAAGTGTTCAGTTTTTAATGGGAATGTGAGCAAGTTATACAAATTCTTCCTGTAACACCAATACTTTTCTGAATTCCCCATCTCCGACTTCACATCCTAGCAACAGTTTCCAATTGCCCCAACACCTTCCCTTTATGTTGCTATTCCAATTGCTCTCTCTGCCCAGGGCATCAGTAGCTCTCAACCTGCTCAGGGAATGGCCTTTGCACCACCCCCACATCTCAGGAAACTCATGTGGCTTGTATGTATTTCTAGTCATGCTGCATGCTACATATGTTACGGTGAGTTGGCAGGGTTGAGGAGTGGACTCAGCCTACGTGCTTTTTACCATTACTGCAGCAAGGCTCTTAAACTTTCAGCTTAGAAGTGACAAGCTCCACTTCTGCTCAAATGTCATTGTCCAAAGCAAGTCACATGGCTATACCCAACATTAACAAGTTGATAAGTACATTGTCTCATGAGCCCAGAATGAGCAGCAACCTGGACAAATTTGGTGCACATATTAATGATTGGCAAGTACATGTGGCGAAGGGGAAAGCATGTTCCAAAACCTGTTACCCTCCAGCTGAATGGCTTGAGGAAATCATATGAAGCAATGAGGAAAGACTGGAATTGGGTCCCTCCCAGGTCTCCTTTCTGCTGAGAACGTATCTAGAAGCAAGTGAATGGATCAACGCCTTATTGAGCTTCATTTGTCTAGTGAGTTTCATTTGAGATGATAGGGTCATGGATAATAGAAGAAACATTGAGCTTAGACTCAGAAAAAAGACTACCTACCTGCCTTTGATTCCTGCTCATTGGTTGTAAAGGCTTATCCCCTGGATTGAATTGCACCCCTCCCCAAATTCATATGTGGAAGCTCTACCCCAGAGTGAGGGTATTTAGAGATAT
Source organism: Helogale parvula (assembly GCA_004023845.1). Lineage (NCBI taxonomy): Eukaryota > Metazoa > Chordata > Mammalia > Carnivora > Herpestidae > Helogale > Helogale parvula. The sequence goes on from PJEM01000201.1 coordinate 455,322, forward strand.
GGTCTTTGAGATGAAATTACATTTAGATGCAGTCATGAGGATGTCTTCATGATGGAATTAGTGTCCTTATTAGAAGCAGAAGAGACACCAGAGGGATTGGTCTTTCCCTCTCTCTCTCTCTATGTCATTGAAAGACACAGTATGAAGACAGCCATCCCCAAGCTAGGAAAGGAGCTTTCACCAGAAAATGAATCTGTCAGCTTGGACCTCCTCAATATATGACTTCCAGCCACAACTGGAAACTATGAGATATACATTCTTGTTGTTTAGACCACCCAGATCTATGCTGTTTTGCTATGGCAACCTACACTGACTAATACAACCAATACATAACCTCTCCTTCTCTTCATCTCATCTTCTGTAAGATGGACATCAGACTCTCTATTCCACCTTCCTTGTAAGCTTATAAGGAAGAACTAAGAAACAAATATGATAATGTCCTAAAAATTTCTTTGCAACCTATGCAAGAGCTATGTAAGTAAAAAGACTGACTGGCTGTAGTGTTTTGGAGTCTCTGGTTTTTCCCTGGAAATTTCCGTCTTCCCAGCCTTGACCATCTGCTCAGTCCATGATCACTGCATATTAAGGAATGCTAGTGACATTAAGGTAACATGATTGGTGATCATGCCATAGTTTAAAGAGCTGAAGTGGCACTACTTAGAAGTATTCTTGCCAAACTTTGTTGCTTAAACTGACTTAGCATCCCCACGGGCAGAAGACACACTCCAGAGATTGCACACAGGCCATCTACCGGTGAAGCCCGCTGACGCTCAGGTCAGAGGCAGCCCTGCACTGACAAGTCTATACGACCTTGGCTAAATCACTTAGCCTCTCTGAACTTGGGTGCTTAAACCTGCTAAGTTGTATTAATAAGAGCTCTTATCTTACAAGCCTGATATGAAAAAAAAAGGTCTTCCAATTTCCTAGTAATTCATTTATTTCACGGTGAGACTCAGGATCAATGTTCTACCTGGGGGAAAGGGCAGATGCCAGCAGTAGCCTGCACCCTGGGGAGAGCTCTGAAGACCATCGATGTCAGTAGACCCATTCCCAAGGCAGGATTTTGCTACCTACTACAGCATTATTCAATCCCTTCACTTAACAAACATTGTTAACTATTTTGGGGGCTGGGAATACAGCATATGAGGTAGACAGAATTTTTGTTTTCACAAAAAGCAATCAGAAGCCAAAGGAATATATCAAACATTCTGTACAATCAGATGTAATATGTACTATGGAGGAAATCCAGATACACTGATGATGTAAAACTATATAAATGATGTGTGAGAAGAAACCTTGCTGAATCTGAAGTAAAAACACTCCAAGAAAGTAAAGACCAGTGCAAATGCCAGGAGAAGAAGGGATGTGGTATTAATGAAGGAAAGCAAGAAAACTGGTGAGGCAGTAGCAGAATGTGTCAGGCAGATTGTGCCAGGGAAAAGACAGTGGAGGCAATAAATTTCAAGTTCATTGGCCTTGAACAGATTATTATACATTTTAAACATATTTTTGCTGAATCTCGTGGGGCTGAGGTTTTGTCAGGATATCATAGAACATAGTATGTGAAAGCACACTCCATCCTGAAATTATAAGAAATCTTTAAAGAGTAGGAAATGAGCTGAGCACACCCTCTGGCTCCAGTCCCTTTCCTTTTTGCCGAAATAACCCACCAGCTCCTCGTCTGCTACCACCTCTTAAAGTCTCTGAGACACGTGGTTAGAATTGCTTCATTGCCAGATGAGATAATAGACAAAAACTTTTAGAAGAGTACCGAGGACAATGATGTTAGCCAGCTAGTATTTTCCATTACGGTTGTGTGTTGGTCAAAATAGAAATGAATGGAATCTGCAAGATCCCTGCTTGGATGTCTCTCCCTAATGAGGTAAGGAGAGAGAGGGCTACATGTCTGTGTACTTCTCATCGGTGAGGCGCAGTCATACAAAACGGAAGAGACATTCATAAATCACTTACAGTTCTTTTTCTAACAAAGGATGTGAACTTCAAAATGTGGTTTTTATGAAGCCCTCATGTTTTTCAATGTATCTGAGCAAATCTGGTTCTTGAGTTGAGAATGAAAAGTGATGGAGGGTGATGATGGCGGGGGCCTTGGTCAATAGACAAGAGATATGATGTGGGCATGGATGTGGGTGTGGATATGGATGTACCTATCATAATCATTAGTATTCTTGTATAATTGTTTTATTTTCATAATTGTCATTTTAAATTTTGTTTATGTACTTTGAGAGAGAGAGAGAGCATGTGAGCAGTGGAGGGGCAGAGAGAGAGAGGGAGGGAAAGAATCCCAAGCAGGCTCCATGCTGTCAGTGCAGAACCAAATGCAGGGCTCGAATGCAGGAAACATGAAATCATGACCTGAGCTGAGATCAAGAGTCAGACACTTAACTGACTGAGCCACCAGGTGCCCCAATAATTGTTTTTTACAGAAGTATAAAGTTATGTTTCTCTTCCAGCAACATCATAATTCAAAAAAGAAATATTCTACTAATGCCTTAAATTTCACCATCAGGATGTGTTTTTGATGTATTTGAAAGTACATTTTATGCACAGAAAGAAGATCAAAAGGTTAATTTGGTCTTAGAAAATTAATTTTAATGCATAAATTATACAATTGAAATCCTTTTCTTGTGGTTTCTAATTTCAAATCGTCTTCTTTTCTATTTATAAATTCAGAAAATATTAACAAAACTTTTAAGTCAACCTTAACAGCTAAATTAAAGTCCATTATATGTTTTAACTTTATTTATAAATCTAATGTGGTCATTTTTATTTTAAGTACTTCCATTCTCCGATAAGCTAAGCTTCTCAAGCACTTAAGCAACTTCCATAAATCTAATAAGTCAAAATTATAAGATGTTCTAACACTTTTCACAGATGTGGTAAAATTTTCTCAGACTATTCAACTTAGAATGACAAGCAAAATCAAATTTTCAATTCCACATTTTAAATTGGAATCAATTTAATCTGTTAGATACTCTGCGATGTCAAATTACACTTCAATATGCCAAATTCTCCTAAGTTATAAGTGATTAAAATGTCAAACAAGCTCAGGTTATTTCCAAACTTAACATGAAAATATTAACACCATGAGTTTTAATTTGCTTCCTCATGTTCAGAACTAAGTCTATCATTTCCTGTGGTTCAACTACTCACTCATGCTCAATTCATTCATGTAACCTTCAATGCATACTGTGTGCCAGGCACCGCTTAAGATGTTGCATCTACAAGAGTGGGGAAAAAAAAAACCCAGATTGATGTCCTTAAGTCGTGAGACATAAATGCAAGGCGAGTGCCAAGGCAGACAGAATGACAAGAAACAAATAATTAGATCACACAGTATTTCAGAAGATTGCCGTGGGGAATGCACATTGGACAGTGAGTTCCTGAGTTACTAAGTTGAAGTCTAAACATCATTGCCAGGAAAAGACTCCCAGGAAAGCTAACAACTGGGAAAAACCTAGGGGAAACTAAGAGATTTGCCTTGTGGCATCTGCAGGAGCATTCCAGGCAGAGCAAAGAGCAAAGGCAAAGACCCTGAGGAGGGAATGTGGCTGGCATGTTAGGGGAGCAGCCAAAGGCCAGTGTGGCTGGAGCAGGGGGAGGCAAGAGAAAAGAGGGAAGGCATAGGTCAGACAGGGAAAGGGGTCCCGGCTCTGAGGGTCCTCCTGGTCGCTTACTCTGAATGAGACGGAAACTCAGGGCAGGACTCTCTTATAGGAGAGTCATGATGTGACGTGATGCAATGGAACATTTAGTGGGGTGACTCGAGCTGCTGCATTGAGAAGAGATGTGTGTGGGGAGCAGCACGGGTGGGGTGCGGGGCAAATGAAAGGAGATGGAGGAGGTCCGCAGCAGTATTCCAGGTGAACGGCAGTGGTGGTTTAGACCAGGGTGAATGTGAAGGGTGGTGGGAGGTGGTCAGATTCTAGCTAGATCAGGAAGGAGACCCAAAGAATTTGTCGATAGGTTAGAGGCGAAAGTGAAGCATGACCTCAAGATATTTGGCCTGAGCTACTGGCAGGATGAGATGGGGGAAGACCACAGGAGAAGGGAAATGTGGACATTCATGTTTGGGTTGCAGTTAAGTTTGGGGATTGTATTAAACATCATGTGGAGATGCCAAGTTAGCACTGTAAGCCTGAACAAAACATTTCTGTACTAAGCAATGAGACTGAGGTCACTTGTTAAGCAACAAATCCTGTGGAACAGGAGACGTGGGGCTTCAGATGGTAGGAGCGACTTTTTCCTCATGCTGGTCTTCTGGAGGGATATAGAAAAGATCTCTAAGGCCTTCAAATGGTGTCTTTCAGTCCATTCCATGGATTCAACTTATGCCTAAACTAATTATTATCAATGTTTTGTGTGTGTGTTTTAAAAACCACTTAAGAGGATAGGATTTGTCTCTTTATTGTCTGTGTTGTTCTGAAATCTTTTTCACATTCTGCCCTCTGACAGAGTCACCATTCTCATGGATATTTAAGTGTATTTGATTGGATCTTATTTCTACCTCATTGAGTTCTCTGGAGTTAAGGTCCCACCTCTAAAAGTAATCCAGCAAAAATCACTTTCCCAGAATTTCCTTTGGGTTTTTGGTGTTTTGGGGGGGAGGGTGTTTGATTTTGGTGATAAGGTCAGTTCACTTTCAAACTTTGAAGATGAAATATTGTGAGCAAGAGATAATGCGTTAAAATCAATCACACTTATTTTTTCTTGATCTGAGAGAGCTAAGGTGGAGAGAAAAATCTTTTGGCTTTTCAAAAACTTAACAAAAGAGTTTCATGAATAAGCAGTGTTCAAAGACCAACTATGCCTCTTTAATTGTGGGAGCTGTTGACCCTATTGCAAGAACAAATTTTTCCAGGCTATTTATGTATAGCAATAAGAACACATATCATCTCTTAGAGCTCAGTTACCAGTCGCCCAAACACCTCTACTGTGATCCACACTCCTGAAAAGGGGAAGAGTGCTTTCCGAGGAGGAGCCCAAGTGGTGTTGTGTAAATCTACCTGGGACAACGTGTGTGCGTTTCACTTGCGACCACCTCCTAACCTCTGGCTGAGTCCCCCACGTGGGCATCGCTCCACAAACTGAATAAGTATTTGGAGAGAATGGAGGAGTTAGCTGTTACGCCGAGGGCTCCTGGAGGCAAAGGTGAAATCCTAGCAAAGGCGGAGAGAGGAATTTTAGGCAGGAGACTGCCATCTAGAATCACAATCAGATAGCATGAGCTCTTCAGAGAAACTCAACTTTATTAAGAAGAGTGAAGTGACTCTTAGTATCATTTACATAAGAAAGTAGAAATGGGTTCAACCAAAGTGCAGCTAAACACAAATATAGTAAAAAATGGCTGAATGACAAGTTTTAGCCCTGAAATTACTACATTTTCAACCACCTGGAAAACTGGCTTCTGAGGGCTCCAAATAACGAAACGTTTTCTGCAGAATAAATGCATCCTTATATCTACAAGGGAACTTCAAATCCATTTTCTTTTAGTGGAAATGGGCCAGGAAGGCTGGGTGACTTTTTCAACATCACATAGCATGTTAACGTCAGATCTTGATGAAAAATACGTAAAACAAAAATATCCAGGATGGACGTTTATTAAAGTCAAATTTTGAGTTAAGATTTAACTTTCTTTCTGTTTTTTTTTATTTGTATCCTACACTAATTTCAGTGTGGTTCTTTAAAAGTCACCAAAAATGAGATTTACCATTTCCCTCAATTACTCTATCAAATGCTTTATTTCCATTTGCTCATGATCATCTGGATGTCGTTTTACCTTTCAAGGATCACATGGCCTTAAGTCAATTTTGGACTTGTCTATTGCCGCCGCATCTCCAGTGTTCTCTAATTAACCAGATTGCTTCATTGTTATTTTTCGTAAGGCCCAATTTTTAAAAGTATTCTGTATGCAGCTTGGTGCATTTCTCCATTAAGCAAGTGTCTCTTCCTATTGGCTCCCTTTACTACATTTGCTCTAATTTCTCTTTTCTCAAGTGAAAAGCTTTAAATGTTTACTTCTTTTAATGATGCACTGTTCTTCTTAATGGTTACATATTTTGTTTCTTTTACATTCCCACATTTTTATTCTTAGTATAAACTTTTCTCTCTCTTTTTAAAATTTTTTAATGTTTATTTACCTTTGAGAGGCAGTGAGAGAGAGAGACAGAGTGTGAGTGGGGGAGGGATAGAGAGAGACAGAGAAGCAGAATCTGAAGCAGGCTCTGGGCTCTGAGCTGTTGTTGGCACAGAACCTACCAGGAGGGGCTCAAACTCAGAAGTGGTGAGATCATGAGCTGAGCTGAAATTGGGACACATAACAAACTGCGCTGCCCAGGCACCCCAAAACTTCTCTAACTTACAGATAAATTTAGGTAATAAACAAATAAGAAAAAGACAAAGAATTTAGTAGTTTACAAAATTCTCGTGTGCTAACTTCTGCACTAGGAATTTCTTTTCATGTGGCAATCTTATTTTCCAGTAGAGTCTTTAATAGCTATAAATCCAACATTTTACAAAATATTTTATTTTATTTTATTTTGGGAGGCACCCTTCTAGAACATTTTCCTATTCAATCACACAGTAACCTAACGTAGTAAATATGATTCATAAAACCAGGAAGTTCAAGCACCACACACTAAGGGGCAGCACTAAATGCTAAACATACTTCTTAGTTCTTCTTCCTCCGAAACGCTCCCTCGTTCTGTGTGTGGAGTGGTGGTCCTATCTAGCTCAAGCGTTTTTTCAGAAGGCTGCCCTTATGATCAACAATCAACAGAGAAAGCCTCTTTAGTGGACATCATTTAACTAATAAAAGCCAATTGCTTGATAAGACAAACCTTTTTTTAAAATGTTAAACATTTGTATGTGTTCCAGAGATATATCAAGCAGTTATGAGTATTTCTAATAAACTAGACTGTTCTAATCTTCTCACAATACCTCTGTATTACCATCGTGCATGGGAATCGTCACATCATTCTGTCCAACCCATGTGTCACTTGTCCTTCCTGTCATTTAAGCTCTACAGAAGGATCAGCTGAATTTCCATCCTGCATCTTGTGTGAGTTTTAATGTTGTGCCTGAAATGTATGCAGATTTGGAGTTTCTTCCTTCTGCTGGATTGTCATTCTGTGTGAGAGTCTTCTCTCCACGTTATTCCTCTTCATGTTTGCTACCACAAAGGGCGAGATAATGCACTCAGAGTTGAGTTTAAGTGCAAGAGCTGTAAAAGGCCTGATTCTCAGCATAATAAAGATGGTGTTTTTGCATTGGCTTATGTGTAGCAGACAAATAAAGGTCTCTGAGCCATTTCCACCCTATTAATACTTAATAGAGCTGGGGCGCCTGGGTGGCTCAGTCGGTTAAGCGTCCGGCTTCAGCTCAGGTCATGATCTCACGGTTTGTGGGTTCGAGCCCTGCACCAGGCTCTGTGCCGACAGCTCAGAGCCTTGATCCTGCTTCAGATTCTGTATTTCCCTCTCTCTCTGACCCTCCCCTCCTTTCTCTGTCTCTCAAAAATAAATAAAAAACATTTAAAAATTTAAAAAAAAATACTTAATAGAGCAGAGGAAAGTTCTTTTATTTTTTTATCTTTCCTGTGGTAGCAGGTGGCAACATTCATGGATTCTAGCATCTTCCAATTCAACAAAGAAAACCTTATAATTACCAGCTTATTTTCTTTTCCTATATAAAGAGCATGTTTCTACGCTATACCAATTTCCAGATTTTGTGATGTAGAATTTGGTTTGCAGTAGACTAGATATTTTATTTAAATTATGTTATTTGTACACATTCATATGTTTTGTCTTTCTGTCCCATGACTACCAAATCCCCCTCTTTTCTTCATTTTTCTATACCCTGTGCCTAGAACAGTGACAGCATATGGTAAGGATTTAATAATCAGTAAGTATATTTTTCCACATTATTTAAATAAGCAATTACACTAATATTGTTTCCTAACCATGAAGATAGAGAAAAACAATTTGCCCAGAGAAAGAAAACAAGATAGTGAAAAGACCTATTATTTATTTTGTGCCCTTAAATTTTAGGCACTATATTAAACATATTACATTTATCTATACTGTGTAATTTAATTCTCATAACTACCCTGTAGAGAAATCATATTTAGAAATAAGAAAACATTAATTTAGTTTGTTAGGTAAGTACTCCAAAGTTTTATAAATTATAAATGGCAGAGTAGAGTCAGAATACAAAATCATTTTTCTTGGTGTGTGAAGATTTTTCATCCTAAGTTTATAATTTGCTATTTTTTAAATTTTTTTAATGCTTATTTATTTTCGAGAGAGAGAGAGAGACAGAGCATGAGTGGGGGAGGGGCAGAGAGAGAGGGAGACACAGAATCTGAAGCAGGTTCCAGGTTCTGAGCTGTCAGCACAGAGCCTGACACAGGGCTCAAACCCATGAACCATGAGATCATGACCTGAGCTGAAGTCAAACACTTAACCAGCTGAGCCACCCAAGCGCCCCACAACATAATTTGATCAACATAACAACGTCCAACAGCACACATCAGTTTGCTACAACAGAAACTGAGACCAGGAGAGAAGAAATAACCTCTCCAGAGTGATGTCGTTGGCATGTAATTGAACCCTGACTCCTCATACAGACCTTTAACGTAGGTTAGAGCCCTGTTCTGCAGACTGTGCTAAATCATCAGCTTAGGCAACATCTGGTAGCTTATTGAATATACCGAGTCTGAGTCCTCACTCTAGGGAGAGTAGAATTTTCCTAATAATTTGTCTTTCAAGAATGAGATATCTGAATGGTGTGGATTGAATAGAATATGACAAGCAACTGCAGGGGCCCAAACCAGGCTACGCTAAAATGTTCCACTTTGGCATATTTATTATTCTGAATTAAAAGGCGCTTAGCGTAAGGTGCCTGGATGGCTCAATCGGTTAAATGTCCAATTTTGGTTTAGGTCATGACCTTGTGGTTGGTAGGTTCGAGCCCTGCGTTGGGCTCTGTGCTGAGTGTGGAGCCTGCTTGGGATTCTCTCTTTCTCTCTCTTTCTCTTTCTCTCTCTGTCTTTATCTCTCTCTGTCTTTCTCTCAAAATAAATATATAAACAAAAAAATAATTTTAAGTTACTTAAGAAATGAAACAGCCAGTCCAAAAAAGAACACTCTGACCCCACTTTGTCTCCATAAAGCAATAAATCTACCATGTGAAAGGTACCCCTTCTATACCTGAAGGTAAACAGGCATCCTTATCACCAGAGACAGAGAATCCAGAACCAAGAAGTCTGTGTAAACAGTCTTTGTACTTTTACTTTTAACACCCAGCCCAAATTCTGTTTAGAATTCCTTACTATTTTGGGGCTCCTGGGTGGTTCAGCCAGTTAAGTGCCCGACTCTTGATTTTAGCTCAGGTCATGACCCCAGCTGAGAGTTCATGATCTCTGCTCAAGATTCTCTCTCTCTCTCTCTCAATTCTCTCTCTCCTACTCTCCCTTCTCACTCTCTCTCTCTTAAATAAATTAAAATTAAAACTAAAAAAAATTCCTTACTTCTTGAAGCTCCCAAACAATCGAATTGTCCAGATAATTCCTCATAGGTTTGCTATTTCATTGTCTAAAAAGTATAAACTGCCTGCTTTGGTCATTTCTTTGGGTCTCAATTTCATTATTGGGCCTCTGTGTATATGTAAGTAAACTTTGAGTCTTTCTCCTGTTAATCTGCCTCATGTAAATTTAATTATTAGACCAGCTAGAGGAACCTTAAAGTATAGAGAAAAATCCCCCCCCAACCTTCCCAACATAGATCATATATGACAAGAATCACCAATTAACAGACTTATCCTAATACTGTTCTCTACAGTCAGTTGTGCTAATTCCTTAGGACTTGACTAATTTAAATTTAAGAGGCCTAGTGAAGAGATTCAACCCATCAAAATTTAAGGTTGGAAAATGTAGGCATACATTTTCAGGACAAGACACAATTTATCACAGGAATTCTAATTTACTTCATTTCTTCTCCACCTAAAGTGAGATAAAAGGCTGATGGATGGTGTCATTGGCACTCTATTAATGGATGCCAATAAAAGTCTTGCTTTGGACAAAAGAAGAAGTCTTGCTTTGGACAAAAGGAAGCTGCTGAAGAAGGCATAACACAATAGCACTTCACAGATGGCTCCTGGAATCAGCAAGGTGGAATGGAAAGGGCTTGGTGATTAAGACACGACACTACGAAGCATTTCGCTGCTGAATCTCTTCTGTTCCTCACGTAGAC